>CM054062.1:357240383-357644380 GCA_028641055.1 Alopecurus myosuroides | reverse complement strand
TAAGTGAAAATGAGTGGGTGTGAGTGGAGTGTCCACTCACATGATGAGGGAAGAGGTGGGGGCACACCCATGGACTGGCCACACCCCCTTTGGGCTGCCTCCCCCTCTCCTATAAATAGAGGGCATGAGCTCCCTCTCTCACACACACTTTCCCACCTCACTTCCTCTCCACCCACTGCTCCATTCCATGGTCTCCGGCTTGGCGAAGCCCTGACCTTGGGATTCTTCACCACCACCATGTCGTCGTGCTGCTGGAGTTCCGAGGGATCCTCTACTTTCGCGCCCCGCTGGATCGAGGGAATGGAGGTCGTCATCAACCGTACGTGTGACCATCACGGAGGCACCGCCGGATTGCGGTGCGCATCTTCTCGCTCTCGGGATCGGTGTGAGTACGACTACGCCAACAACGAGATCTGATCTTGTAACACTTTGTGTCTTCGAGGGTATGTGTTCTCCTTAACCCTCTCTTTGCCCGTTGCACTTCATATCCTAGATTAGATCTTGGCCTTTCGGGTGTCTCTCGCGTAGGAAATTTTTTGTTTTCTATGCAACGACCCCTTCACGTCATCCCCTTCGAAGGAATCAAGGTGTTGACCGACTACATCGGAAACTCTTCTAGAGAAGCAGCATCAGAGACCGCCGAGTCGCCGGACGACGAAGAAGGAAACAAGGTCACCAAAGACAACTACGACTCGGTCAAAAGTCACGGGGAAGATCGCAACAAAGAATACACATATTCCATCCTCACGTTGTTTCAAGATAGGCTCGGGAATGAGTCAGAGGAGGAATACGGCGTCTCAAGCGGATCATCGTGAGACATTGGGGTGTACCTACATGGTGGCATTGCAAGGTGGTCCACCATGTCGGTGGTAGACGGCGCTGCTGGGAGCTCCACTGCTGGCAGATGTAGCTTCCCGTCCGGACCTCGCGCACCGAGGAATATCGGGATGGAGCTTCACTGCTATAAAGCCATCGAGATGGAACTCGGGGTGCCGATAGCTCGTGGGACGGCTCCAGGTTGGGTAGTGGCGGTAGTTTTTTTAGGCATGAGGTGGCTCCCGTGGTGGCGCTAGATGGCGACGATGGCGACATCGCGGGTGGATACGCGAAACGAAAGATAGAAGGAAATGAGGAGATGGACAACGCTGGGGGCTGAAAATTTTGGCTTCACACGTGGGATTATTTTCGGCGTGAGTTCAGGCGGGCTGAGATGTGAATCTCGATTCAAGCTTCATAACCCGGCTTGGCTGAGAAGGTCTTTTTGAATGAGGTGGGGGCATGACTCATAGGACAAAACCATACTACAAAATAACAGAAAGTTGGGTGTGGAGAAATCTGCTGGGTCTAGTGGGGCTACCAAATACGCCCAAAGGCCTTGTTTTGAAAGAGTATTCTACATGAGGGAGTGGATCATCCTGGATCCTAAAAAATTACTAATAGTTCGTTTACTTTTCATGTTTTAGAATCGATGTTCTCTAGATATCTCCCCCACCAACCACCTTATTTTTTTCTTAGATTAAAAATTATACTCATACTATTGTATTTGGAGGGAATATTATTTGTGGGCATTGGTGGAGATTAGATGAAATCAAAATTTCTACTGAATCTTCTCTCATCTCCAATCCCCTTTGGGGATGGTAATTGACGAAGGGATGGATCCTAGGGCTGTCGGGTGAGTCTACCCGGTCTCAGCCCCACGGCCCAAGCTCTAAAGGAGGCGTCATGGATTACTCTAGAAGGCCCAATTGAAGCCCACCCGCAAAGCCTTGCGGGTCAAGTTAGGAAACTTATAACCGGCTCTAGGTTAGAGTTCGAGTCCTCCCCGGGTACGGTTTGAGACCTGGCCACCTATATAAGGCCAGGAGAACCACAGGAGAGGGACCAAGCAATACCGCACCACCAAGGCTTGAGATCGAGATCATACTCTCGACTTGAGCAACCCCCTATTGTAACCGATCTACTCGTTAATACAGATCGACAGAGGCAGGAGTAATGGTTTTACCTCTACGAGGGCCCCGAACCTGGGTAAATCGTGCCCCCTGTCTAGCCGACGATTGTCACCAGCGCCTACACGTTCTCCTAATCAAAACCCTATGAGTTCACTTGAGGGACTTGTTGAGATGCAGATTCGACAGTAATACTCGCAAAGTAAATAGGGCCTAAGAGAATCTCCAACTGGAACCCCCAAAGTGGCCCTATCCGTCCGGGCGGCTAGCCCGGACACGGATTGGACCAAAAACACCCACCTAGTCGCACCCCCAAACATGATGCATCCGTCCGTGCTGACCGGGCTCCCAAACTCGGCCTATATGTGGGAGGGTTTGGGGCCGACCGGACGCACCAGGGGCGCCAGCACGAGGTCGATGAGAACGCGGTCCCATGCGGAGTCAGCATGACCGGCTTCCATGCGTCATCGACTGAACCGGTGTCACATTCATGGCGCACCGGCCGGCGCGTTGCCTGAGGAAGCCTTCTTCGGCTATAAGAGGGGGACCGAACCCTAAACCCTAGCTGCATTCCCTTCTCCGACGAACCCTAGCTGACGCACTACCATCTTCCTTTTCTTTGGCGCAATATCTCCTCGCCTTCCCACCCGGTACCCATTGATGTCGCCGGAGAAGTTGGCCACCTACTACTAGCAGGCGGCCGCGGAGGCGTAGACACCGCTCGTCGAGCTAGGACGGCCGCCAAACATCGTCGAGGTAATGGGAGAGAAGTTCCGCGAGCACGTTGCGGTGGAGAAGGCTGACAAAGACCTCCTTGGCCAGTTCCTCCGGAACGATCGCGTCGCGTGGGAGCACATCGATGCGGCCGTCCAGATCGCCGATCCCCGCGATGGCGGTGTGGATCCTGGAGAGGACGACGACAGCTCCGGGCAGAGTTTCGACCCCCATGGCTCAGACTCCGGTGTCATCGTGGTCTCCAATGACGAGTAGATAGTAGGAAATCTAGCAGCACTAGTAGTTTGCATGGTTTGTACTGTTTGACATCAATGAAATGAGAATTATGATTGGGGTTGCTTATTTTTGGGTATGTGGTTGGAGAAGCTCTATGAGATGGAAATGGGAAGAGCCGCAGCGCAAGCCAAGTACGCCCACACGGAGGCCGCACTGCAGCAGTCGCTTGTCGTCGCGTGACCATCTGTGCTTTACCAGCGCCTGCACACATACAGCCACGGGCGGAACCAGGATTCAAATTTGAGGGGAGCCCAACATGCTAATATTCAGTTAGGGGGAGCCAAACATGCTAATTTTTTCTAAAATTTGTACCTAAATCCGGTTTATACACTACCAAAAAAATATTTTGCCAAACCATAGGGGGGGCCAAGGCCCCTGCTGGTCCCCCCCCCCCCCCCCCCCCCGGTTCCGCCAGTGCATACAGCGCAACGTTGGAGGCATCCGACACAGTAGGACAAGTGTGTGAGCAAGGCCCCGCCACGGTAGCTTCGCCCCGGACACCTGGTCCCCGTACAATCCAACGCCCTGGAGCTAGCAGCAAGGGGCCGTTAACTATGTTGGCGTAACTTATGACGTGGCGCGCAGTAAGAACCGATGGTCGCCGGATGCGTGAAAGCCAGAATTAAGACGGGGCGGGGCCTGGGAGTGGGCATCACCAGATAACCCCGCCCACATCGCTCCCTCCTCAGCCACGCCGCCCCGGCCTCCCTCCCATCCCAGTATATTCACACTGGAGAGCACTTCCTCCGAGTCCAGACGAACACACGCACGCACGGGCCGCACGCGTGCAATGGCGCCGCTGCAAGGATCGCGCGCCACCAAGTCCGTCGCCGCCATGGAGATGGGCGGCGTCCAGGTCGACTTGGAGGAGGCACAGGGCGCGGGGTCGTCCTCGTCGTGGGCGTTCCGCGCGGCCGTGGCGGGCGTGGCGGCGGCGGGGCTAGCGGGGGCCGGGATGCTGGTGTGGTGGGCGGTGGTGTTCCACCCGGCGACGGAGCAGCTCTGGATGGTGCCCGTCGGCCTCGTCCTCCTCGGCACGCCGCTCCTCGCCTGGCTCTCCCTCTTCGCCTCCTCCAGCGCGTGCCACGGCCGCCGCCTCGGCAACCACCATCACGACGCGCCGCCGCCGACCGAGAGATGACACCGTTCCGTCCGTGCAATCTGCTCTCGGCGCAAGCAGACAGGCTCGTCCGTCGTCGTCCGGAATTTCCCGATTCCTTGAGTTTGGTGTAAATAAATTTCTTTATGGAGTCGCTTCGTAATGGTAGCAGTAGCAGCGGCAGCAATCGACCATCGAGACTTCCTCTTAGCAGCATGTGTCGATCGCTCTTCATTGTCCTTTGAGGTGATCGGAATGTAAAGAACAGTTACCGGCACTGCACAGTGCACCCCAGGCGCTCTGTTTTTCCTCGCTGCAGATGACGATGGTGCGTCGTTCAATCCCTTTGCTGATTAATTAGTCAGATAAGTAGGCACTTAGTAGTAGTCGATTATTCTATTTCGCCGCATAAGTGGCGGTGAAATTCTCGGTTCCGATAGAGATAGACTGGCACTGATTTGGCCGTCAGAAAACGATACAATACAGGTCGCATCGCATTGCTAGGCGGAGTCTGACAGAGTGCTGCGAGATTCCGATAAGCATCCGCATTCCATAGGTTGATCAACGAGTTGATGATCGAGTGACAACGCCTCCCCCGTGTAATCTGTACTCAGGAGTTGTGATTTCGTTGACTGAGTGACGGAGGCCGAGGCTTTGATGGACAGACACCATCCTCGGTCCATGATCTCAGGACTCAAAACTCTCGGCATGGCAAGTGGGAACTACTTAAGCAAGGGTACCGAATTAACAATCCTCCACGGACTTCAATCACCATACTGCAGTTCTTCGGTCTTGGGCGTCAGGTCAGCGAGGATCCCAAACCTGCGAAATCAGCGTCAGTCGGTACGTGTGAGGTGTGCTGAACCGGTGACGTGTACTCCTCCTTCCACCACCTGTGCAAGAAAGTCGCGCGTGTCTCGTGCTGACAGCGTGGTCAAAAAAGCGAGACCACCCACAGTTGTGCTAGGCCCCATCCCTTTCTGCTGCAAACGGCCAAACGAGGAAGAACGTATGCCCGCCCATCTCACGATTGCTTCCAAGAATATGTGCTCCCTCCCTCCGCTTTATGTATTTTACGGTCTGAGTGGACGTCCAACTTGGTCCTTGCTCCTTCACGTGTGAGGCGACCGCCGCCGGTCCAAGTAGGAGTATATATTCTCTCTTCTCAAGATGGCGATTACCGGTTTGACCGTCCAAGTTTGAATGTTGATCGCACCTTTTGGTGGAACACGGATTAGGCTTAAAACAGCTTCAGATTGTACTGTACAAATCACGGATAATATCAGCTCATGATGTCCCTGGGTGGAATTATTTGCACTCTCACTGACCTACTCGCGATTGTTTCCTTGGTGATAGTCCTCGTGTGCCCAAAGGCCAAACGTACCAGCTAGAGCCTCAAGTGCACACATCATCTTACAAAATAAAAAAAGTTTATCCTTTCGCCTTATCTTTTTAACCATGTCTTGTTTAGCGTCACATGGTTTCCAGACCAAATCGGAGGTTAACGAGCCTCCTGTAACAACACATTTTAACAAACTCGGTCCCACGTCGTCCCTCACGGGCGACACAGATGGATCCGCCCGCCCCCGCCCTAGGCCTCTTCCACCTCATGTTGGTCTGGTCTCCTTCTTAAAGGCATTGCCGAGGATAAGCTATCCACCTCCCTTCGCTATCTAGGGGGGAACCCTTGATCTTTTATCAGATGATGACGGCGCTCCGGTGCCATATCCCTCTTGGGGGCATCATTCTCGGAGGTGTGCACCGGCCCGTGGAACCTGTGGATGGTTCCTCTGGTGCAGCAGTGTTATTTCTTGTGCATCGACGACGGCGAGTCTCAGCGGTGTGGTGCCGCAGGGTGTTGGTAATGAACGCGTGCAAGACGGTGGTGTTGTATGGCGCGCGCTGTGGCGGCGTTGACGACTGGCCTGGCAATGTTTCTACGTCGATCTGGGTTGGCGAAAGAGGGCAGCAGCGGCTTCCGAGTGTGCGCATCGTTGTATGCTGAGGGCCTACTAGACCGGTTTGTGCTCCCGGCTCGCCATCGAGCGGCCTGGTTGAGACAACCGGTTTTGGATGATGCGTGTTGGTGCGTGAGATCAGTGCACATGGCTCTTAGGTCCACCCCTTCATCAGATTTGTATGTGTTGCGACTTTAGGCGGTTTCTGGGTTATTGATGTATCTTTCTGTAAGACATTTGGGCTTCGCTTTTATTATTAATAAAAAACCGATTCTGCTGAGAGGAGAAATTCCATTTGGAAAAAAAAAATGCAATTTTAACAATATGTTCAGGAAGGGATTATCCATCCCTACAAACGTCTGAGACCGTGCTATAGCTACGATGCTTTTCGTCCTTAGTTTGTCCTTCGTCCGACGGATGGCATCAAATAATCAATGAGGTATGTTAGATTGGTCTATCATAACAGAATCGGACGGATAACGCCAGATGCAAAGCAATTTGGTTGAAGGAATCATGGTACTCAAATTCATATGAATTGGATTCTCACACCACAATTTCCACTAAAAAAAGATACCCATTCCTGAAAAACCTCTTCTAAACTCAATTGCGTAGAATTGGGAGAATTGGCATGTTACTTCATGTGTTGTATCAAAAGGATGATGTCTATGGTTTTGTAGTCATCTTTTTTTTACAGCTTGGTGATCATCTTTGTGCATCGGTAAATTTGTCATGTTGGTGTTTTTGTTCTCCATTACTACGTGTCTGGTTACCACCGAGACCCTAAATGGTCTTTTTATGTCCAAGTCAACTGGACGTTCCACTGTAGTTTCGTTTGATCTTTTTTTTTCCCGTTTGATAGGTAGGTTGATAGGTACGTATGATTTCCAGGCATATGCCAATTTTGGTGCAAAAAAAGAAACGTATTTGGAGCTCCATAAAAATAACCAAATTGTGGACACACTAAAGGTAAAAATTGTATCGTTGCCAAAATACATTTTTTTTCCTAGACGAAACTTCTAGAGTACATACATAATGCGTATATGTATTTGTATATCGAACTTTAGGTTTTTTTTTAGACCTATAAGTAGTTTAAAAAAAAAAAAAAAAAAAAACGGGCTCTGGTGCGCTCGGTGCCACAGCCACTCTTGGATTTAGCAAGTCGTAGCACTCCCCTAGAGGAAGAGAGATGCGACGAGAACAAAGCGCAAGTGACGCTCGTGGAGCAACCTGCGAGTTCCGATGCTTTGGCTAGCTACCCCTGCACGCCTAGGACTAGCCGCGGGGGTTTACCGCAAACCGTACCGGTCCCGATCCGGCGGTCGCTGGGCCGAAGCGGCGCGCGGCAGGCTCCGGCTCCCAGTCCCGATGCGAATCACGGGCGGCGACGGTGGTTTGGCACGCATGCGCGCGTGCGTGTATGTGCTGATTCGTACGTACCCCGGCGCGCGCGTCCCCGGGGCGGGTGCCACTCGCCGCAGCGCCGTCAACTCGGAAAGCGACCATGTGGTGGTGGCGGTGGCGGACGGCGTGACGTGCGTATGGCCGCCTAGCTAGTAGCTAGAGGAGGAGTAGCGAGCGGAGCAAGTGGCGAAGTTGCAAGTTGACGAGATGGACTCCCGACGAAACGATCGATTTCGTCTGGGCTCCTTTTGATTTGATTTCGATGGGTTTGGATCCGGGCACACAGCGTTCGTTGACCTCGTGTGTTGCAAGGAGCAATGAGACCGAATGGAGCACACTCGGAATCGGAAGACACCGCCCGCTCAACCGGTTGGATCTAAACGAAAGAACCGCACATTTAGACGCAGTTTCTGTTTCTGGTGACAATGGGAAACGAATGGTCACTTTCAAATTGCACCCAAAGTACTTTTCATTGGGGGAGCATTTCGCTGCATTTCTTTCTGAAATTTGTGGGTTACAGTCGTAGGCGAGAGGAACACGCACCCACTATACATAGCTCATAGCGAGTCCTAGCTCGGACTCACCCACATACGAGTTTCTAGCGGGCCGGCCCATTAATTACGCTTTTTAAGGATAAAAAAGCGTCCAAGCGAGTGTCAGTAATTGTTAATCTTTGTCAAGCAAGCTAGCATCTCCACACTCCGGTCCAAATTCAGCATCCAGGCACTCGCCCTCAAGGATTTCGTACGGGCCGAATTTCGCAGCCCATTAGCCACTAGTAGAAAAAGGCCTTTCTGTGGCGCACCAAAATGGGATTCTGTGGCGCACCTAGGGACCAGAGGGGTGCGCCACAGAATACATTCTGTGGCGCACCAAGGGGTGGTGCGCCACAGAATTTTTTTTTGAATTTCAAAAAAAAAGGCGGCCAGATCTGGCCGCGGGGAATTTTCGAAATTTCGCCGGATTTCGTCGGATGCTCGCCGGAGTTGGTGGGTGGAGGATGGGGGTCACCGGAGTTGGTGGGGAGGAGAAGGAGAAGCTCGCCGGAGGTGGTGGTGGTGGAGGAGGAGGAGGAGGAGAGGTGGTGGTGATAGAGGAGGAGGAGGAGGAGGAGGAGAGGTGGTGGTGGAGGAGGAGGAGAAAGAGGAGGAGGGGAGGTGGTGGTGGTGGTGGAGGAGGAGGATGAGCTCATCGGAGGTGGTGGTGGTGGTGGAGGAGGAGGAGGAGGAGGATGTTGGTGGTGGTGGTGGTGATGGTGGTGGTGGTGGAGGAGGAGGAGGAGAAGGAGGAGAGGTGGTGGTGGTGGAGGAGGAGGAGAGGTGGAGGAGAGGAGAGGTAGAAGATGAGAAGTGGAGGGGAGAAGGGAAGAAAAGGAGGGGAGGAGGCAGATTTCGAATTCTGCCTCCCATTTCTGTGGCGCACCCTCCCTTGGTGTGCCACAGAATTTTTTTTTTATTATTTTCTAGTCAAAATCTTAAAACGGCCATAACTTTTGTTCCTTTTGGAATTTGGCGGTTCTAAAAAAAACTCACAGGCCGAAGGCGAGTGAGGTTGGGTTCCTTTTTCTCTCTAGTTTTTTTTAATATCTTGATCCTTTTTTTTTCGACATCGTATGCAAAAGTTATGCCCATTTTACTTTTTTTATAAAACTTTTGCTAGGAAAGTCGAAATACATATTTCAAAATTTGATAAAAAGTAGACATTAAACTCTCCGTGCATCTATAAGGGATTTATTTTTTGATGCTTTTTAGACCGCCAACTCTTCCGTCAAAAACTAGAAAAGGCATTCCGGGGGGGTGGAGTTGGTGCGTGTGGACAGAATTTTTTCGGATGGGAATTCTGTGGCGCACCAAGGGGGGTGCGCCACAGAAATGTCATATTTCTGTGGCGCACTAACCACCATGCGCCACAGAATAGGAGTGTGGCAATCATGGTGTAGGCCCCCAACTTATTTCTGTAGCGCACCCCTATCCGGTGCGCCACAGAATTCCTGTTTTCTGTGGCGCACCACGGTCCCGTGCGCCACAGAATGCCTCTTTTCTGTGGCGCATGACAACCCGTGCGCCACAAAAAATATATTTCTGTGGCCCACCAAAAAGCCATGCGCCACAGAATCTGTTCCATAGAAAGGCACTTCTCTACTAGTGAGCATGCAAAGTAATTTCTCGTATTTGGGAAAAAAAAACTGTTCCCATGTTTTATCAAAAGCGCTCTCTATAGATTATATGTGCTATGAAATGTTCATGCATACTGGAAGAGATGATCATAAACTCGCCCCATCTCAAAATAATCGTAGTTGAAATGGATGTACCTAGATACATTTTAGTGTTAAATACATCTACTTTAACCTATTTCAACGACAACTATTTTGAGACGGAGGGAGTATAAAAATGAAATATTATAGATTTCGGAGTAAAATTTTGTGTCTCAAAACAGAGACCTTACAAGATAGCTAAACTAAATTTATGTATGTAAAAGGAATATTTTTGTATTCAAGCACTAAAAAATAAAATGAAACACAAATCTTAATCTAAACTACTTATAAAAGAGCAAACTTCGTAGATACAATTAATCTCAACCGTTAAACAGAGAAAATCCAACGGTCTAAATCGCTTTGATGTTGATCTCACCTCAACAAATCAATCCACACGTTAGGGGAAAACTCCACACGTTAGGGGAAAAAGACATATCCGGCCGGCGTGTGTGATCCGGTACGTGTACCTTTTTGTCTCCTGGTAGGATTAGATTTCTATGTAGATTCCATTAGCAGCTCCCATACGTGAGTCTTTAGCATAAAACCACCACTTTAGAGCCTAAATTCCGGAAAACCACCACTTTAGGTTTGAATTGCAAAAAACCACCAGTCTAGAACTAAGATTTTTCAAATCGATGCTAATACCGATTGGAGACGAATTGACTCTGTTTCCGACAGCATTGGCCCACCTCGTACGCTGACGTGGCACAGTCCCGTTAGTTGCCGTTAACGCCCGTGTCTGAATCGGCGTTAGGGTTCATTCCCCCCCTCCCGTCGCGCG
This sequence comes from Alopecurus myosuroides, assembly GCA_028641055.1. Classification (NCBI taxonomy): domain Eukaryota; kingdom Viridiplantae; phylum Streptophyta; class Magnoliopsida; order Poales; family Poaceae; genus Alopecurus; species Alopecurus myosuroides. Next base: position 357,633,930 of record CM054062.1, on the reverse strand, counting down.
TTGCTCCACCTCTCTCTGACCCATGGCGGCGTCCACGCCTGGCGGCGGCGACTTTGGCGGCGGCGTATCGGGTGGCGACCCTGTCGGCGGAACAGAATTTGAAGGCGCGGGCGACAGTGGGGTCCTCTTTTCTGGGCCGCATCGAGGCAGCAGCACGCAGACTCCTCCGCGCTCCGGCGGTCTGTCTCCGGAGCATTTCGATGCGGCGGCGTCGTCTATGCAGCTGACTCCACGATAGTCGACGGCGAGCATGTGGCCATCCCCGTATAGCAGCATCGAGTAAGCCCCCTGTCTCTGTACTGGTTCTCACTGGTTCTTGCATCATCTCTTACCCCTGTGAATATGTGAACTTAATTCGTGTATAAATGGTAGTACATTACATAATCAGACGTGCTTAATTCGTGTAGGAATGGTGCTGAATTTTGTAGTGTTGTGCTAACTGAATTTTGTAGTGTTGTGCTAACTGAATTTTGGTAGTGTTGTGCTAACTGAATTTTGTAGTGTTGTGCTAACTGAATTTTGTAGTGTTGTGCTAACTGAATTTTAGTAGTGTTGACTGCATTTTGGTGAGTATAGTGCTAACTTTATTTTATAGTGTTGTATTGTTCACTGAATTTTGCTACTTTTAACTGAATAATGGTTGTGTTAACTGATGTTGATTGTATTAACTGAATTTTGTATTGATCTATTGTTCACTGAATTTTACAACTGTTAACTGAATAATGGTTGTGTTGACTGAATTTTTTACTGTTCTATTGTTCACTGCAATTTAATAGTGTTAACTGAGTAATGCTTGTGTTAACTGAATTTAGCTTGTGTTAACTGAATTTTTTAGTGTTGTATTGTTGACTGCATTTTAGTAGTGTTAACTGAATAATGCTTCTATTAACTGAATTTAGCTTTTGGGTAAATGAATATTGCTTGTACTGTTAACTGTATTTTGCTAGTGTTAACTGAATATCCCCTGTCTTTGTTTTTTCAGCTTGGATGATGACATTTGGGACATTTCTTTCAGTTTACTTGATGGACAGTCTGTTGATGTCAGTATGTGCAAGAGTGATATAACTATAAGCAGTTTGATGGCACATATTGAAGAGCATGGGTATGATTATCTAGACTCATTGTATTTTGTGAGTGAAAAGGGAAAAGGGCTACAAGGACTGGAGGCTCTATATAGCATTTCAAAGGTGGCAAAGATGTTAGATTTGTACAAAGATGAGAAGAAGGGCACATTGATAGTAAGGAAATATAGGGCACCATTGCCTCCAGGGCTGAACAGTGATGAAGTATTGACAGATGTCATTGAGGATATATACACTGTTGCTGTTGACTACTCAGAGGCCATCTTGCATGGAACACAACAAAGCTGCAATCTTGATAAAGGGAAAAATGTTGTTTCAGGCCTACCCATTGAAGTACACTCTGTAGCATCTTCTGATGATGATGCAGGTGACCAAGCCAGAACTGTTCTTGAGGAGGATGTGTTACTTAATAAAATGAAGGGGAAAAGGAAAGTGTGTACTGAAGATGATATTCTTCTGGAGAAACTCAGAGAAATGAAGAAGAAAAGAGCAGATCCTGACCTGCACATTGAAGGGGATACTGATGTGGAAGAGCTATATTCAGAGGAGGATGAGTCAGAGCCAGAGGAGTTGGCTGAAGAGGAATTCATTACAGGCCAGGTGGTAGGGAGACAGGGTCCAACTAGCAGGTGCCATCATGAAGCAAAGGATGAAGTGGGTTTTAATTTTGTGCCCTCTTGTGATGACTACAGCAGCAGTGATGTGGGTGACACAGATGATGATGGCTATGTCCAGCCTTATGTTTTGCCAAGTGGGGTGAAGAGGAGGTGTAAGCCACTGAAGAAGAGATTGTGGTATGATCCTAACAGGGCAGATGCAGACCAGCAGTTAAGCTTACAAATGTGCTTCAAAGATGTGTATGAATTTAGAGTTGCACTTAGGAATTTCCATATTGCTCAGCTAAGAAATTTTCAGTATCATAGGAACTGTAGTGATAGGATAATTGTCCATTGTGTTCAACCAAATTGTCCTTTTTTCATGACAGCCTCCATAGTTGCAAATGAGAAAACTTTCTGCATAAGGAAAATGGAAGGCATGCACACTTGCATTTCCCTTGGAGAAAACACCAAGGTTAGTGGTGACTGGTTGGCATTTCAATCTGAGCAAGCAATGAGAGCAAATCCAAACACTACAGTTGACACCTTGATTGACAATGCCAAGCAACAGTTTGGAGTGGAGGTGCCTAGGACAAAGGCCTATAGAGCTAGGAAAAAGGCTTTTCAGGTAGTCATTGGTGATCACAAGAAACAATACACCAGACTCAGAGATTATTTGCAAGCAATACTTGACACAAATCCAGGCAGTAGATGCATTGTTACCACCACTGAGCTGTTAAGTGACCCAAGTCCTAACCCCAGATTTCATGGGCTATTTATCTGTCTAAATGCTTCAAAAGAAGGGTTTCTTAATGGTTGCAGGCCATTCATAGGTCAGTTTACATTATTGTGTTTGAATTATGTTGTCCTTATTACATTTATTTTGTGCCTTATTATGTTTACTACTTATTGTAGGGCTTGATGGTTGCTTTATAAAATTAGCAACAGGACAACAAATCTTAGCTGCAACTGGAAGAGATGGGAATAACAACATTTTCCCCATAGCATTTGGTATAGTACATAGGGAAGATACAGCTAGCTGGCTATGGTTTCTCACACAACTGAGATATTGCATTGGTCAGGCTAGCAAATTTGGTACTTATACCATTATATCTGATAGGCAAAAGGTGGGTACTTTAGGACTTGATAATATATGCTATCTTGTTCACTGAAATATCTATTTGTTTGAACTTATATATCTATTTGTTGATATAGGGATTGCTTAAAGCCATATCAAAGGTGTTTCCCAATTCACCAAGTAGATACTGTGTCAGGCATATCTATGCTAATTTTCAGAGGGCTGGTTTTAAGGGAGAAGAACTTAAGAAGCACCTGTTTGGAGCCAGCTATCCATACAGTAAGAGTGGCTTTGAGAAATCAATGGAAGCTCTAAAAAATGATTGTGAACAAGCTTACAACTGGGTTATGCAGATACCTGTAGAAGCATGGGCTAGACATGCATTTGACACTACTTCCAAGACTGATTTGGTTGTGAACAACCTGAGTGAAGTGTTCAACAAAATGATTCTTGATGTGAGGAACAAGCCCATACAGACAATGATTGATGGTATAAAAGATAAACTTATGGTCAAATACAGTGCAACTAGAGAGAAAGTTGAGTCCACAAGATGGGAAATCACACCCTTTTACTCTGAGAAATTAGAAGAGGCCAAAAAAATTTCTAGATCATGCAAGGCAAAAAATGCAGAGCTAGGGCTGTGGCAGGTTAGCACCAATGGGCCAGCCAAACATGCAGTGGATTTGAGAGCTAGAACATGTGGATGCAGAGTATGGGACCTCACTGGCATTCCATGCAATCATGCTATCTCTGTGATAAGCAAGATCAAGCAGCAACCAGAGGATTATGTGCATGACTTCTTCAAGAAGCCAATGTACAAGGAGGCTTTCAAATATGTGGTATATCCTGTCCCTGGTCCTGAAGATTGGCCCAAAACCAATACTAGAGATATAGATCCACGTGTTTTTAAAGAGGGACCTGGGAGAAAACAAACTGTCAGAAGGAGAGGTGAGTTTGAGCCTCCTAAACCCAGGGACAGTTCAAGGATGGCCAGCATAACTTGGGGTAATTGCAAAAAAGTAGGGCACAGATATGACTACTGCACTGACAAGTTGAAGCCAGAACTAGAACTTAGGAAAAACAAGCACCAGGTAGTGTTCTGACCTATTTGAATTCAGTACTCCTTCTATTTCTATGACTGAACCTTTTATAACTGATATATGGTGTTCTTAACAGCTAAGAATGCAAAGCTGCACAGGTGAAAGTAGTGCTCAACCTGCTGCCCAGAATGCCTCCACAGTGAGGCAAACTCCATCTCAACCTGCTGCCCAGAATGCCTCCACAGTGAGGCAAACTCCATCTCAACCTGCTGCCCAGAATGCCTCCACAGTGAGGCAAACTCCATCTCAACCTGCTCTCCAGAATGCTTCAACCACAGGGACTGCATCTGCACCACAAAGACAGCAAGGGCCAAGGCCATTTAGTGCACCCAGGAGTGCTGCTGCTTCACAGGCTGATTCTGCAACAAGGAGGATGAGTTCCAGGACCAGCAAGATAACTGGGAGGATGCAGAGCTACCTCAGTGCAGGTAAAGCTAATTCATACAGAAAGTCAGGAACAGACCCACTTGGTCCAAGCTGTGGTTCATGAACTGGTGCTTTCTGTCAAGATGACTATGGGATTACTATAATATTTTGAGCAAACTGTGATGCTATCTATGAGAAGTATGGTACTTCTGTAATATTTTGAGCAAAATTGTGATGCTATCTGAGATAACTATGGTATGTATGTAAGACAAAATCATGAATTATGTTTAAGACTATGGGAGTGATCCTTTTGGAGTATTAGTAAGTTCCTTTCGAAGTGATGCTTTTGGAGTGGTTCATTTAGGAGTGCTCATTTTGATCATTTTGTAGTGATTCATTTAGGAGTGCTCATTTTGATCATTTAGGAGATATTCATTTAGGAGTGATCATTTTGTAGTGATTCATTTAGAAGTGCTCATTTTGTAGTGATTCATTTAGGACTTCATTTAGGAGTTATCAACTAGGGTTGTCGACGAACCCCGAGGACCCTCGACAACCATTTACTTCATTTAGGAGTTATCAACTAGGGTTGTCGAGGAACCCCGAGGACCCTCGACAACCATTTACTTCATTTAGGAGTATATCAACTAGGGTTGTCGAGGAACCCCGAGGACCCTCGACAACCAAAAATTACTACTAAATCCCTACCAATTTATAAATACTCCACTAATCCTACAAAAATTAGTAAAATACATCACCACCAATTTATAAATGCTCCAAAAATACTCTAAAAATTACTACTTCATCCCTACCAATTCATAAATACTCCACTAATCCTTCAAAAATTACTAATACATCACCACCAATTTATAAATGCTCCAAAAATACTCTAAAAATTACTACTAAATCCCTACCAATTTATAAATAATCCAATAATCCTTCAAAGATTACTAATACATCACCACCAATTTATAAATGCTCCAAAAATACTCTAAAAATTACTACTAAATCCCTACCAATTTATAAATAATCCACTAATCCTTCAAAAATTACTTCATAAGTAGTACCAATTTATAAATACTTCAACAACCTTCTACAATTTGTTACTACATAAGTACCAATTTATAATTCCTCAAATCACAAGGTACAATTACATAATACTAGTTCAAATATCCACTTCTAACTTATAAATAACCAGTACAACATAGCACTCATAAGTTCAATACTACACCAACAATACTTCAAATAAAAGTTCTCACACCACTGCTAATACCAAACTAACATTACAGCCACACTACTTGAAATTTCACTCCTCACATATTTCCTTGATTCTTTTGAACTTCTCCTTGTTGCTCTCCTTCACTTTGAGCATATCAAATATCATATACTCCAGCTTTTTCTTCTCTTCCTTCAGAGCATCATTTTCTTCAACCCATGTCTTCTCCTTTGCCTTCATCACATCTGCCTGGCTTCTCTGAACATTCTTCAACTCCACTATTTCTTTCTTCAGCTCCACTATTTCTTTCTTGAACACTTCCACTACATTCTGCACCTTACCTGCATCCTCCTCCTCACTATCTGCCATTATCTGTTTGTAGTTCTCCCTAAGAACCCTCCTAGTATGTTGATCCAGGTGCTTGTTCACATCAGCTATCAGTGATTTGTAGTCCTTCTCAACCCTTTTCTTCTCATCAGCCACCTTCTTCAACATCTCTCCATTCAGAATCTCTACATCTACCCAGGCCACAAATCCACAGTTCTCCACTTGCTACAAAAAAACATTGCCAATTATTTATGCACTTATCTAGCAGAGTACTCTATCTACCACATTTTCTTCACCAAATTATGTAGGAAAATTACCTTACTTTATCAAGGACAGTAAGAAAATACAAAGAAAAAAACTACATTACATACTCTAGTCTCTCACAATGACACTACACTGCACCTACCAACTATTGCACACACTGCACTGGAATTAACTGAACATTTCCCATTGTAATTCAGGTAACAGAATTAACAGAAAATCACAGTGCACATCACTGACATGAGTAATATGAACTGAACATTAACAGGTAAACTGTACTTAAATCTCACTATAACATGAACATTAGCCACAAACTACAAAATGCAATAGTAACCAATACAATATACAGTTAGCACAAACAATATTCAGTTACCCACAAGCTATATTCAGTTAACAGAATAATTATTCAGTTAACTCATGACTCCCACTACACTTACAGTACCCAAGTACCCAGAAATGGACACAACACTATGAAACTGAATAAAATCACTCACATTAGGCACTGAGCACATGTAAAAACGTCTTCCAGTGTCACTGCCGCCGAAAGCAACGCACTTCTGTGGCAAAAGGTTGTGCACGCGGCACACAACTGGAGAATCCACAGCCAGCCCGTGGAAATCTGGGTCATCACACGTTTCTGGAGCATAATCCATATCCACGGAGTCCTGGGCAATCAGAAATTTTGAACCATTCCGAAGATTTCAGAGGAAATCGAGGCAAATCGAAAAAATCCCAAAATTTCGTATGAACCCTAACCCTAGAAATTGGGGAACTTACCCCTAGCAGAGATGCGGACGAGTACTCGTCGTCCCAGCTGGGCATTGAGATGGAGAAAGAGGGAGAGAGGCAGCGCCAATGTCTCTCCGGCGATTCCTTGCTCGGCAGCGCCAATGTCGCTCCGGCGGAGACAGCAGGGGCTCGGGGAAGAATGGGGTCTCCTCCAGACCGCGCGCCCGCCTCGTCCAGTCAACGCGCCTATTCAGACACGGGCGTTAACGGCAACTAACGGGACTGTGCCACGTCAACGTACGAGGTGGGCCAATGCTGTCGGAAACAGAGTCAATTCGTCTCCAATCGGTATTACAATCGATTTGAAAAATCTTAGTTCTAGACTGGTGGTTTTTTGCAATTCAAACCTAAAGTGGTGGTTTTCCGGAATTTAGGCTCTAAAGTGGTGGTTTTATGCTAAAGACTCCCCATACGTGCTTGATGCTGCCTATCCTGATCTCCACCTAGACAAAAGAAACAAAAGAAAAAAAAGGTTTACGGGCCTAGACAAAAGAAAACAAGGTTTACGAGCCTCGATTGATACGTGCACACGGGTGTAAGCTAGCAGCTGAATCCATCAGGCTGCTTGCATGTAGCAAGTAGGCACGTGTGTCTCGGACTCTTGGCGAGTTGGTCTCTTGTGGCGTGTGCCTCTCGCGGAAGTTGTACCGATCGAGTGAGCTTTCGTATGTGCGTCATGGCCATCAAAATAATCCAGCGAGCTGCATCGTCGTCGAGATCAGGACAACCATCAATCCGCAACGCTACTGGATCGCCCGCCGGCCGCCGCAAGCCAGCCTACCGGCCGTCGGTGCCCTACAGGCAAAGTCCCAAATCTGCAAGCCTTCATAGGGAGTCTTTCCGTCGTGGCCAACCTGCACGTCGCCAAGCGACCACGCATGTGCTCCCCCGGCCTATACGTGATCCCCGCTTTGTTGCGATGACGTGTACATAGCACCGCCGATGACGCCTATTTCATTCCATTGCAGCGAGGATACCCACAATGATGGTGCTTGGCGGCGTTGACTGCATAGGTTCAGTACGGTACCAATTTAGTAAGTTCGTTTGCATTCGGGTTTATGTTTACCAGATGCTCAATTTTTTCCTAGATTTGTCTTCAGATTTGTTTGCAACATTAGTCCCGGCCACAAATTTGGATTATTTTGTTAGTGAAGGTTTAGAATATATGCATAAATTGTGGAAAGAAAAACTGCTTGCGTTTAGAAAAGGGGATCCCCACGATCTTTGTACTTTTTAGGCTTTATTTTAAACCAAAGGATCAATTATAAATAAATATTTTTGGGTGTATTTTATTTCTTCTATCTCACGGTTAAGGAGAGACATGCAACATGACCATGTCGATCCCGTTAAAGAAAAAGAGAATGCTTGATGTCGGATCCTTGGTGAAGCATCTTTTGTTATATGACAAAGGGCATGAAACGAGACCAAGATGGATGAGCTAGATTACATATGCGACTCTGCATTAATAAATAGAAAGTAGAGTGGTTGGTTTGCATTTAGCAATGATGTTTTTTCTGAAATCATTTGTGCCTTAATGATGTTTATTTTCAATGATTATCATTTCTTTGTACTTATTACTCCCTCCATTAGTTCTAGATAGCAAGGTTGTGTCATATTGATTGATTGATTATGATTATTGCTTTATTGAAACTTTTGATTAACAGACAATAGTAAATTAAAATTACCGATGTTGCAATTCCGATTCCATCTAAAATCTTTATTTACACCTAAAAAGGAGAGTGAACATTTATAATCATCCATTTACGTTAATCATATCCATTCACAAGTTTCTTTTATTCCAAATCTAATACTTATTAATGAAAAACAATATTTTCAAATGAAAATCAACAAGAGTTCAACTCCACGATTGTCCAGCTTTTAGTGTTTATTTATTATACGTGCATTGCACGTGCAATTCTACTATAAGACTAAGAAAGAGAAAAGGCAAAAAAAAAAGACAAACATAAAAAAAAGGAGAATCTAAAAAAAAAATATAACTACAAGAAATATAGGAAAGAAAAAAGTATAGCTATAAAGGAAAAGGCAAAAATAAAAAGAATTTTTTTACCGGACTAGTTTGGCTGCCAAACCACTATGGGCTAGTGGGTTTGGGGCGTTGGGCAACAAATGAGATGGAGGGGTGGTATGACATGGGGCATCCACTACAAAAGGTGATTCTCAAAAAAAAAAACACCGTAAAAAGTTACTCCTGCTGCTACTTAAAGAAGTCAGTGCTCCCGTGGACGCGGACTTGTGGAACCTGGGTAATATTGAATTTGGTACATGATTTTTTTTTTTGCAGGAAATAGAAAAGTTGTTGAAAAAGTCTGAATATTTTTCAGCTCGAAGATGAGTAAGTACTCTGTTGAGTAAACAAATTGGCCATGGAATAATTCTCATTGACTTCAAGGCGGAAAAAGAGAAATTTCTGACAAATTATAAGTTGAATTTCAACTACGGCGATGCGTGCATCAGGCCGACTCAGCACGGTTGTGTCCAGGTTGTGAGAGAAGCCCACGTTGTTGACCTGTGGATGAACATGTTGGTGATACCTATCTTTTTTACCTTTATACCACTTCCTACTCCATTCAATCTATATTAATTGTGACATATTTTATTAATAAAGATATATGCGATTCAACGTCAATTAATAAGGATCGAAGGGAATACTGAGAGCATCTTCAATAATTGTAAGATAGTTGTTGGTACCTATCTTACAGCTATTGGAGATGCCCTATTATGACGCTCGAGACGGCCACCCATGGTGCCTCAACGTTGTGAGTAGATCGGATCTATGTGCGTTCGCGCTATGCACGCCAAGGGAACCCGTCGCTCGACGAGGTTCGTGTGCAGCTGTGTCGACCTCACCAATGAGTGCGGGCGACAACTAATCCTTACCGAGATGTAACATCCCAAGTATGAAAAACCATTCTTAGAATGTTTGTTTCTTGTTTTATTAAAGTTTTGCATCATGTCATCATAATCATTTCTTCATTGCATTTGTTTCCTTCTTGTTTGCATCTGTTTTTATTTGTTTTCACAATGGAAATTCAAACAACATTCAAATGTTTTGCTCATACTTGTTATGTTACAACTTTCCAAATAAAATGGTTTAAATAACACTTCCAATTGTTTCCATGAAAAATAAAAGGCTCAACTATTTAATTTGTTCTTTAAATTTCACTTAATTCAAATTGCATTCAAAAATTCAAATCACATGTTACAACAGCACCCAATATGAACTTATGAAAATTACCAAAACATTCTAATCACTTGTTTCCATTTAAACCATATGTTCATCCTATTTAAATTCTTGTTTTCAATAAATCAAACAATAATCAAATTAATTCAATTTTGAACCAATTTGCAAACAACAAGTTATTTTGAAATATTTGGAAAACAGAAAGTGGCAAGTGTTTGATGTTGACCTAATTAACTCACCCAAATTTTTTCTAAATTTTTCCTAACTCAAAAACCCATCTAATTCTTCCTATTTCATTTTCAACAAAAATAAAAATAAAAAGAAGAAATTTTAAAAAAAAAAGAAAAACGAGGGGGAGAGAGGCAGTGGGCTGAGCCCCCCGCGAGCCCAGCCCACCTATGCTTTTCCCTGGCCCGCATACCGGTTCGCTCCCCCCTCCTTCTTCTATCTGTACGGCAAGCCATCGGGCGGTGCCACGACGGCAGCAGTACCACGCCGACGGCCAACAGCGCCCTACCCCCTCTATAAAGACCTACCCCCTAGCCCCTGCGCAGCCCTAACCTAGCCTCTACCCTATCCCCATCGCGCCGTCGCCGATCTCTCTCTCTCACCGGCGAATTTCTCCTCTGTCTGAACCTCACCGGAGCTCCGCCTCTGAATCCATGGACGCCGCCGTCGCTGCAGCCCTCCTCCGTCCACGCTGACCACGGGAACGAGTCCCCCTCACCTTCCTCGACATCATCGACACCGCCGCTGTGCTTGACATCCACCACAACGTCGCCGCCATCTTCCACGTCGCCGCCGGAGTTGCTTCCCCGAGCCTCTGCTCGACTACACGGGAGGTGATCACCGTATCCTTCTCCTCCTTCCTCTCTGGCACGAGCCCATGCACCACCTCGCACACTGCAGCACACCCACGCGCACCAAGCACGGCAGTAACCACGGCACCTCGCCGCCGGCGTCGTTCCCTGTCCAAGTTCAGAAAACGCGCGCTGTTAAAATTCAGTTAAGCACGGATCTGAATGATAACCTGTCCGCGTTGCGTTTACTGACAGAAACGTTCGAGCACCGCACTGGTTGCAGTGCTAGCGCGCGCGCCGCGGGGTGCAGGTTTGAGTCCTGGCGCCCGCGGATTAAATCCGCTATTTTGCGCTGGGCACTGACAGGCCTGGCCCACATGTAAGTGGCCACTACTGCCACGCAGTGCCACGCTAGCCCAGGCCCCACTGGCAGTGCCCTAGGGTAGCTCACTGCGGAGTAACAAAAGAAATCCAGCCCTTTTCTTTTTCAAAAACAAGTCCTTTTAATTACAGAATGGTCCTTAAGTTTAAATTGCTAATAACTTTCATTTCCAAATTCCAAATAATATAAACAAAATATGTTTGTTGAACCAAATTCAATGATCTATCTATTTAAACCATTTGTTTTCTGTTTTGACTAATTCAAATGCATTCAATTTTCAAATTCAAACAATTCATTTGAAATTTGAATAATTGCATAACTAATTCATACTTAATCCAAATAATGCAAATAAAGTATGTTTTCCATGCTATTTCAAACCACCTTTTCAAATATAAATTTTGTTTCATGTTTTGAATAATTAAAATTTCTTAAATAATTTAAACCTTGTTTAAATCATTTAATATTGCTAAATTCATAACTTGCTCAAATTAAAATATTTTTGAACATGTAAAATATGTTTTCAAACTAGAGAAGTATAAACTTTTCAAATATGAATTTGAATTTATGTTTGGAACAAATAAAATTCAAATAATATTCAAACTTTTTTTAAATTCATTTAAAACTTGTTTAATCTTGTTTAATTTATAATAAATTCATCCTAGTTCCTTTTTCAATATTTGAAACATGTAATCCACCTAAAATTGTGTGTTCTTTCCAAATATGAACTTTGTTAGCTGTTTTGCACAATTTAAATTGCTGAAAACAACAATTTCTTGTGTGACACCTTTAAGGAACCAAAATTTTCTAACTTAATAAATAAATTTCTAAAATTGGTAAACCTTATTTCCAATTGATTCTATTGTTGTTATTTTTCTGTTTTCCTCATCCATGCATCATACTAATCCACTTTCACCTGTTGATTAGTTGAAAAACAAATATTCCAACCTTATTTGATGGGCTTTTCATATGCAACCCCAAATTGCATGTGGGTCCATTTAATCATGTTGTTACCAAGTCCACTAGTTTATTTTGATGCATCAATTAAATTGTCATGCATCATCCCATGATTGTGCATTATGCCATGTTATTGATTGTTTGTCTCTCCGCGTTGTTTGTTTGCTTCTTCTCGAATAGACGACGACGTTGAGACAGACGATACTTACGACACCCCTTCTGAGGATCTAGCTCAGTACCAGGCTGCTGAGTTTGCAGGAAAGTTATCACTCACATGAACCACTGTGTTTCTTTCAACATTGGTTACCGATACTTTCCGTTGTCTATTTCTGCTAGCCCTATGAATAGTTGTTTCTGTTACGAACCTATCACATGTTATCCCTCAACCATGATATTGCCTCACCTCCATGCCTATAACCCCTTGCTTGTTGCCCATGTCTTACTAGCATGCTTAGGGTTGTTTTGCTCGAGTCTGTTACCCGTTACTTTCTGTTACTATATTTCATTATGTTCTGGGGCTCGATGTTAAACAACAACCTGTTAATTTTGGGTAATAATAATTTGCTGATAAGGCACCGGCAGGAGGCCCGGCGTGGTTTTGAGGCCTGCTAGTGTCGACCCTAATTAGGAAAAGGGTCTTGTCTACTGATCCATGATGAGCGCACTATCCGCATGTGGGAAGCGTGTATGGGCGCCCCCCTCAATTTGATTCGATTCGCATCTCGTCCAAATCGCCTCATTTAGTTCGGGTTTTCCATTTGCCGCACGCATATGCAGGTACGAACCCGAGGCCAGGGTGGAACTTTTGTAGTCGGCATTTAGGGAGACACGTTCTTAGAGTGCTATGAGGGTCCCCTTTTCTTCGTGGGGCTTGATTAGCCGTGCGCTCACTGCACGGGATTCTTTGGGCTTGATGCGAAGAAGAGTTGAGTTGTGTAGAGTGCCTCGCTTGGTGGGTTTGATTCCCGTCTGGCGGGATATTCTTACGTGTACGGCCAAATTGGTGCACCCCTGCAGGGATAAATCTTCTCGAGAAGCCGTGTTTTCCGCGGTTATGGTTAACTTGGTGAAAGTACTGGCTAACAAGTACTCAGAACAACTTACACCTAACTAATGATAACTTGACTAGTAATAGACTTATTGACACAATAACTTGACCCATCATTAATCCAACTGTGTGAGTTATCCTCGGATTGCTTCTTTGGATAAGGGGCGAGATCCAGGATGGGTTTGTTTGGAGGTAGTTGTAGTTGGTTACGATACGCTATCTTATCTCCTTTCTATTAGCCGGAAGTTGTAGCATGTTTTTGTAGTTGATTAGTGCAGCCAGCTGCCGCATCTTTTGTATCACCCTTTTCTTCCGTTGAACCCAAAGCATCTGTGCTTGGTGTTGACGGGTTACACCTTGGTGAACTGTGAGTCTTGCTTGCCAGTACGTTTATGTACTGACCCCTTTGGGGTTGTGGTTTCCGCAGACTACGCTTACGAGGATCCCCGTGACGGCTACTACGTGGAGTTTGACGAGGCTGCTGACGAGTAGATAGCGGACCTGGGCAGGATCCGAGACATCGTGGATGGGCTCCGTCTTTTCATTTCCGGCTTCTTAAGCCTATTTGGATTTGTCTGTACTCAGACCCTTTGAATGCTTCCGCTGAGATGTAATGATGTTATGTTGGGACATGTGTCCTCTGGATGATTGCATTTGCTATCTCTGCTCTAGTGAGAGCTATTTGCAACTTATTTCCATCTTTTGTGTCCTAGAGATATGTTGTGTTATCATTCTGTTAAACGCCGTTGACGTACCATGTGTGTATGGTATGAAGTACGTCAATGGTAGTATCCTGATTTCTATGGGATGGTTTACGTAGACGATGAACAGTAGGGGTTGGTTGTCACACATACGTGTGTTGGCCTACTCGTAAGAGATGCGGGTGCCGGTAAGCCCCGTAATCCAATCAACTACTGTTCAACGGAACTGCGAGTATCCTCTAGAAGTCCGGGTGCGACAAATGGTATCAGAGCCTGTCTGCCTGTAGGATCCCTTTTACTGGTCGCAGTTGAGTCTAGAAACTATTTTGTAGCTATATAGGAAAAATGAAACGTGAGAGTAGGAATTCTGCCATTTTATTTCTTTCCCCACCCACCCTCCCTTTTCTGGTAAGGAAGTGCAACGTTGTTTTCCCTTCTCATCTAAACTTTCAAGTTAGGTTTTCACGTATCCTGGTTTCTCTAGGATAGTTATATCTACTAGATCATAGGAATGGAGGTGGTTGTGACTGGATTTATCATGTTGCCTACTCACGATTGAGAACGGAGGCGTGTAAGCCCCGGAAGCAGATCCTCTATTCCTTAAGCAGTAGATATTGATCCTTTAGAAGCCCGGATGGGTTTTCCATAGTACCTCAGGAGTTTTTGGTCTCGTGTTTCCCGATGTTGCTTCGATATCCTGTTCTTCTCAACATCCTTTCGTCCGTTGAAACCTTGTTGTTGCTTTCCACTTCAGTTTCTCTACCGGCGTCTAATCAAAACTTCCCCGATCATCTGCAGATGGATCTCAGGTTCTACCCGCAGGTGGTTCGGATGACTCGTTGTGAGAGCACCGCCGGTTATCCGGAGATGCTGAGAGACATGGTCACTTATCTGGGGTTCCGTTGGGCACCAGAGTACCAGGTCTACGAGCACCAGCGAGAGTTTGACCAGACCTACTACCTGGCTATCGTCTACATTCTGTCAGATGATGGCATGAGCGTCGTCCACCGCTACGAGGCAGTAGGTTCCACAGTGGATATGGCTGTGCAGCAGGCAGCTTACGTGAGTCTCACCGTCCTTCGTGCTGACTACTGGGGATTTGACGATTCTATCTATCGCCACATCCCCCATGGTTACATCACTTCGGAGGGAGCTCACTTCACTCTCTACGACAACCTGGATGTCTACGAGCATGATAACTCCAGGCTGCACACCACCGCTCAGTTTGTGAGGCACGGTGACGCAGTTGCCAGCACACTATCTCAGGAGTTGGCTTCCGTCAGAGAGCAGCTCTACCTTGCTTTGACTCGTCTGGCGACTTACACCACAGACTTTGTTGGAGACGAGCGCTTTGCACGTTTCGATCAGCCAGTTGGTCGTCGTCTACCAGATGCTGGAGGTTACGAGCCGATCAGAGGTCCACTCCTCAACCTCGGTGCTGGTTACACTGGGATTCCACGCTTTGGAGCACAGGGAGTCGACGCTATGTACTTCACCACACCTAGAGTCGCTCTGAGACCACGTCAGATCTATGTGGATCATCGTTCTACCTACTTTCGTGGGTGTGCTCCTCACCGTACCTCTCGTCGTACTACTCACCGCCGTCCTGCGTGATGAGCATGGGAGTACCGATGTATCCATTCTTAGCTATGTTTAGTTATCCTTTGGCATTCGAACCATTTGTGCTGTGTTGGATATTCTGATGTATTTGAACATGTGATGATGTACCTGTTGGTTATCTATTCATGCGTCGGAATAATCTCTCTTTTCGGTTACCAAGTCTATCCTTTTTCTGTTGTTGTGCTAAAATGCATTTCCATTCAGGATGCCGCCAACAAGGAACAACCCACCTGAGCCACCGCCAATCACGGAGCTGTTGACTCAGATGACTCAGGTCGTGACATAGATGGCCCAGTTCCAGGCTAATCAGCACAACAACGAGAATGCTCCACGAGTCAGTATCAAGGAGTTTCTGAGTCTGGGCCCGAGAGCTTTCGTGGCAACACGCGAGCCTCTGGATGCTGATGACTGGATCCGTGAGATGGCCAAGGCTCTGGACATTGCTCACGTTGCTGAGGAAGACAAGGTCAAGTATGCCTCCTACCTACTGAAGGGTCAGGCAGCTACTTGGTGGGAGAACTACCAGACCATGAGAGCTGGCTACCCAATCACCTGGGGTTGTTTCAAGGAAGCTTTCCTGAAGCACCACATCCCAGATGGTCTCATGGAAAGGATGCGTGAAGAGTTTTGCTCTCTCAAGCAGGGCAAGCTGGACGTCATTGGCTATCAGAGTGAGTTCAATCGCCTCGCTCGTTACACTGGTGATGAGGTGTCCACTGAGGCTAAGAAGATGGCAAGGTTCCGCCGAGGTTTTAACCCGGAACTCAAGTACGCTCTCACCAACATCAAGGCCAAAGACTTTGAGGAGCTCGTGAACACCGCGCTCAATGAGGAAAATGGGCGCAAGGCGTTCGAGGAGTCTCGAAAGCACTCGCATGAGGGTGGTTCCTCCTCCAACATGACCACCCCTCCGCAGAAGCGCCGCATCTGGGTGCCAAATGCTGCTGTCACTCGGGCTCCATACGCCCAAGCTTCTCCAGGCTTCGCTCCCCGCCCACCCAACCCAGCTCAGATGCAGGCTCAGAGGTTTTCAATGGGGCAGCCAAGGCCAGATCCTCCTCGTGTCGTCACTTGCTTCAAGTGCAAGCAGACGGGGCACTACGCTGACAAGTGCACTCAGAGGCAGCTACCTCCACCACCACCTCGTCCCAACACAAACCAGGCAATGGTGCGTGCTCCCCCAGCTAAAGCCTTCAACTCCAACAACAGGCCTGTCGGGAGGACCGCGAGGGTGAATCATGTCAAGATCGACAAAGCTGAGGAAGCTCCTGACGTCGTTCTCGGTATATTACCCGTAAACTCTTTTCCAGCTAAAGTGTTGTTTGATACCGGAGCATCGCATTCTTTTGTGTCAAAGATTTTTGCCACAACAAACAACTTAACTGTGTTTCCACTAAGCAATCAAATCACCGTCCACTCCCCGGGATCTCAAATGTTGACTTCCAAGATAAGTAAGGATAATCAAATCCTAATTGGAGGCCACATTTTCCTTGCTTCACTCATGTTGCTGGGAAGTTCTGACATTGATGTCATTCTTGGTATGGATTGGTTGAAGGCCAATAAAGCAAAAATTGACTGTGCTCAAAAGTCAATAACTCTGTTCCACCCCTCTGGCCAGATAGTCTATTCTCCAAATGAATCAAGTTTTGTTCAGCTATACACACTCGATGCAAAACCTCTACCTCTAAATGAAAATGTTCCAGTGGTTTGTGAATTCCCTGACGTCTTTCCAGAAGAGTTTCCAGGGATGCCTCCGGACAGAGCAGTTGAGTTCGTGATCGAGCTTGAACCAGGTACTGCTCCAATCTCTAAGCATCCATACAAGATAGCTCCTCCTGAACTGAAATTGTTAAAGGAGCAAATCGATATGTACATGGAAAAAGGTTACATTCAACCTAGTTCTTCCGCTTGGGGTTGCCCAACTCTGTTCGTTGCAAAGAAGGATCAAACAAAGAGACTCGTTGTTGACTATCGTCCTCTTAACGAGAAAACCATCAAAAACAAGTATCCAATTCCTCGTATCGATGATCTTTTTGATCAACTTGCTGGAGCCTCAATATTCTCCAAGTTGGACTTGAGAATGGGTTACCATCAAATAAAGATCAGAAAGGAAGATATTCCAAAAACAGCTTTCACCACTCGGTACGGTCTATATGAATACACCGTCATGTCCTTTGGTCTCACCAATGCACCGGCGACATTCTCTAGACTCATGAATTCTGTCTTCCATGAATACCTCGACAAGTTCGTTGTGGTATATCTTGATGACATTCTGGTCTACTCCAAATCTGAGGAAGAGCATGGAGAACATCTTCGTCTCACTCTCATGAAACTTCGCGAGCATCGTCTATATGCCAAGTTCTCCAAATGTGAGTTCTGGATTCCAGAAGTTGCTTACCTTGGTCATGTCATCTCCGCCAAGGGCATAGCCATTGATCCAGAAAAGGTTAAAGCAATTGTTGATTGGAAACCTCCTAAGACGGTAAAGCAAGTGAGAAGTTTTCTTGGCTTAGCTAGCTATTGCCGTCGTTTCGTCCAAAACTTCTCCAAGATTGCCAAACCTCTCACTGATCTCAGAAAGAAGGACAAGAAGTTCGTTTGGTCTCCACAATGTGATGAGAGTTTCAATCTCCTGAAGACTAAACTCACTTCCACCCCAGTTCTGGTTGGCCCAGATACTACAAAACCCTTCTAGATATTCTGTGATGCTTCTCTCCAAGGTCTAGGTGCAGTTCTTATGCAAGAACGTCAAGTTGTGGCTTATGCTTCACGTCAGTTGAATGCACATGAGCAAAATTATCCCACACATGATCTTGAACTTGCAGCAGTTGTGTTTGCCCTCAAGAAATGGAGACAATACTTGTTGGGTAACTGCACTAAAATCTTTTCCGATCATAAGAGTCTGAAATACATCTTCACTCAACCAGATCTAAACCTCAGGCAAAGGAGATGGATTGAAAAGATTAAATTCTTTGATCTCACCATTTCTTACACTCCAGGCAAGGCTAATGTTATGGCCGATGCTCTCAGTCGCAAGTCGTATTGCAATAATCTCATGATCATGGAAAGCCAACCTCCTCTTCATGAAGAATTCCAGAAGCTGAACCTTGGTCTTGTTCCTCAAGGCTATCTTGCGAGCTTGACAGCCAGTCCAACTCTCGAGGACAAGATTCGTTCTGAACAACTTCGTGATGCTGAAATCAAGAAGATGGTAGAACACATCAAAGAAGGCAAGGAGAAATTCAAGTCCTTCTCAATTGATGACAAGGGAACTGTGTTCTTCGAAGGACGCATTGCAGTTCCTCAAGTTCAAAGTCTCAAAGATGTCATTCTCAAGGAGGCTCATGAAACTCCTCTCTCCATCCACCCTGGAAGTACAAAGATGTACCAGGACCTTAAGACACTGTATTGGTGGCCTGGCATGAAACATGAAATTGCTCAATACGTTTCTGAATGCGATGTTTGTCAACGTGTTAAGGCAGTCCATCAGAAAACAGCCGGTCTACTCCAACCTCTGAAAATTCCTGAGTGGAA
This sequence comes from Alopecurus myosuroides, assembly GCA_028641055.1. NCBI lineage: Eukaryota > Viridiplantae > Streptophyta > Magnoliopsida > Poales > Poaceae > Alopecurus > Alopecurus myosuroides. The sequence continues at coordinate 357,614,874 of CM054062.1, read as the reverse complement.
GTGGGACATGATTGAAATGGACTTCGTCACTGGTTTTCCAAAGTCCAAGAAGGGCAACGATGCAATCTTCGTTGTTATTGATCATCTCACTAAAGTAGCTCACTTCTTTGCTGTCAAAGAAACAATCTCAGCTAGCCAGTTAGCAGAGCTCTACACGGCAAAGATCGTTCCTCTTCATGGTGTTCCATTGGAAATAAGCTCAGATCGTGGAAGCATATTCACTTCTCATTTCTGGAAAAGCTTTCAAGAAGCATTGGGCACCAAACTTCTGTTCAGCAGAGCTTATCACCCTCAGTCTCAAGGGCAAGTCAAAAGAGTCAATCAGATTCTCGAGGATATGCTCAGAGCATGTGGTCTATCCTTTGGCATGAAATGGGAGGATTGCCTTCCATATGCTGAATTCTCCTACAACAACAGCTACCAGGCAAGCCTAGGCATGGCTCCATTTGAAGCACTCTATGGCCGCAGATGCAGGAGTCCAATCAATTGGTCTGGAGCTGGTGAACGTTCACTCTTAGGCCCTGACATTGTTAAGGAAACCGAAGAGAAAGTTCGCATCATTCGTGACAATCTCAAGATTGCTCAGTCTCGTCAGAAAAGCTACTATGACAGCAAGCACAGGGATATGGTCTATGCACCTGGTGACAAGGCATATCTCCGTGTAACTCCCCTCAGAGGCACTCATCGTTTCGGTGTGAAAGGAAAGCTTGCACCAAGATACATTGGTCCTTTCAACATTCTCTCAAGGCGTGCTGAAAATGCCTATTGTCTTGAACTTCCAGAAAAACTATCTAAGGTGCACGATGTGTTTCACGTGTCACAGCTCAAGAAGTGTTTCAAAGATCCAGATTGTGCAGTTGATCATGATTCCATTGAACTGCAAGATGATCTCTCTTATGAGGAGCACCCTGTTCGTATTCTCGATGAGACCGAGCGTAAGACTCGCAACAAGAGCACCAAGTTCTTGAAAGTGCAGTGGTCGCATCATTCCGATAAAGAGGCAACGTGGGAGACCGAAGAGGATCTTCGCAAGAAGTATCCGGACATTTTCTCTTCTCAGTAAGGAATCTCGGGGCGCGATTACTTCAAGGGGGGGCGTTTTGTAACATCCCAAGTATGAAAAACCATCCTTAGAATGTTTGTTTCTTGTTTTATTAAAGTTTTGCATCATGTCATCATAATCATTTCTTCATTGCATTTGTTTCCTTCTTGTTTGCATCTGTTTTTATTTGTTTTCACAATGGAAATTCAAACAACATTCAAATGTTTTGCTCATACTTGTTATGTTACAACTTTCCAAATAAAATGGTTTAAATAACACTTCCAATTGTTTCCATGAAAAATAAAAAGCTCAACTATTTAATTTGTTCTTTAAATTCCACTTAATTCAAATTGCATTCAAAAATTCAAATCACATGTTACAACAGCACCCAATATGAACTTATGAAAATTACCAAAACATTCTAATCACTTGTTTCCATTTAAACCATATGTTCATCCTATTTAAATTCTTGTTTTCAATAAATCAAACAATAATCAAATTAATTCAATTTTGAACCAATTTGCAAACTGCAAGTTATTTTGAAATATTTGGAAAACAGAAAGTGGCAAGTGTTTGATGTTGACCTAATTAACTCACCCAAATTTTTTCTAAATTTTTCCTAACTCAAAAACCCATCTAATTCTTCCTATTTCATTTTCAGCAAAAAAAATAAACAGAAGAAAATTTTTAAAAAAAAAGAAAAACGAGGGGGAGAGAGGCAGTGGGCTGAGCCCCCCGCGAGCCCAGCCCACCTATGCTTTTCCCTGGCCCGCATACCGGTTCGCTCCCCCTCCTTCTTCTATCTGTACGGCAAGCCATCGGGCGGTGCCACGGCGGCAGCATTACCACGCCGACGGCCAACCTAGCCCCTGCGCAGCCCTAACCTAGCCTCTACCCTATCCCCCTCGCGCCGCCGCCGATCTCTCTCTCTCACCGGCGAATTTCTCCTCTGTCTGAACCTCACCGGAGCTCCGCCTCTGAATCCATGGACGCCGCCGTCGCTGCAGCCCTCCTCCGTCCACGCTGACCACGGGAACGAGTCCCCCTCACCTTCCTCGACATCATCGACACCGTCGATGTGCTTGACATCCACCACAACGTCGCCGCCATCTTCCACGTCGCCGCCGGAGTTGCTTCCCCGAGCCTCTGCTCGACTACACGGGAGGTGATCACCGTATCCTTCTCCTCCTTCCTCTCTGGCACGAGCCCATGCACCACCTCGCACACTGCAGCACACCCACGCGCACCAAGCACGGCAGCAAACACGGCAGCTCGCCGCCGGCGTCGTTCCCTGTCCAAGTTCAGACAACGCGCGCTGTTAAAATTCAGTTAAGCACGGATCTGAATGATAACCTGTCCGCGTTGCGTTTACTGACAGAAATGTTCGAGCACCGCACTGGTTGCAGTGCTAGCGCGTGCGCCGCGGGGCGCAGGTTCGAGTCCTGGCGCCCGCGGATTAAATCCGCTATTTTGCGCTGGGCACTGACAGGCCTGGCCCACCTGTAAGTGGCCACTGCTGCCACGCAGTGCCACGCTGGCCCAGGCCCCACTGGCAGTGCCCTAGGGTAGCTCACAGCGGAGTAACAAAAGAAATCCAGCCCTTTTCTTTTTCAAAAACAAGTCCTTTTAATTACAGAATGGTCCTTAAGTTTAAATTGCTGATAACTTTCATTTCCAAATTCCAAATAATATAAACAAAATATGTTTGTTGAACCAAATTCAATGATCTATCTATTTAAACCATTTGTTTTCTGTTTTGACTAATTCAAATGCATTCAATTTTCAAATTCAAACAATTCATTTGAAATTTGAATAATTGCATAACTAATTCATACTTAATCCAAATAATGCAAATAAAGTATGTTTTCCATGCTATTTCAAACCACCTTTTCAAATATAAATTTTGTTTCATGTTTTGAATAATTAAAATTGCTTAAATAATTTAAACCTTGTTTAAATCATTTAATATTGCTAAATTCATAACTTGCTCAAATTAAAATATTTTTGAACATGTAAAATATGTTTTCAAACTAGAGAAGTATAAACTTTTCAAATATGAATTTGAATTTATGTTTGGAACAAATAAAATTCAAATAATATTCAAACTTGTTTTAAATTCATTTAAAACTTGTTTAATCTTGTTTAATTCATAATAAATTCATCCTAATTCCTTTTTCAATATTTGAAACATGTAATCCACCTAAAATTGTGTGTTCTTTTCAAATATGAACTTTGTTAGCTGTTTTGCACAATTTAAATTGCTGAAAACAACAATTGCTTGTGTGACACCTTTAAGGAACCAAAATTTTCTAACTTAATAAATAAATTTCTAAAATTGGTAAACCTTATTTCCAATTGATTCTATTGTTGTTATTTTTCTGTTTTCCTCATCCATGCATCATACTAATCCACTTTCACCTGTTGATTAGTTGAAAAACAAATATTCCAACCTTATTTGATGGGCTTTTCATATGCAACCCCAAATTGCATGTGGGTCCATTTAATCATGTTGTTACCAAGTCCACTAGTTTATTTTGATGCATCAATTAAATTGTCATGCATCATCCCATGATTGTGCATTATGCCATGTTATTGATTGTTTGTCTCTCCGCGTTGTTTGTTTGCTTCTTCTCGAATAGACGACGACGTTGAGACAGACGATACTTACGACACCCCTTCTGAGGATCTAGCTCAGTACCAGGCTGCTGAGTTTGCAGGCAAGTTATCACTCACATGAACCACTGTGTTCCTTTCAACATTGGTTACCGATACTTTCCGTTGTCTATTTCTGCTAGCCCTATGAATAGTTGTTTCTGTTACGAACCTATCACATGTTATCCCTCAACCATGATATTGCCTCACCTCCATGCCTATAACCCCTTGCTTGTTGCCCGTGTCTTACTAGCATGCTTAGGGTTGTTTTGCTCGAGTCTGTTACCCGTTACTTTCTGTTACTATATTTCATTATGTTCTGGGGCTCGATGTTAAACAACAACCTGTTAATTTTGGGTAATAATAATTTGCTGATAAGGCACCGGCAGGAGGCCCGGCGTGGTTTTGAGGCCTGCTAGTGTCGACCCTAATTAGGAAAAGAGTCTTGTCTACTGATCCATTATGAGCGCACTATCCGCATGTGGGAAGCGTGTATGGGCGCCCCGCTCAATTTGATTCGATTCGCATCTCGTCCAAATCGCCTCATTTAGTTCGGGTTTTCCATTTGCCGCACGCATATGCAGGTACGAACCCGAGGCCAGGGTGGAACTTTTGTAGTCGGCATTTAGGGAGATACGTTCTTAGAGTGCTATGAGGGTCCCCTTTTCTTCGTGGGGCTTGATTAGCCGTGCGCTCACTGCACGGGGTTCTTTGGGCTTGATGCGAAGAAGAGTTGAGTTGTGTAGAGTGCCTCGCTTGGTGGGTTTGCTTCCCGTCTGGCGGGATATTCTTACGTGTACGGCCAAATTGGTGCACCCCTGCAGGGATAAATCTTCTCGAGAAGCCGTGTTTTCCGCGGTTATGGTTAACTTGGTGAAAGTACTGGCTAACAAGTACTCAGAACAACTTACACCTAACTAATGATAACTTGACTAGTAATAGACTTATTGACACAATAACTTGACCCATCATTAATCCAACTATGTGCGTTATCCTCGGATTGCTTCTTTGGATAAGGGGCGAGATCCAGGATGGGTTTGTTTGGAGGTAGTTGTAGTTGGTTACGATACGCTATCTTATCTCCTTTCTGTTAGCCGGAAGTTGTAGCATGTTTCTGTAGTTGATTAGTGCAGCCAGCTTTTTTTTTTTTTTGAAACTAATTAGTGCAGCCAGCTGCCGCATCTTTTGTATCACCCTTTTCTTCCGTTGAACCCAAAGCATCTGTGCTTGGTGTTGACGGGTTACACCTTGGTGAACTGTGAGTTTTGCTTGCCAGTACGTTTATGTACTGACCCCTTTGGGGCTGTGGTTTCCGCAGACTACGCTTACGAGGATCCCCGTGACGGCTACTACGTGGAGTTTGACGAGGCTGCTGACGAGTAGATAGCGGACCTGGGCAGAATCCGAGACATCGTGGATGGGCTCCGTCTTTTCATTTCCGGCTTCTTAAGCCTATTTGGATTTGTCTGTACTCAGACCCTTTGAATGCTTCCGCTGAGATGTAATGATGTTATGTTGGGACATGTGTCCTCTGGATGATTGTATTTGCTATCTCTGCTCTAGTGAGAGCTATTTGCAACTTATTTCCATCTTTTGTGTTCTAGAGATATGTTGTGTTATCATTCTGTTAAACGCCGTTGACGTACCATGTGTGTATGGTATGAAGTACGTCAATGGTAGTATCCTGATTTCTATGGGATGGTTTACGTAGACGATGAACAGTAGGGGTTGGTTGTCACACATACGTGTGTTGGCCTACTCGTAAGAGATGCGGGTGCCGGTAAGCCCCGTAATCCAATCAACTACTGTTCAACGGAACTGCGAGTATCCTCTAGAAGTCCGGGTGCGACACGAGACGACGCATCGTCGTGATGACCGGCAGCTCGTGATTGTAGTCGACGCGGGAGGAGGAGCTCTTCGGGCGGCGGGGATGACCAGTGACGGAGGGGATTGGTAGTGGAGGCCGAGGCAACATACGGCGGGATGAGATTTGAAGGATTCGGGAGGCGACGACATCTCCGCGGGAGCCTAGTGGTCGTGCTGGAGCATGGAGGGGAAGTTCGAGTTGGCAGTTTGCTGATACTTTTTATTTTTGGACAAGATCCACATATTTGCAGCACTTGGTGCTGTATTTTAGGGCTGCCCAAAATTTCTTGTAATTTTTTTGGGTACATAGGCCAGTTATTAGAGACATGTCTTTGGATGTATCTAGAGGGAGTAGTGTACAGTAACTGCAGATGATCCCGGCCCTGTATTTGCACCCTCGTTTCCTAAGAAAACGGTTAAACCCTACTCCCTCCGTCCACGAATAAGTGTGCATCTAGTTTTACACTTAGTTAAACTTTTTAAATTTTGATCAAATTTATAGAAAATTGTAGCAATATATATGACATCTAAATGATATATTTTAAAACTTTATCTCAAGAAAAATATATTGCTACTAATTTGGTGTCATAAATGGTAGTACTTTTCCCGATAAAGTTAGTCAAAGTTTAATAAATTTGACCGACGAAAAAGGAAAACGTACACTTTATCGTGTACGGAGGGAGTTAAACTTTGACTAGATTTATTGAAAAAAGTGTTAGCATTTATGACACAAAATTAATATCAATAGATTTGTCTTGACATTAAGTTTTAAAATATATCATTTTGATGTCATCTATATTGCTACAATTTTCTATAAATTTGATCAAATTTTAAAAAGTTTGACTAAGTGTAAAAATAGATGTACACTTATTCGTGGACGGAGGGAGTATATTAGAACAGCTACCGGAGATGGTGAATGGCAGGAGAAACTAAATCAACCTCATGGAAACACATCTGATCGACCGCAAGTCCAGCAAGACTCGTGCAATTTTCATTAGATTTAGATTTGGCTGCATAATTTTTGGAAATCGGCCGTGTCGAGACACGCAACTCAAATACGTATGAATCAACGTCCAGTCCAGATCGTCACCCGGAAAATCTGGCCCGGCGGATCCGATGGAATATGCTTGGAGAGAAGATGCGCAGCAAGCCACACGTGGAGCTCTCAGCTTCAATGTCGCTCTCACCAATTAATCACCATTAAGTGATTAAGTGAGACTGCTCTAATCATGCATTTTACCTCCAAAATCCAGACCAATCGAAAACCCCCTGCTGCTCGAACATGAGCCACAAATCGATGGCAGTCGAACTTAAGATTCCACGTGATACATCAAACATCGTCGCAGTAGTACGCACCCTCTCCTGATAACGCCCGGCCGCACGGCGTGGCCAGCGAGCCGCGGGACATGGCACGAGGTGGATCGATCGAGATGTGGATTCCATGGCCGTCGTGCGTGCCGCGGCAGGATATGGTGTGTGGACTGCCTGCACCGTGGTCTATCATGAGGCTGTACTGCTAGCTCCATCGTTGCATGGATGAAGATAGATATACTACTGATTACTCAAGAGTCGTGGTTGGATTGGCCTACCGCTGGCTGCATTATTGATCAGCACGATGATGACCCGATATTCCCCGTCCCCGTCCGTGCCGGCATCCGCGACTGCTGCTCGTCGATCGTCTGCGATCGAGGGCCAGTCTTGTTCTGTCAGCGTCGCTCTCTCACGAGTTCAAGTGCGTTTTTTTTTTTTTTTGAGTTTGAAGTGCGGTTTTATGGCCACGTACATTTTTCAGCAGCAAAAAAAAAAAAGTTTTGGGCGCGTCTCGTGTGCACGATGGCCGCGAGAGAGCGACGTCGCAATGCTTTGTTGTGCGGGCTTTTTTGTCCGCAGGAGATTCACGCCTTGGGCCGTCGACTGAACCGATATGACTAACGAACTGACTGATGTTCTAAAAAAAACGAACCGACTGACTGAACTGCGCAAGGTGAGATCTGTTCAAGCTTCAAGGGATAGCAGGTCGTTTTCAGCGTGCGCATGATTGGCGTACGCTGCTGCTTCCTGGAAGCTGCGCGCATGACTCCACTCGCTAGTTTTCATTGCCCGTCGTCGTAGCAATGTTGGTGAGAGTTTGCCTTTTCCACTACCGCCCCAAGATAACCCAACAAAATATACCACCGGAACAAACACGCAAAATCTTACCCCGTAGAAATGGAACTCACGCAATATTTTGCCTACACCCACCATCCACTAGACCATAGCAGTGGTATGGGGTGGGTCTTAAAATTTTTACCTTAAAGTCCAGTGCCACAATGTATAAGGGCAGGTCTTAAGACCATTTTTTTCTCTTAAGGCCTCCTCTTATTTCTACATTGAAAACGCCCTTAGGTATCACGTCACGATAGACCTCCGCTGACGGGAGAGCATAATCCCCTCAGTACGCCATAACTTTGGGAGGGGAAAAAACAACTTCTCAAGGTTAGGCTGCCCGTGGTCCTATCCTCTCCTCTTTTTTTTCCTGAGAGTCAAACCTCGAGTACATCCTTGTCAACGACCTGGACACCACCTTTGATCCACGGGTGCGACTAGCAAAAGGTCGCCCTCTCGGTAGCTAACGGAAGGGAAAAAGGAGCGGACGCGAGAACGACATGTGGCGGACGCATGTGCCAGGAACCGGACGGAGGGAGTACACGCGTTTCTTTTCAGATCTGTTTTTTCAAAACGAAATATCTTTAGAACCGTAATTCGGATTTACAAACCGTTTTCATATTTGAGATCCACGCGTCGAGATCTTCAAAACTATATCCCATGTCGATAGGTTTCGAGAATTTTTTTTTCAAACTTTGTACACCCTGTTGTTTATACTTTATACTTTCGATAGCACGCACGCGCGTGTGTACATCATGTACACCATGTATATCTAGTAGCACGATGCTCGGCTTCGCCTCGATAACCATTTATAAATATCTTGAAAGGGGTACATAGTTCGTTGTACGTATTGGTCGAAGCGTGCATTCGTCGTAATGCGTGCTACGGCTCGGCGTTGCCTCGTACTACTGCTCGGCTTCGCCTCGAACAAAACACCTACGACGTTCATCTAAAAAGTACATACGTGTTGTATCTAAAAAGTATAAAAAAGTAGTTACTAAAAAGTATACAAACGTTGTTCTGAAAGTATAAAAAAAATGTTACTGAAAGTATAAAAAACTGTTATGAAAAGTATAAAAAAATGTTACTGAAAGTATAAAAAAACTGTTCTGAAAAGTATAAAAAAATGTTACTGAAAGTATAAAAAAAGGGTTCTGGCACGGTGTACCTTGGTGTACATCCGCGTGGGTGTACACATCCGCATGGGTGTACAACCGCCTGGGTGTACGCCGGCCCTTCACTGCGCGTGGGTGTACAAACTCCTGGGTGTACAACCGTCTGGGCGTACACCCGTGGTGCACGTGTGTGTACGTCAGCACATGCACTTGGGACGCACTTCGTTTAGTGCACGTGGGTATACAACCGTGTGTAACTGGGCGTACATCCATGTTGATTCTGGGTGTACAAAAAAAAAATTCTCGAAACCTATCAACATGGGATCTAGTTTTGAAGATCTCGACGTGTGGATTCAAATATGAAAACGGTTTGTAATTTCGAGAAAACGGTTCGCGGGATATTTCATTTTAAAGAAACGGATCTCGAAATAAATGCGTGCCAATCCATCCTCCGTCCACGCGTGGGAAAGGGAAAACCCTCCAAAACTCTCTGGTGGCGATACTTATCACGCATGCGGACACTTTGTGGAGGCTAGGAGGAAGGAGAAGGTGACAAGTGTCGCGCTGTGGACGCACGCGCGGTGACCTTCCGGAAGACCGACCTTTTTCTAGCGATTTCGTTGATCCACGCGTGCAAAAGGCGATACCGGACAAGGCCAGGCCCACACGAAGAAAGAAGGCCCCTGGTTGGCTCACCAACGGCAACTGGGCCACGTGAATCAAGGTGTGACGAGTTGGCTATTTAGGAGGGGGCTGTCCCTTCTGCGAGACCAGACTTGTAAGGATTAGACAGATGGCACGAGCCGTGGCTTGTACGTGAACTTGCTCGTGGGTTGGTGGAGGAGGAACGAGCAACAGAACCAGTTCCATTCGATTACTGATTCCAATTCTAGCAAGTCGATCAGATCTCTTACAATTGGTATCCGGAGCCTTCCGATCCCACCCTTGAGTTGCCCATCCACAAACACGTCACTCGATTTTCGTGTCGAGCTCGAGCGGCGGCGATGGATCAGCTCACACTAGAGGCCAAGGCGATCTACGAACTGAGTTCGAGACGCGCTTCATCGACTACAAGAAGGACAAGCTCGAAGCCGTACGCAAGTTCGTCACTGACACGAACAAGCAGATCACGTCCATGACCACTTCAGTCGACGAGGCGAAGGCGACGACGAACGCGGTTCTGCAGGCAGTCAAGGACTCTATCGGGGTGGATCTCACGGCGATCAAGGAGACGCTCAGTTCCGAGCTCGCGGCGCTGGCGTCGACTCTCGCGCGAATCCCTCCGGAGTGATACGTGAGTAGTTCATCCTCGGACTACGGGTTCGTAGCTGTAGCTAGATGGTTGTCTTCTCCTCATATGCCTCCATGTTTAGATCTCGTGAGCTGCCTATCGTGATCGAGATTGATCTTATGTAATTCTATATGCTGTGTTTGCTGGAATCCGATGAATATTGACTTTATGCCAAGTTGATTATAGTCTTTATTGCATATGTTATTTGTGATCTTGCATGCTTTCCGTTGCTAGTGGTTGCTCTGGCCAAGTAGTTGCTAGTGCCTCCAAGAGGGAGTATTTATGCTTGATAGTGGGTTCATGCCTACTCATTGCCTTGCTCGAGTGACAGAAACGTGAAAGGGGAGGATGTGTTGTTGCCATTAGAGAGAAAACATCGGTGAGAGTGCCCGCGTGCATAATCATTGGTTACATTACACACTTTGTTTAATGCAATTATCTGTTGCTTGCAACTTAATACCTAAGGGGGTTCGGATGATAACCCGAGGGTGAATTATTAGTCATACATGCAGATGGATGTCGGTCTATGTATCTTGTTGTAATGCCCGCACTAAATATCATAGTAATCTGCATGTCATATTGTGCACTACGGTGCAACCTCTATTTGTGAATTGCCCAGCTGTAATTTGTTCACCCAGCATGCTATATTTTATGGAGAGACACCACTAGTGAAACTATGAACCCCGGTCAATTTTTCCACACTGTTAAACAAACCACAACAATTTCCTGCTTTCTTTACTTACTGCAATCATATACTGTTTTCCACACTATACGTCTAATCTTTGTTTTCAGCAAGACCGGTGAGATTGACAATCTCACTGTACCGTTGGGGCAAAGTATTTTGGTTGTGTTGTGTGCAGATTCCACGTTGTTGCTGACACCGGTGAAGCGCCAGCACCACTGTTAGTGGCATCAACCTTCCGAAGGTCCTATTTTCCCTACTGGATTGATAACCTTGGTTCCTAACTAAGGGGAAATACCTACCGCTGTGCTCATCATACCCTCCTCTTGGGGTCTCCCAACGCAAGCATCATATTCCAAGACACATTCAGAGTGCTCGCCCTGTCTAGCTATTATGGTATAATAGGACTGCATTGGATCGGAAAATATAGTCCCATGTTGACACACCGAGAGCAAGGGTGGATTGCATTTCAGCATGAAGGGCGACATATAGTGGTTCATGGAGAGGACACTGACTTCTTCACTCATGCATTGATCGAGATACACTTAATCCATGAACAAGAGAAGAAGGAGCAAGCAATTCCGACAAAAGCGCAGTCTGTTATCAATAGGTTTTCGTCAGTGTTTTCAGATCCAACAGGGCTATAGGATCCCGGCCAGTTTCAGTAAGACCCCTCGTCATCAGTACAACCACCGTATTCCACTGATTCCAGGATCCCGACCAGTTTCAGTAAGACCCTACCATGTAGCACCTGAGCTCAAGGACGAAATAGAGCGGCAAATTAGTGAAATGCTCGAGCAAGGTGTGATTACACACAATGATAGTGCCTTTGGTGCTCCTGTAATGATGGTGAAAAAGAAGGAAGAAGAACAAGGTGAAAAGAAGGGAGAAAAGTAATGGCGCTTGGTGATCGATAACAGACCCCTCAATGCTCTCACAGTAAAAGGAAAGTATCCACTACCGATGATTGATGAGCTGCTCGATGAGTTAGCTAAGGCGCAATGGTTCTCGAAGCTAGACCTCAAGGCAGGGTACCAGCAAATCAGGTTAGCACCAGGTGAGGATCACAAGAATGCATTTCAGTCTCACAATGGACACTACGAGTTTAAGGTCATGGTGGTCGGCTTGACAGGCTCCCCTGCGACATTCCAACATGCCATGAACGCAACCTTGGCACCTGTCCTTCGGAAGTATGCACTTGTATTCTTTGATGACACACTGATCTACAGCCGTTCCTATAAGGACCATCTACAACACTTGGAAAGGGTATTTGAGCTACTGTAAATGGAACAGTGGCAGGTGAAATTGTCGAAGTGTGCTTTTGCTCAGCAACATGTTGCTTACTTGGGTCATGTGGTATCTGCTACCGGTGTTTCAACTGATAACTCCAAGATTTAGACCATTAGTGACTGGCCTACTCTGGAAACGTTAAGGAGCTTAGGGGATTCATTGGTCTCATGGGCTACTATCACAAGTTCATACGCCACTACGCGATTATCAGCCAGCCACTTACAACTCTGCTTAAGAAGGGAACTGCCTTCGTTTGGACTACTGTCACAGATACAACATTCCAAGTACTAAAAAATGCACTAATCACAGCTCCTGTACTTGCATTACCATATTTTTTTGGAACAATTTGTCGTTGAACGTGCAACGATGTCGCCTAGAGGGGGGGGGAATAGGCGATTAAAACTTTTTCGGTTAAGGCTTGCTAAATGCGGAAATAAACTAGGTGTTTAAATCAACAAGCACACAACCTAAATATTCTAGGGTCAACTAGGTGCACTAACAACTTATGCTAAGCAAGACAAGTAACAAGGTGATAGCAAGATATATTACTTCAATCTCGAAGGTTATCACAATGTAAATTGCATAAGTAAAAAGCTCGTGTATAGAAATAACCGAGACACACGGAGACGATGATGTATTCCCGAATTCCTCCCACAAGGGGGGTACGTCTCGCTGGAGGGGTTTAAGATCGCCACAAGAGTCCTTCTCAACGCCACAAAGGCCTCACCCTATTCTCCGACGAACCTCGCCACAAAGGCCTAATTCACCTTCCACTATAGGCAACCTTCGATCGAGGCACACATCCACAACTTAATTGGAGTCTCTCGATGTCACCACAATCTTGGGGCACACATCGACAACTCAATTGGAGGCTCCCAAGGACACCACAAATCGTCTAGGGTCCAAGACCCAAGAGTAACAAGCTCACAAACTTTCACTTCCACGAATCCTCGTGAAGAAAGCAAACCGATGCAACCGATGCAAATGGCAAGAGCATAAGTGGTCAAATCCGCCACTCTCAAATTCCAACAAAGCAACAAATGCTTATGTGGGAATAAGTGAGAAAGAACAAAGAAAAACACCAAGAACTCCAAGATCAAGATCTACTAGGTTTCCCCCACTAAGAAGGAGAATGGATTGGTGAAAATGTAGATCTAGATCTCCTCTATCTTTTCCTTCAAAGATATACAAGAATCATGGGAGGGATTGAGAGGGGGAAAGCTTCCTTAAGGTCAACAATGGTGGGAGAGAGAGAGAAAACGGCTTGGGTAAGTTAGGAAACCTTTCGGGAAGAAGGTCCCTTTAATAGGGGCTTAGAAAACTGCCCGTTAGGGCCTTCTTACGTGCCCAACCAGTAGTACCGGAAGTTCTGGACCAAAATTAACCAAGAAACACTCTAGGTACTGTAAACTGCAGTACTACCGAGCTCGTCCGGTAGTTTGGGTTGGTACTACCGACCTTGGCCCGGAAGTTCGGGACGAGGCAGAACAACAATACTAAAACGATCATAACTTTTGCGTCTGGACTCCGTTTTCGATGATCTTTGGCTCATCGAGTTCGCAACGAAAACATTTAAAAGATAATGCAGAGAAACAGTATTTCCCAACAATGGAAATTAAAATCAAATATAGAAAAGTTTTAACCTCTCTACAAGAAACAACCGGTAAAACCTCCATCACCAAAAACATACATAACTTTTGCGAATGAACTCCGAATGAGGTGAATCCAATTGGGTTGGAAAGATAAAAACAAGGAGTATACAAAAATAAAATAATGGAGAAGTTACCACATATGGAAGGTGTGGTAATATTCTCAAAGCTAAACCGGATATTTTCACCACCGAAAACGCAACAAGTTTTTCTTACCAAAACCGTTTTCGATAAATCTTGACTTGTCATGAAGATCATGAAAAGCACCAAAAACCCAAGGAGATAAAAGCCAAGTAAGAAACAAGAAAGAGATATGCAAGAATGCAAAGGTTTGAGCTCTCCACAACGATTTGATCAAGTTATTCACTTGAGAGTCCCTCTTGATAGTATGTTGGGCGTTCGGGTTTTCCCGAATTTTCGGGTCGGGTTATTCGGGGAAAAAAGAGTTCGGGTTTATAGAAATGAATCCCAAAATTTTACAAAAAAAATTCTACCCGCCAATTCGGGTTTCAGAAAATTCGGGTTCAGGTTCGGGAAATCCCGTATATCCCAAATTGAAGAAACGTGAACAAAATTGACAGAAATATATCAGTTTTTTGTAGAGGATTTTGACATCAATTCAACATCAAACACCAAACAATACGGAAAACGCAGCTCATCGTCGTTGTATGGTAGAAAAGATGCAGCTCGTCGTCCTCCCGACAGGTGATGGGCGGTTGATGGTGTGCTCGGGGCTGTAGAACTACGGTGGCTAAGGGCGTGAGGCGGTGATGGTCACGATGAGGTGAGGCGGCTAGGGCGTTGGGCGACGAGCGGAGGCACTAGGTGAGGGCGGGCGACGGCGGCCGATGAAACTTTGGGGTACGGGGTGGTCGTCATGGACGGGGTCGGGGAATGCCATGTGATCTAGCGACGAAAGTCTGCTCGCCTATTCGATGCGATCTGATAAGGAGGCGGCTGTGGTTGGGGTCGGGGATGCCAAGAAAATTAGGGCTACTCATCTAATCAATGGGATCTGGTGAGGAACGTTTGCTGGGCTTGGAGCCTTGGACGCTACAGGAAAAGACTGGGCCTCTACGCTGGGCTTTCATTTTTTTCGGGTTAATCGGGTTGTTCGAGTGTCAGGAGTGCAATCCCGAATTACCCAATATTTTTTCGGGTTTCCAAAACAACTACTCGAAAATCTTCTCGGGATTTTTGGGTTCAGGCAATTCGGGTTCGGGATCGGGTTATTCGGATTTCGGCTTCGGGAATCGGGAAATATGCCCAACGTGAGGTACTACCGACCTTGGCCCGGTAGTCCGGGACGAGGCAGAACAACAATACTAAAACGATCATAACTTTTGCTTCCGGACTCCGTTTGCGATAATCTTTGGCTTGTTGAGTTTGCAACAAAAATATTTACAAGATAATGCAGATAAACATCATTGCCCAACAATGGAAATTAAAACCAAATATAGAAAGGTTTTAACCTCTCTAAAAGGAACAACCGGTAAAACCTCCATCATCGAAAACGTACATAACTTTCTCATGGCAAATGAAATCCGAATGAGGTGAATCCAATTGGGTTGGAAAGATAACAACAATGAGTATCCAAACATAAAATAATGGAGAAGTTATCACACATGGAAGATGTGATAACATTCTCAAAGATAAACCAGATATTTTCACCACCGAAAACACAACAAATTTGTGTTACCAAAACCGTTTTCGATAAACCTTGGCTTGTCATGAAGATCATGAAAAGCACCAAAAACCCAAGGAGATAAAAGCCAAATAAGAAACAATAAAGAGATATGCAAGAATGCAAAGTTTTGAGCTCTCCACACTGATTTGATCAAGTTATTCACTTGAGAGCCCCTCTTGATAGTACGACTATTTATCCTATAACCCGGTCTCCCAAAGACATGAGACCGGTAAAATAGAAAATCTATCAAGATCATACAAGCGTGTCTATAACTTCACGATTTTGTCATAAGGACATATGTAACACCTGGGGTGTTACCCTAAGTTAGAAAGTTGGTTGCTTTTCTTTTTTTGCATTGCATCACATGCATCATATGCATTGCATCCTGTTTTCAAAACAACTGAAAAGTTCAAACCAAATTAAACTTTCAAACATTTTTCAAAATTTCCAATTTAGAAATTGCAAACTAAACAACTAAATTTGTTTTCAATAGTTTGAAGTTGATTTATTTAAATTGCTTGTTAAATAAAAACTCCCTTTAATCAACACCCTAAATTACAAATTCAAATTCACCTCAAAATCAATCATAATGGGCATGATCCAATTGTGGTTTAAACATTAAAGTTTTTCAAACAATTAAATTAAACAAATTTTTTCATAATTGTTGAGTCATTTAATAAAATTGGTTAAAAATCAACTCCTTATGAAATACAATGGAAATGCAAATAGCAATTTAAAACTCAAAGTAATATTTCAAATTTTTTGGACTTAATGTGCACAATTGCTTTTACTCACTGTTTTGCAAATTAATAAAATTTATTTATAAAACTAAAAACCCCAAAACCCTCCTATTTATCTCTCTATCTCTTTCATCTTTTACAAAAAAAAAGAGAGAGAAAAGGAAAAAAAAACAAAACAGCAAGGAGAGAGGCAGACCAGCGTTCTCCCTTTTTTTCCCCAGCCCACCTAGTGGCCCAGCCCACCACCCCTCTTTTTGGCCCGGTACCCCTTCGAGGGGATCATCTCCTTCCTCGCTGTCGTCATCAACAGTACGAACCACCTCCCCACCGCTGATCATCGCTCCCTCCCTCCCGATTTTCCGCCGTACAAGCTCATCTCCCCATAAAGGCACCACCTTCCCCTCTGCTCGCCCTAGAACCCCCCTCTCCCATATGCTGCGCCACCATCTTCTACTCCCCCCCCAATTTCCTCTGTCTCTGAAAACTTCTCCACTGAACCTGTACCTCTGTTTTGCCGTCAGAACTCGTCGCCGCCCCGACGCCACGCACCTTCTCGAGCCGAACCAGCCACGGGAATGGAGCCGCGGCGGATGTAACATCCCAAGTATGAAAAAACATCCCTAGAATGTTTGTTCCTTGTTTCATTAAGTTTTTCATCATGTCATCATACTCATTGAATTGTTTGCATTTGTTTTACTTTGTTTTCATTTGGTTTGCATCTGTTTTTTCTCTGTTTTCACAATTGAAATTCAAACAATTTCAAATGCTTTATTTCATACTTGCTCTGTTACAACCTTTTGAATAAAAAGTTCAAATAAAAACAACAAATTGTTTCCATTTATTTCCATTGATTGTGCTCAGAAGTCAATAACTCTGTTCCACCCTTCTGGCCAAATAGTCTATTCTCCAAATGAATCAAGTTCTGTTCAGCTTTACACCCTCGATGCTAAACCTCTACCTCTACTTGAAAATGTTCCGGTGGTTTGTGAATTCCCTGACGTCTTTCCAGAAGAGTTGCCAGGGATGCCTCCGGACAGAGCAGTTGAGTTCGTGATCGAGCTTGAACCAGGTACTGCTCCAATCTCTAAGCATCCATATAAGATAGCTCCTCCTGAACTGAAATTGTTGAAGGAGCAAATCGATATGTATATGGAAAAAGGTTACATTCAACCTAGTTCCTCCGCTTGGGGTTGCCCAACTATGTTCGTTGCAAAGAAGGATCAAACAAAGAGACTCGTTGTTGACTATCGTCCTCTTAACGAGAAAACCATCAAAAACAAGTATCCAATTCCTCGTATCGATGATCTTTTTGATCAACTTGCTGGAGCCTCAATATTCTCCAAGTTGGACTTGAGGATGGGTTACCATCAAATAAAGATCAGAAAGGAAGATATTCCAAAAACAGCTTTCACCACTCGGTACGGTCTATATGAATACACCGTCATGTCCTTTGGTCTCACCAATGCACCGGCGACATTCTCTAGACTCATGAATTCTGTCTTCCATGAATACCTCGACAAGTTCGTTGTGGTATATCTTGATGACATCCTTGTCTACTCAAAATCTGAGGAAGAGCATGGAGAACATCTTCGTCTCACTCTCATGAAACTTCGCGAGCATCGTCTATATGCCAAATTCTCCAAATGCGAGTTCTGGATTCCAGAAGTTGCTTACCTTGGTCATGTCATCTCAGCCAAGGGCATAGCCATTGATCCAGAAAAGGTTAAAGCAATTGTTGATTGGAAACCCCCTAAGACGGTGAAGCAAGTCAGAAGTTTTCTAGGCTTGGCTAGCTATTGCCGTCGTTTCGTCCAAAACTTTTCCAAGATTGCCAAACCTCTCACTGATCTCACAAAGAAGGACAAGAAGTTCGTTTGGTCTCCACAATGTGATGAAAGTTTCAATCTCCTCAAGACTAAACTCACTTCTACCCCAGTTCTGGTTGGCCTAGATACTACCAAACCTTTCCAGATATTCTGCGATGCATCTCTCCAAGGTCTAGGAGCAGTTCTTATGCAAGAACGTCAAGTTGTGGCTTATGCTTCACGACAGTTGAATGCACATGAGCAAAACTATCCCACACATGATCTTGAACTTGCAGCAGTTGTGTTTGCCCTCAAGAAATGGAGGCAATACTTGTTGGGTAATCGCACTGAAATCTTTTCCGATCATAAGAGTCTGAAATACATCTTCACTCAACCAGATCTAAACCTCAGGCAAAGGAGATGGATTGAAAATATTAAAGACTTTGATCTCACCATTTCTTACACTCCAGGCAAGGCTAATGTTATGGCCGATGCTCTCAGTCGCAAGTCTTATTGCAATAATCTCATGATCATGGAAAGCCAACCTCCACTTCATGAAGAATTCCAGAAGCTGAACCTCGGTCTTGTTCCTCAAGGCTATCTCGCTAGCTTGACAGCCAGTCCAACTCTCGAGGACAAAATTCGTTCTGAACAACTTCGTGATGCTGAAATCAAGAAGATGGTAGAACACATCAAAGAAGGCAACGAGAAATTTAAGTCCTTCTCAATTGATGACAAAGGAACTGTGTTCTTCGAAGGACGCATTGCAGTTCCTCAAGTTCAAAGTCTCAAACATATCATTCTCAAGGAGGCTCATGAAACTCCTCTTTCCATTCACCCTGGAAGTACAAAGATGTACCAGGATCTCAAAACACTGTATTGGTGGCCTGGCATGAAACGTGAAATTGCTCAATACGTTTCTGAATGCGACGTTTGTCAACGTGTTAAGGCAGTCCATCAGAAAACAGCCGGTCTTCTACAACCTCTGAAAATTCCTGAGTGGAAGTGGGACATGATTGAAATGGACTTCGTCACTGGTTTTCCAAAGTCCAAGAGGGGCAACGATGCAATCTTCGTTGTCATTGATCGTCTCACTAAAGTAGCTCACTTCTTTCCTGTCAAAGAAACAATCTCAGCTAGCCAGTTAGCAGAACTCTACACAACAAAGATTGTTCCTCTTCATGGTGTTCCATTGGAAATAAGCTCAGACCGTGGAAGCATATTCACTTCTCATTTTTGGAAAAGCTTTCAAGAAGCATTGGGCACCAAACTTCTGTTCAGCACAGCTTATCACCCTCAGTCTCAAGGGCAAGTCGAAAGAGTCAATCAGATTCTCGAGGATATGCTCAGAGCATGTGGTATCTCCTTTGGCATGAAATGGGAGGATTGCCTTCCATATGCTGAATTCTCCTACAACAACAGCTTCCAGGCAAGCCTAGGCATGGCACCATTTGAAGCACTCTATGGCCGCAGATGCAGGAGTCCAATCAATTGGTCTGGAGCTGGTGAACGTTCACTCTTAGGCCCTGACATTGTTAAGGAAGCCGAAGAGAAAGTTCGTATCATTCGTGACAATCTCAAGATTGCTCAGTCTCGTCAGAAAAGCTACTATGACAACAAGCACAGGGATATGATCTATGCACGTGGTGACAAGGCATATCTCCGTGTAACTCCCCTCAGAGGCACTCATCGTTTCGGTGTGAAAGGAAAGCTTGCACCAAGATACA
The DNA here is from genome assembly GCA_028641055.1 of Alopecurus myosuroides. Taxonomy (NCBI): domain Eukaryota; kingdom Viridiplantae; phylum Streptophyta; class Magnoliopsida; order Poales; family Poaceae; genus Alopecurus; species Alopecurus myosuroides. Next base: position 357,595,183 of record CM054062.1, on the reverse strand, counting down.
TTGGTCCTTTCAACATTCTCTCAAGGCGTGCGAAAAATGCCTATCGTCTTGAACTTCCAGAAAAACTATCCAAGGTGCACGATGTGTTTCACGTGTCACAGCTCAAGAGGTGGTTCAAAGATCCAGATCGTGCAGTTGATCATGATTCCATTGAACTGCAAGATGATCTATCTTATGAGGAGCACCCTGTTCGTATTCTCGATGAGACCGAGCGTAAGACTCGCAACAAGAGCACCAAGTTCTTGAAAGTGCAATGGTCGCATCATTCCGATAAAGAGGCAACGTGGGAGACCGAAGAGGATCTTCGCAAGAAGTATCCGGACCTTTTCTCTTCTCAGTAGGAATCTCGGGGCGCGATTCCTTCAAGGGGGGGGCGTTTTGTAACATCCCAAGTATGAAAAACCATCCCTAGAATGTTTGTTCCTTGTTTTATTAAGTTTTGCATCATGTCATCATACTCATTGAATTGTTTGCATTTGTTTTACTTTGTTTTCATTTGGTTTGCATCTGTTTTTTCTCTGTTTTCACAATTGAAATTCAAACAATTTCAAATGCTTTATTTCATACTTGCTCTGTTACAACCTTTTGAATAAAAAGTTCAAATAAAAACAACAAATTGTTTCCATTTATTTCCATAAGGTTCAACTATTAAAATGGTGGCTTTTAATCAATCATTTAATTCAAATGATTATTCAAATTCAAATACATTTTTTTTTCCAAACAGCAACCTTTTGGAATTAATGATAATTACACAACAATTATAATCTTTTGCTTCCAATTAAAACTATATGTTCAACCCATTTAAATTTGGTTTGCAATAATCATTAATCTTAAAATCATTTAAATTGGAATCAAATTTCAAACAGCACCCTATTTGAAAATTATGAAACTTACCAAAACATTTTAATCGTTTCTTTCCATTTGTTTTTAAACTAAGGGTTCATGCCATTTAAATTCTTGTTTTTAATAAATCAATCAATAATAAAATCCATTCAAATTTGATTAAAATACAAACAGCAATTTAATTTGAAAGTTTTGGAAAACAAAGTTGACAATTAGTTGCTATTATAAAAACTAACTCAACCACATTTTTTCCAAATTTTTCCTAGCCCTAAAACCTATCAAATCCTTCCATTTTCTTTGCTGCAAAAAAAAAGAAGAATAAAATTTAAAAAAGGAAAAACGCGCGCAGCAGAGGGGGGAACCCACGCGGCCCAGCCCGTCTACCTTACCCGCACGGCCCGCGTACCGCTTCGCGCTCCCCTCCTTCTTCTAATCGTACGGCGAGCATCCCAGCGGTGCCACGGCGGCAACAGTAGCTCGCCGACGGCCGATGCGCCCCCTAAGCCCCTATATCTACCCTCCTAGATGAAGGGAATATGCCCGAGAGGCAATAATAAAATGGTTATTATCTTATTCCTTGTTTATGATGAATGTTTATTTCTCATGCTAGAATTGTATTAACCGGAAACGTTGATACATGTGTGCTTAATAAACAAACAATGGTTCCTAGTAAAGCCTCTCTTTTAACTAGCTCGTTGATTAATAGATGATCGAGGTTTCCTGATCATGAACATTGGATGTTATTAATAACGGGGTCATGTCATTAGAAGAATGATGTGATGAACATATACCCAAAGAGAATATAGCAATGCGATCAAGTCATTTAGTTTACATTGTTATATCAAACACACAAAGTAACTTATTCCTTAGACCATGAGATCATGTCAATCACTGATACAGGAAGAGTGCTTTGATGGCATCAAACGTCACACCGTAACAGGGTGACTATAAAGGTGTCGTTGAGTATTCGGAAAGTATTAGTTGAGGATCATGGATCAAGAGTGGGATTTGTCCATCCAAATGACGGAGAGATATACTCTGGGCCCTCTCGGTGATATCACATCGAAACCGCTTGCAAGCACGTGATATGATCACAAAGGATGTTATATCACGGGAACGAGAAAAGAGTACTTGTCGGTAACGAGATTGAACAAGGTATGGTTGATACCAATGATCGAATCTCGGACAGGTAAAATATCGCGAGACAAAGGGAATAGTTCACGGCGTTGTTGGTTCACACGATCACGAGAGTCATCGTTGAATATATAGGAGTCATCACGGATCTCCAGATCCCGCTGTTGATTATTGATCGGAGAGGAGTCTCGATCATGTCTATCTTATTCGCGAACCGTAGGGTGACACACTTAAGGTTCGATGACGCGTTTGAGAGGATACGGAATATCGAAGAATATTTTGGACAGCACCGAAATTGTTTCGGGGAAAATTGAAATAGTTCAAGGGGTTTTTCGTCGAATGTTTGTTAATAGAATTAACAAATGATTCGAGGTGCTTTATGCAAATGTTTGTTAATAGAATTAACAAATGCTGAAATAAAGAAATAAAAATGTTTTATTGATTTATTAAAGAAAAACTCTTGGATTTTCTAAGTGGGGTTTAAAGGAAAATGAGTGGGTGTGAGTGGAGTGTCCACTCACATCATGAGGGAAGAGGTGGGGGCACACCATGGGGCTGGCCGCACCCCCCTTGGGCTGCCTCCCCCCTCTCCTATAAAAGGAGGGTGAGAGCTCTCCCTCCTCCACACACTTGGCCACTTCCCTTTCCCTCCACCCGCTGCTCCATTTCATGGTCTCCGGCTTGGCGAAGCCCTGACCGTGGGATTCTTCACCACCACCACGTCGTCGTGCTGCTGGAGTTCCGAGGGATCCTCTACTTCCGCGCCCCGCTGGAACGAGGGAACGGAGGTCGTCATCAACCGTACGTGTGACCGATCACGGATGCACCGCCGGATTGCGGTGCCATCTTCTCGCTATCGGGATCGGTGTGAGTACGACTACGCCAACAACGAGATTTGATCTCGTACCACTTTGAGTCTTCGAGGGTATGTGTTCTCCTTAACCCTCTTGTTGCCCGTTGCACTTCGTCTCATAGATTAGATCTTGGCCTTTCGGGTATCTCTCGCGTAGGAAAATTTTTGTTTTCTATGCTACGTTCCCCTTCAGTGGTATCAGAGCCGGATCTATGCGTAGATGTTTTGTACGGGTAGAACACATAGGTGTATGTGGGCGTTGATGATCATGTTATTACCTCCTTGATTATTTTATGATCTTAGTGGCATAGTGGGATGAAGCGGCCCGGACTAACCTTACATGTCCACGTACATGAGACTTGTTCCACAATTGACATGCAACTTGTATTGCATAAGTGGCTTGCGGGTGTCTGTTTCTCCTACTATAGTTAAGATCTAATCTATGAAGGGTTGTTAAAAATGTGTTTATCAACGTTGTGGTTGATGTTCGTAGGTATGAACGGTTCTATCATCGAAAGCCCTAAGCCACGTAAAACATGCAAAAATAAATTAGAGGCGTCTAACTAGTTTTTTGCTGGGCATGTGATGTGATATGGTCAATATTACAAATTTGATTATGAGATGATCTACTTTGTAAATTATTGTTATACCGGAAGGTATCCATATGATTGTCTTCTTATTGATGGACAATCAAGATTGGGGTGCCATGGTACTTGGTACCACGCCGGTGGAATGATTGAGATCATACCATAATGCACATGATGGAGATCAAGTGCAAGGAGTACCATATCATATCACGTAATCCTCACATGTGATGTTTGTGATGTTAATCCTTTTATGCATCTTGTTTTGCTTAGATAACGATGGTAGCATTATAAGATGATCCCTCTCACTTAATATCAAGATAATAATGTGTTCTTCCTTAAAGTATGCACCGTTAAGAAAGTTCGTCGTTTTGAGACACCACGTGATGATCGGGTGTGATAGACTCAACGTTCGCATACAACGGGTGTTTTCAAGCCTAGCATGTACAGACATGGCCTTGAAACACACGCAATACTACGGTTCTACTTGGCGAGCCTAGCATGTACAGACATGGCCTCGGAACACGTAACCGAAAGGTAAAGCATGAGTCATATGGATGATATGATGAACATGTCGATGTTCGCCTTTGAAGCTACATCATCTCACGTGATGATCGGTTTTGGTGTAGTGAATTTGGTTCGTGTAATCACTAAAGACGACTAAGAGGGATGTTGTTTTTGAGTGGGAGTTCATGGTTTAATTTTTGAATTAACTTGAACTTATTTATCATGAACAACAAATCAAAGTGAAATTTGCACAAATTGTAGTATTCATTGGCATCCACATAACTACCTTACACTTAGATTGTTAATTGAGATATAACTGTTATGATCTGGTAAATACCATTTAAGATTGGTACCGTATTAGTGAAATTTAAAATTGAGTCCTATTGTAGATTTTCGGTATTTCCTACCTACCTCCATGTGATTAATGATTGATTGATCTAGAGAGCAACCAATTCCTACTTAGAATCCAAAGTCATGGTTGTTTCCGTATTACTTTATCTTCAAAAGAATGTTTTGTTGATCAAAGTGATTTAGGAACCGAAAAGAATTGTTTTCAGAAACAATCAAGTGAAAGATATATTGATATCTAGAAACTTATTTGTGGCAACATGGCTGAGTATAATTTAGCGTGACAATGTATGCTTATATTATTTGAATATATGCAATGATTAAAGACGCTAGGCGTTTGAATATTCCAAAAAGTTGGGCGCTAAAAATTATCCTCTAAATCCCTTCCTTCGAGCTATAGTAGCTTAATCATAAAATTTTTATGAGGGGATGGATTAGAAGTATGGGTAAAGTAGTTTACCTTACTTGGAAATTGCTAAGAGTGGAATCTAGAAGAATGCTATTAATATGGTGATATTAGTAGAACAATCAAACTCAAAGTATGACTCAATGGGTGATAGTATATGACTAACACGCCAAAGAAAATGAGCTAGTAAGACTAGCATTGTTTGATGTTGAATGATTCTTCTATAAAGGAAAGGGAATATTGAAAATAGAACTACAAAAAGATATATGGCAGAAAAAGAAGATAACTGGAAAGTCCAGCTCAGGAGTATATGCTTGATATACAAGTTATAGATGTATTACTAGTTAACAAAGTATTTTTTGGGTATTTTGATACCACATTGGTTGGTATGAGTTGTCATACAAAGCAACGCAATGCAAGAAATACAAGGGCCTAAAAGGAACTAGTAATAGATGTGGAATCGATTATGACAAGAACATAAATAAAGTGTTATTGTGTTCACTGTCGTATCGAACCAAACAGTCAAGATTTATTTGAAGAACTTAATAATTTGTTATTTTGTTCTAGTCTTTTGTGAGAACAAATGAGATTGTTCAAACGATGACCATATTCCATAATTGATGGATATGTTAATATAAATCATGTTGATAAAGTAAACATCTATAAGACTAAATGCTAAACGTTGCAAGACGTTGAAGAGTTTCACTTAAATTGTGACACCACCATTTTAGTTCATATCGGAAAGGAAAACATGAAGGAACTCCATATTGATGGACTTCCGGAGTCATTTTATTGACGCTTGTGAGACCTCTTCCAAAAGATGACTAGAATTCCGTTCTTAGGCCAAAGTAGAATGGACGACTAATTTAGTGGAGATTATACATATTGATGTATATAGTCCATTATGTGTAGTCATGTATGGTGGATTAATTTTTCCTTCATAAAATTATGTCGATGATTTAAGTAGATATGTGAGTATATCTATTTAAAGGGAACAGAGTTTGACATTTTGAATTGGTTCAAAAGGTTGTTAATATGAAGTTAAAATCAATGTAACAAGATAATCAAGTATTTATGATTGGATCATAAAGGATAAAGTTTGAGTTACAAGTTTAGCAAAACATCTGAGAAGTTGCAGAATTGTTCTACAACTTATATTACTCGAATTACCCCACATTAGTTTGGAGTGTTCAAGAGACAAAAATCAAACCTTGTTTGACATGGTAAGATTAATAAAATTGCCATTATAATTTTGTAGTTTATACATTAGTGACAACCGTTTTTCCACTGAAAAGAGCACCATCATGATCCGCTGAAATTGACAACATATAAGATATGGTTTGGGTAGTGACCCGAATGGTCACTTTCTTAAGTTTTGGTATGCATAGCATGTGTAAAATGTTTACAACCAAAATAGGATAAATATATGTTTATAAGGTTATCCCAAATAAAACATTGGGTATTTCTCCTATCACCGAACCAAAAGACAAATGTTGTTTGTCAGAAAGGGTTGATTTCTCGAGAAAGTAGTTCTTGCGAAACAAGTGAGTGGGAGCACAGTACAAACTCAACAAGGTTAGAGAATCTTCGTTATCATGTCAAGAGTAGCGCAGCACTGGAAGTTGTTCCGGGGTTTACTATTTTGACTAAGTAGAAGACACTACAAATGTTGTAGATACTTCAAATGAGTTTGCGAACTGTACCAGCAAAGTCCAAGAACTTTGTACTTAGAACAACTTGTGGTTTAAGTGTAAAGTGTTGTTTTGACAACAAAAGGACCTGGACCTTATAAAGGAAGCAAATGATGGGCCCTGACTTTGTAAAATTGACTATGAGTCATTATATCCGCCATAGTATCCTTGTATGAATATCAAGTATGTGACTTGGTAGTCCTTTCGATAGGCATGATGCCTAGCGATAGCAAAAGGGTCTATATAGCGACAAAGACATGGGTTTTACATCTTATTAAAATTGTACTTATCGAAAAGTTGTTTTCGATGAAGTTCAAAGAGTTAACTACTACAAGATTTTGATCTTCCGTAGTGATGCTTTAGTCTTTGCGGATAGTTCTAGCAAAAAGTTACATATTATGATATGGCAGTTGAATAACAAAACCAACTCTCCTCTCGAGGAAGTTTGATCAAGGATGTGTACTTGACACAGTCTGAGAGTTTTGTAAAATTCAAAAAGGTTGCTAGAAAGTTATGCACACTTCAATGGTTGAAGTGAGCATAACGAAGTTGAGATCTTTACCTTAATGAAGTTATCAAAAGAGTTTGATTCCATCATGAACGATAAAGATGCTTGTAAAGTTACAAGAAATTAAGTGGGAGCGCTATGACATATTTCCAATACTTTATGTAGATGACATATGGTTGATTGGAAAATATGTATTTTAAATTAACACGGTTAAGATTTTCATATTGATGAAAGGCTTAGAAGATATTGAGCATCGATATCTATAAAAGATGGATTCAAGCGCCTGATATGATTGAAGCCAAATTACATAGATGAAATATTGAAGTAAGTCAATATAAAATTGATAAGAAGGAGTTCTTGTCACATGGAAAATAATTGAGCAAGATTCATGTGTTTTGACACATGATGAGCATAATTGAAATTGAGATTTCTAAGTCATGTTTCCATGCTATGTACACAACCAGATGAGTCCTATGCTATAAAATGTTATAGTAGGATAATTCATATGATGATTAGACGACAGTGGGAGAGATCCTTGTGTCATTTTAGAAATGCTAAGGATATGTTTTCCTATATAGTAATGACAAAATATTAGTTGTAATATGTTACACTAATAGTCTTGTCATTTATTCAAGTAATTTTATCTCAATTAAAATATGTGATGAAGGGTAGCACAATAGGATGGAAGAAAGTTCCATGCTGGATTTGAAAGAGTTTCAAAATTAAAATATTGTGACAGATACTACAACAAAGGCTAAAGTATATCGTTGTGTTGACAACTGATTATAAGCGTATTTTGTGTCAAGGAGTTCTTTATTGAACTTGGTGAATTTCCAAGAATGCTGAAACTATGAAGCTACATTTTCACAATGTTAGTAACATCAGTTTAAGCTGAGGAATTAAGGTATCACCGGAACTTGGTGAGTTTCCAAGAATGCTAACACTATGAAGCTACATTTTCACAATGTTAGTGACATCAGTTTAAGCTGAGGAATTAAGTTTTCACCAATTGACCATATATATACAAAGCCATCTCATTAGAGAATGAGTAATGCGTGTAGACGCAAAGAACATGCAAATACAATAGGACCTGAACAGTTCAGATCTTTTTGATAATGTTTACCACATGCGAAGCATGGTAATAACACTGGTACGCCATATGTGTTAAGTGCTTACAGACTAGATTATTGACTCTAGTGCAAGTGGGAGACTGAAGGGAATATGCCCGAGAGGCAATAGTAAAATGGTTATTATCTTATTCCTTGTTTATGATGAATGTTTATTTCTCATGCTAGAATTGTATTAACCGGAAACGTTGATACATGTGTGCTTAATAAACAAACAATGGTTCCTAGTAAAGCCTCTCTTTTAACTAGCTCGTTGATTAATAGATGATCGAGGTTTCCTGATCATGAACATTGGATGTTATTAATAACGGGGTCATGTCATTAGAAGAATGATGTGATGAACATATACCCAAAGAGAATATAGCAATGCGATCAAGTCATTTAGTTTACATTGTTATATCAAACACACAAAGTAACTTATTCCTTAGACCATGAGATCATGTCAATCACTGATACAGGAAGAGTGCTTTGATGGCATCAAACGTCACACCGTAACAGGGTGACTATAAAGGTGTCGTTGAGTATTCGGAAAGTATTAGTTGAGGATCATGGATCAAGAGTGGGATTTGTCCATCCAAATGACGGAGAGATATACTCTGGGCCCTCTCGGTGATATCACATCGAAACCGCTTGCAAGCACGTGATATGATCACAAAGGATGTTATATCACGGGAACGAGAAAAGAGTACTTGTCGGTAACGAGATTGAACAAGGTATGGTTGATACCAATGATCGAATCTCGGACAAGTAAAATATCGCGAGACAAAGGGAATAGTTCACGGCGTTGTTGGTTCACACGATCACGAGAGTCATCGTTGAATATATAGGAGTCATCACGGATCTCCAGATCCCGCTGTTGATTATTGATCGGAGAGGAGTCTCGATCATGTCTATCTTATTCGCGAACCGTAGGGTGACACACTTAAGGTTCGATGACGCGTTTGAGAGGATACGGAATATCGAAGAATATTTTGGACAGCACCGAAATTGTTTCGGGGAAAATTGAAATAGTTCAAGGGGTTTTTCGTCGAATGTTTGTTAATAGAATTAACAAATGATTCGAGGTGCTTTATGCAAATGTTTGTTAATAGAATTAACAAATGCTGAAATAAAGAAATAAAAATGTTTTATTGATTTATTAAAGAAAAACTCTTGGATTTTCTAAGTGGGGTTTAAAGGAAAATGAGTGGGTGTGAGTGGAGTGTCCACTCACATCATGAGGGAAGAGGTGGGGGCACACCATGGGGCTGGCCGCACCCCCCTTGGGCTGCCTCCCCCTCTCCTATAAAAGGAGGGTGAGAGCTCTCCCTCCTCCACACACTTGGCCACTTCCCTTTCCCTCCACCCGCTGCTCCATTTCATGGTCTCCGGCTTGGCGAAGCCCTGACCGTGGGATTCTTCACCACCACCACGTCGTCGTGCTGCTGGAGTTCCGAGGGATCCTCTACTTCCGCGCCCCGCTGGAACGAGGGAACGGAGGTCGTCATCAACCGTACGTGTGACCGATCACGGATGCACCGCCGGATTGCGGTGCCATCTTCTCGCTATCGGGATCGGTGTGAGTACGACTACGCCAACAACGAGATTTGATCTCGTACCACTTTGAGTCTTCGAGGGTATGTGTTCTCCTTAACCCTCTTGTTGCCTGTTGCACTTCGTCTCATAGATTAGATCTTGGCCTTTCGGGTATCTCTCGCGTAGGAAAATTTTTGTTTTCTATGCTACGTTCCCCTTCACTAGACCCCCGGGAGCAACCCTAGCTACCCCTACCCACCTATCTCCCTCAGCCGCCGCCGTTTCCCCCTCCGATCACCCTCTCTCTGCCCCAATCCCCTCTCTGCAACCTCACCGGAGAGCGCCGCTTCTGAATCTCCGATGACCACCGCCGCCTCACAACGCCACCATCCCTCTTAGCTACGGGAACGAGTCCCCCTCAACTCCCTCGTCGTCGTCAACACCTCTGCAGCCCCGAGGACAGACCACAACGCCGCCGCCATCATCGACCTGTCGCCGGCCACCGTCTTCCTCAGGCCTCTGCCACTTCTACATCGCCGGTGAGCCACCGTGCCTCCACCTCCTCCTCTCTGCCTTGCACACACACCAGCACGCTAGCACACGCACCGCATCCGTGCACACACACCGGGCACGCCGTCCACGGCAGCTCATCGCCAGTCGTTTTCTCTGTCAAAGTTCAGTCACGCGCGCGCGCGAAATTCAGTTAACCGCGAACCTGAACCTCAACCTTGCCGCATCGCGTTTACTGACAAGAACGTTTCGATGCCGCACTGGTTACAGTGCTAGCGAGCGTACGGTAGGGCATGGGTTCGAACCCTGGCGCCGCGGTTTAATTCCAACCTTTTTTGCGCAGCGCTGACATGGTGGCCCTCCTGTCAGCCACTGCTGTTGCCACGCGCGCACGAGCTGGCCACGTTGGCCCCTGAGGCCCACTGGCAGTGACCCTGTCTAGGTCACTGCACGGTGCAGATCCATTTCCAGTTTTTCTTTTTCTGTTTAAGTCCTCTCTAATTACAATTTGGTCCCTAAAATGAAATTGCTAATAACTTTTGTTTTATAATCCCAAACAATAAAAGTAAAATATGTGCACTGCCCCAAATTAAATTATCTATCTATTCAAACCATTTGTTTTCTGTTTTGACTAATTCAAATGCATTCAAATTTCAAATTCAAACAATTCATTTGTAATTTGAATAATTGCATAACTAATTCATACTTAATCCAAATAATGCAAATAAAATATGTTTTCCATGCTATTTCAAACCACCTATTCAAATATAAATTTTGTTTCATGGTTTGAATAATTAAAACTGCTTAAATAATTTAAACCTTGTTTAAATCATTTAAATTTGCTAAATTCATAACTTGCTCAAATTAAAATACTTTTGAACATGTAAAATATGTTTTCAAACTAGAAAAGTATAAACTTTTCAAATATGAGTTTGAATTTATGTTTTGAACAAATAAAAATTCAATTAAATTCAAACTTGTTTTAAATTCATTTAAATCTTGTTTTAACTTGTTTAATTCATAATTAAATCATTATAATTCCTTTTTCAATAATTGAAACATGTAATCCACCTAAAATTTTGTGTTCTACTCAAATATGAATTTTGTTATTTATTTTGAACACTTTAAATTGCTGAAAACAACAAATAATTGTGTAACACCCTTAAGTAACCCAAAATTTCTTAATTTAATAAATAAATTTCTAAATTGGTAAACCTTATTTCCAATTGATTCTATTGTTGTTATTTTTCTGTTTTCCTCATCCCTGCATCATACTAATCCATTTTCACGTGTTGATTAGTTGAAAAACAAATATTCCAACCTTATTTGATGGGCTTTTCATATGCAACCCCAAATTGCATGTGGGTCCATTTAATCATGTTGTTACCATGTCAACTAGTTTATTTTGATGCATCCATTAAATTGACATGCATCATCCCATGATTGTGCATTATGTCATGTTATTGATTGTTTATCTTTCTGCATTGTTTGTTTGCTTCTTCTCGGATAGACAACGACGTTGAGACAGACGATACTTACGACACCCCTTCTGAGGATCTAGCTCAGTACCAGGCTGCTGAGTTTGCAGGCAAGTTATCACTCACATGAACCACTGTGTTCCCTTCAACATTGGTTACCGATACTTTCCGTTGTCTATTTCTGCTAGCCCTATGAATAGTTGTTTCTGTTACGAACCTATCACATGATACCCTGAACCCTGATATTGCCTCACCTCCACTCCTATAACCCCGTTGTTTGAGCCCGTGTCTTACTAGCATGCTTAGGTTTTTTTTTGCTCGAGTCTGTTACCCGTTACTTTCTGTTACTATTTTCATTATGTTCTGGGCTCGATGTTAAACAACCACCTGTTAATTTGAGGTAATAATAATTTGCTGATAAGGCACCGGCAGGAGGCCCGGCGTGGTTTTGAGGCCTGCTAGTGTCGACCCTAATTAGGAAAAGGGTCTTGTCTACTGATCCATGATGAGCGCACTATCCGCATGTGGGAAGCGTGTATGGGCGCCCCCCCTCAATTTGATTCGATTCGCATCTCGTCCAAATCGCCACACTTAGTTCGGGCTTTCCATTTGATGCACGCATATGCAGGTACGAACCCGAGGCCAGGGTGGAACTTTTGTAGTCGGCATTTAGGGCGGCGTGGTCTTCCAGTGCTATGAGGGTCCCCTTTTCTTCGTGGGGCTCGATTAGCCGCGCACGCACAGCACGTGGTGCTTTGGGCTTGATGCGAAGAAGAGTTGAGTTATGTTGAGTGCCCCGCTTGGTGGAAGGGCCCTTCCATCTGGCGGGTTATTCTTACGTGTACGGCTAAATTGGTGCACCCCTGCAGGGATAAATCTTCTCGAGAAGCCGTGTTTTCCGCGGTTATGGTTAACTTGGTGAAAGTACTGGCTAACAAGTACTCAGAACAACTTACACCTAACTAATGATTAACCTGACTAGTAATAGCTTTATCGCCACAATAACTTGATCCATCATTAATCCAACTGTGTGAGTTATCCTCGGATTGCTTCTTTGGATAAGGGGCGAGATCCAGGATGGGTTTGTTTGGTGGTTAGTTATAGTTGGTTACGATACGCTATCTTATCCCCTTTCTGTTAGCCGGAAGTTGTATCATGTTCTGTAGTTGGTTAGTGCAGCCAGTTGCAGCATCTTTTACATCCTCTTTCTTCCGTTGAACCCAAGGCATCTGTGCTTGGTGTTGACGGGTTACACTTTGGTGAACTGTGAGTCTTGCTTGCCAGTACGTTTATGTACTGACCCCTTTGGGGCTGTGGTTTCCGCAGACTACGCTTACGAGGATCCCCGTGACGGCTACTACGTGGAGTTTGACGAGGCTGCTGACGAGTAGGTAGCGGACCCGGGCAGGATCCGAGACATCGTGGAGGGGCTCCGTCTTTTCATTCCCGGCTTCTTAAGCCTATTTGGATTTGTCTGTACTCAGACCCTTTGAATGCTTCCGCTGAGATGTAATGATGATATGTTGGGACATGTGTCCTCTGGATGATTGTATTTGCTATCTCTGCTCTAGTGAGAGCTATTTGCAACTTATTTCCATCTTTTGTGTCTTAGAGATCTGTTGTGTTATCATTTTGTTCAACGCCGTTGACGTACCATGTGTGTATGGTATGAAGTACGTCAATGGTAGTATCCTGATTTCTATGGGATGGTTTACGTAGACGATGAACAGATAGGGGTTGGTTGTCACACATACGTGTGTTGGCCTACTCGTAAGAGATGCGGGTGCCGGTAAGCCCCGTAATCCAATCAACTACTGTTCAACGGAACTGCGAGTATCCTCTAGAAGTCCGGGTGCGACAAATGGTATCAGAGACTGTCTTCCTGTAGGATCCCTTTTACTGGTCGCAGTTGAGTCTAGAAACTATTTTTGTAGCTATATAGGAAAAATGAAACGTGAGAGTAGGAATTCTGCCATTTTTCTTCTTTCCCCACCCACCCACCCTTTTCTGGTAAGGAAGTGCAACGTTGTTTTTTTTCTCTTCTCACCTAAACTTTCAAGTTAGGATTTCACGAATCCTGGTTTCTCTAGGATAGTTATATCTACTAGACCATAGGAATGGAGGTGGTTGTGACATGATTTATCATGTTGCCTACTCATGATTGAGAACGGAGGCGTGTAAGCCCCGGAAGCAGATCCTCTATTCCTTAAGCAGTAGATATTGATCCTTTAGAAGCCCGGATGGTTTTTTCCGTAGTACCTCAGGAGTTTTGGTCTCGTGTTTCCCGTTGTTGCTTCAATATCCTGTTCTTTTCAACATCCTTTCGTCCGTTGAAACCTTGTTGTTGCTTTCCACTTCAGTTCTCTACCGGCGTCTAATCAAAACTTCCCCCGATCATCTGCAGATGGATCTCAGGTTCTTCCCGCAGGTGGTTCGGATGACTCGTTGCGAGAGCACTGCCGATTATCCGGAGATGCTGAGAGACATGGTCACTTATCTGGGGTTCCGTTGGGCACCAGAGTACCAGGTCTACGAGCAGCAGCGAGAGTTTGACCAGACCTACTACCAGGCTATCGTCTACATTCTGTCAGATGATGGCATGAGCGTTGTCCACCGCTACGAGGCAGTAGGTTCCAAAGTGGATATGGCCGTGCAGCAGGCAGCTTATGTGAGTCTCACCGTCCTTCGTGCTGACTACTGGGGATTCGACGATTCTATCTATCGCCGCATCCCCCGTGGTTACATCACTTCGGAGGGAGCTCATTTCACTCTCTACGACAACTTGGATGTCTACGAGCATGATAACACCAGGCTGCACACCACCGCTCAGTTTGTGAGGCACAGTGACGCAGTGGCCACCACACTTTCTTAGGAGTTGGCTTCAGTCAGAGAGCAGCTCTACCTTGCTTTGACTCGTCTGGCGACGTACACCACAGACTTTGTTGGAGATGAGCGCTTTGCACGTTTCGATCAGCCAGTTGGTCGTCGTATGCCAGATGCTGGAGGTTACGAGCCGATCAGAGGTCCACTCCTCAACCTCGGTGCTGGTTACACTGGGATTCCACGCTTTGGAGCACAGGGAGTCGACGCTATGTACTTCACCACACCTAGAGTCGCTCTCAGACCACGTCAGATCTATGTGGATCGTCGTTCTACCTACTTTCGTGGGCGTGCTCCTCACCGTACCTCTCGTCGTACTACTCACCGCCGTCCTGCGTGATGAGCATGGGAGTACCGATGTATCCATTCTTAGCTATGTTTAGTTATCCTTTGGCTTTCGAACCAATTATGGTGTGTTGAATATTTTGATGTATTTGAACATGTGTTGATGTACCTGTTGGTTATCTATTCATGCGTCGGAATAATCTCGCTTTCGGTTTTCCAAGTCTATCCTTTTCTGTTGTTGTGCTAAAATGCATGTCTATTCAGGATGCCGCCAACAAGGAACAACCCGCCTGAGCCACCGCCAATCACGGAGCTGTTGACTCAGATGACTCAGGTTGTGACGCAGATGGCCCAGTTCCAGGCTAATCAGCACAACAACCAGAATGCTCCACGAGTCAGTATCAAGGAGTTTCTGAGTCTGGGTCCCAGAGCTTTCGTGGCAACACGCGAGCCTCTGGATGCTGATGACTGGATCCGTGAGATGGCCAGGGCTCTGGACATTGCTCACGTTGCTGAGGAAGACAAAGTCAAGTATGCTTCCTATCTACTGAAGGGTCAGGCAGCTACTTGGTGGGAGAACTACCAGACCATGAGAGCTGGCTACCCAATCACCTGGGAATGTTTCAAGGATGCCTTCCTGAAGCACCACATCCCAGATGGTCTCATGGAAAGGATGCGTGAAGAGTTTTGCTCACTCAAGCAAGGCAAGCTGGACGTCATTGGCTATCAGAATGAGTTCAATCGCCTCGCTCGTTATGCTGGTGATGAGGTGTCCACTGAGGCTAAGAAGATGGCAAGGTTCCGCCGAGGTTTTAACCCGGAACTCAAGTACGCCCTCACCAACATCAAGGCCAAGGACTTCGAGGAGCTCGTTAACACCGCGCTCAATGAGGAAAATGGGCGCAAGGCGTTCGAGGAGTCTCGGAAACACTCGCGTGAGGGTGGTTCCTCCTCCAACATGACCACCCCTCCGCAGAAGCGCCGCATCTGGGTGCCAAATGCTGCTGTCACTCGGGCTCCATATGCCCAAGCTTCTCCAGGCTTCGCTCCCCGCCCACCCAACCCAGCTCAGATGCAGGCTCAGAGGTTCTCAATGGGGCAGCCAAGGCCAGATGCACCTCGTGTCGTCACTTGCTACAAATGCAAGCGGACGGGGCACTACGCTGACAAGTGCACTCAGAGGCAGCTACCTCCACCACCACCTCGTCCCAACACAAACCAGGCAATGGTGCGTGCTCCCCCGGCTAAAGCCTTCAACTCCAACAACAGGCCTGTCGGGAGGACCGTGAGGGTGAATCATGTCAAGGTCGACAAAGCTGAGGAAGCTGCTGACGTCGTTCTCGGTACATTCCCCGTAAACTCTAACCCAGCTAAAGTGTTGTTTGATACCGGAGCATCGCATTCTTTAGTGTCAAAGATCTTTGCGACAGCAATTAAAATCCCTTTTGTTGGTTTGGGTTCCCTGTCGCACCCGGACTTCTAGAGGATACTCACCGTACGAACTGAACAGTATTCTGATGGGATTACGGGGCTTTCCGGCACCCGCGTCCTCTTACGAGTAGGCCAACACTTATGTGTGACAACCCATCGCTATTGTTCACCGTCGATGTAAACTATCCTGTAGAAATCAGGACACTACCATTGACGTACTTCATACCATACACACATGGTACGTCAACGGCTTTGAACAAAGGGATAACACAACATGCCTCTACGACACCAAGGATTGAAATAAGGTAGCAAATGGCCTTCACTAAGGCAGAAATAGCAAATACAATCATCCAGAGGACACATGTCCCAACATAGCATTCATTACATCAGCGGAAGCATTCAAAGGGGTCTGAGTACAGACAAAATCCAAATAGGCTTAAGAAGCCGGAGAAAATAAAGAAGACAGAGCCCATCCACGATGTCTCGGATCTTGCCCGGGTCCGCTAACTACTCGTCAGCAGCCTCGTCAAACTCCACGTAGTAGCCGTCACCTGGATCCTCGTAATCGTAGTCTGCGGAAACCACAGCCCCAAAGGGGTCAGTACATAGACGTACTGGCAAGCAAGACTCACAGTTCACCAAAGTATAGCCCGTCAACACAAGCACAGATGACTTGGGTTCAACGGAAAGAAGGGAATATATAAGATGCTGCAACTGGCTGCACTAACCAACTACAGAGATTCTACCACTTCCAACTATCAGAAAGGGGATAAGATCGAGTGTTGTAACCAACTGAAAGATAACATCAAACAAACCCATCCTGGACCTCGCCCCTTATCCAAAGAAGCAGTCCGAGGATAACTCACACAGTTGGATTAAGATGAAACAAGTTATTGTGACAATAATCCTATTACTAGTCAAATGGATAATCATGGGGTGTGAGATTATGAATCATTAGGTTTAAGTTATCCTGAGTACTTGTTAGCCAGTACTTTCACCAAGTTAACCATAACCACGGAAAACACGGCTTCTCGAGAAGATTATCCCTGCAGGGTTGCACCAATTTGGCCGTACACGTATGAATAACCCGCCAGATGGGATGCCTCCCACCAAGCGGGGCACTCAACACAACTCAACTCTTCTCCGCATCAAGCCCAAAGCACCTTGGGCGCACGGCTAATCGAGCCCAGAAGAAAATGGACCCTCATAGCACTCTAAGAACGTGTCCCCCTATATGACGACTACAAAAGTTCCACCCTGCGCTGGGCTCGCAAAAACATGCATGCGGCAAATAGAAAGCACGAACTAAATGCGATGATTTGGACGAGATGCGAATCGAATCAAATTGAGGGGGGCGCCCATACTCGCTTCCCACATGCGGGTAGTGCGCTCATCATGGATCAGTAGACAAGACCCTTTTCCTATTAGGGTCGACACTAGCAGGCCTCAAAACCACACAGGGCCTCCTGCCGGTGCCTTATCATCAAATTATTATTAACAGTAATAACATTAGCATGATTGATTGATTGATTAAACATCGAGCCCCCAGAACATAATGAAATATAGTAACTGAAAGTAACGGGTAACAGACTCGAGCAAAACAACCTAAGCATGCTAGTAAGACACTGGCTCAATCAACAGGGTTGTAGGAGGGGTGGTGAGGCAATATCAGGGTTAAAGGATTCATGTGATAGGTTCGGAACAGAAACAACTACCACTAAGGCTAGCAAGAATAGAGAACGGAAAGTATCGGTAACCAGGGTTGAAAGGAACACAATGGTTCATGTGAGTGATAACTTGCCTGCGAACTCAGCAGCCGGGTACTGAGCTAGATCCTCAGAAGGGGTGCTGTAAGGATCGTCTGTCTCAACGTCGTCGTCTATTCGAGAAGAAGCAAACAAACAAAACAGGAATGTAAACAATCATTTTCATGGCATTGTGCACAATCAAGATGATGCATGACAAGTTAATGGTTGCCTCAAAATAAACTAGCTAACATGATAATACAATTTAAATGGACCCCTATGCTAAAAGAGTTGCATATGGGAAAAGGTCCACAATTAAGTGGAACAAATGATTTACAAATAAGTATTAGGTGAAAGTGGTTAGCATGATTGCATGCATGATGATAATAACAAAATAACAACAAATAACAATAATAGATGCAAAGGAAAAGGAATAAAACAAGTTTGGAAATTATTTATTAAGTTTGGAAAATTTGGTTACTTAAACATGTCACACAAACAATTATTGTTTTCATCAATTTAAAGTGTGCAAAACAATTAACAAAATTTATATTTGAAAAGAACATCAAATTTTAGTTGGATTACATGTTTCAAATATTGAAATTTGAATTAGGATGAATTTATTATGAATTAAACAATATTAAACAAGTTTTAATTGAATTTAAAACAAGTTTGAATATTATTTGAATTTTATTTGTTCAATTCATAAATTCAAATTCACATTTGAAAAGTTCACACTTTGATGGTTTGAAAACATATTTTTCATGTTCAAAAATATTTTATTTTGAGCAAGTTATGATTTTTTAACAAATTTAAATGAATTAAACAAGTATTAAATTATTTAGGCAATTTAAATTATTCAAACAATGAAACAAATTTTATATTTGAATAGGATATTCAAAATGGTATGAAAAACATATTTTATTTGCCTTATTTGGAATTAGTATGAATTATTTATGAATTATTGCAAATTACATTTGAATTACCCAAATTTGAATTTTAAATGTATTTTGAAAACTCAAAACAGAACACAAATGGAATAATTGGATACACAATAAAATTTGGAGCAATAAACATATACAACTTTTATTTATTGGGGTTATAGATTAAAAGATATTAAAGATTTGGATTTTAGTGTTTATTCTGCTATTTAAAAGAAATAGGAGAAATAAAACAGATTCGTTTTTAAACTTTTTATACTCACAGAAAGACCCACCCAGACACTGCCAGGGGGGCCCCGTGGGCTCGCTGTGCCCGCGTGGCACACGAGTGACTGACAGCTGGTGTCGGATATATACTGAATAGGGGTATAGAAGATGGTAGACAAAGAGCCGGACTACCAGGGTGGCCTACATGGTAATGGGCTTTGGTCCATTGGGCGTCCCAGTAGTCCGACGCGCAGAAGCCGGATTCTAGAAGAACCCGGATCACGGCCCACGTGATCTGGCTTGGAGGAGAAGACGGATTCCTTGCTTTCCAAGTTACAAGTTAACGTAGTCTTCTAGGTTTCCTATTATGTAAGCCCTAATCCGGCTATTATATAAAGCCGGACGGGAGATAGATTAAACAAGTTCCAAGCACAAGTTAGACACAAGTTCAAGCTCTACGCAACTCGCCGAGAAGCTCATCCTCGCCGAGAAGCTAGATCTATTCCCTCACATTGTAACCCTGTTATACGGGCTTTAGTCCCAATTAGTGAGAAGTGCAGGAGTAGGTACGCCGTACTATCGCGACGTACCGAACCTGGGTAAAATCCCGTGTTCTGTGTTGCTACGCTATCCCGTTACCCCACGTCTCTACCGTAGTCTCATGGCACCCCCGTCTATGAAAACTACTACGATGTCTCGACAGTTGGCGCCCACCGTGGGGCGAACGACGTCAGGCGTGAAATTCCGATCTGGGATACTCGGCGGAATTGGAAGATCGATCACTGTCGGAAGCCTGGAGTTCGACGACGATGTCGGGAGCTTCCTCGACAACGGATCCTACATACCGGCGCAAAACCACCTGGTAAGTGCCTGCGTGTTACCGATCGGATCTGCTAACATCTTTATCGGACTAACTGCAGAGGCAATGGGGTTTTGCGGTGGAAGCAAATTTATCCCACCCGCCCTATACCCAGTCGAAGACGACTATGATGTCGGATTCTGCTCAGATCGCCGACAAAACAGTGATACACACTTTATCGGCATGGTGCAATCCGAAATCGCTGAAAACACGGATGACGGAAATCCCGTGCAAGAGGCAGATAACAACCTACCCGTCATAGAGACGGAAGAAGAAACACCTGTCACAGAGACGGAAGATCCGACATCCGTCAACAAGACGATGAACTCGGAAGCAGAGTCCGTGCTTGCCGCCATCGAGGCGAGATTGGAGTCGGAAACCGGATCGGATAACTTCGACTCCGAAGACGAAGACGAGGATGCCTTCGTAAGAAAGGTTAAGTCCTTTCAAGAGGGATTCCATGAAGTGCTAATGGCAAAACCAGCTGATACAACGGGTGCCGACAGCCAGGAAAGCCCTAACACCCCTCCGCCAGTGGAAGAGAGAGAAGACGGAGAAACTTCTCCGATATTCCCCAATGTTAAGGAGATGACAGAAGATGAGCCTGTCAAAAAACCTCCCTCTTCCAAGAAAAAGCACCGTGCTTCTAAAAAACTCCAATACAAACTCCGGAAGAAAAAATCAGCCGATCTCGCTGATGAAAACCTGGAAGTAGGAGATATTAGCGGCACAAAGCCAGCGGAAAAGAAATCTAAGGAAATCACTGCTCCGCCAATGACAGAACTGGAAGAGCAAGAGCTATTACAAACACCAGTGGGACCAGATGAACCCCCTGAGATGCTGGAAGCCAGGAGACAAGCTTTTCAACGGCAACAGCAACATCTGCTTAGATCTCGGCAACATCTCCAACAAACCCATAATGACATCAAAGTCATGAAGGAAGAAATAGAGGAGTACGAGAGAAAGCATAGATCTGCGTTAAAACCTACTAGGTTACCCGGAATCGCAAAACCGGAAGAACTGCCGCCAAAAGAAAGGTTCTATAACCCATCTTGGCAAAAGCAGTTAAACGGCAAAGATGCCAAGGGCGAACCAATATACAAAACCGCAGCAGAAAACGCGGAAGCAGCGTTCGCCATCCTAAACAACGACCTGTACTCCAACGGGGAAAAACTCCAAGGGGTGTATGCTTTCCTAGGAAAAGCATTACAGCAGCAACAGCGAGGCCAAGAACGATCAAGGAGGCTGCATGATAATTCCGCTCTCTGCAAAACAGCTACTTGCGCTGCTGGAGCACCTGGACCGGAAGAACCCGGAGATTCGGATAAAAAAGAGGATCCGAGAAAAGACAGGAAAAACCCAGACAACCGGGACGCAACGTCTAGAATCGGACCTCATCTCCCGAAAGATGGATATAAACCACACGATCGGGAAGACAAGCACCGGAATGACGGCAAAATAATGCCACCTCCGAGAAACCCAGCTGAAAAAGCCGGAAGATATGATATACCTCACAGACGTGAAAGATCTCGGACACCGCCTAAGGATAAGGAAAGGTACAGGAGCAGGACTCCACCTAATCCCAAGGGGCGTGACAACGGAAGAGATAGAAATAACCTCGGAAAAGCGCGTCCCGCAACAATGGAAAAGAAAGGAGTAGATCCCCTTCTGTCCATTCAGCCGGGAGATATTCTGCACACATTGATAGAGCAGAAAAGGATGATCTATACTTTGGTCCTAAGTGTTTTACTGACAGGATCCGAAGGATAACCCTGCATTCTGGCTTCGCCAAAGTTGGTCCAACCTACCAAAAATATACCGGTAGTACAAACCCGGATACCTGGCTCTCAGATTATTATACAGCCGTCCAAATCAACAATGGGACAGACCTGGAAGCTGTCAAGTTTCTTCCCCTAATGTTGCTAGACGGAGCCAGAGATTGGATCAATGGTTTACCATCAAGAACTGTCGACAGTTGGGATGATATGGCGAGAGTATTCACTCAGCATTTTCGGGGAACATACAAACGCCCAAATAGCATCAACCAGCTGAACCGTTGCACCCAATTTGAGGACGAACCATACGTGGATTTCATCTCCAGATGGACTGCAATGAAGAATAGTTGCTCTGGAGTAACTGACGTGCAAGCAATGCATGCTTTCGTCAATGGCCTAAAACCCGGACTCGTACCGTTCATGGTTGGTTCTAAACAGCACAAAGATCTCGGATCTATGCTTACAACCGCTAATGAGCATGCTGCAGCCGAAGATGATATCAGAGCAAGAGGAGGCAATATTGAGTCACTAATACTCGCCAAGAACCCCTCGTTTTGACAAAAAAGGAACTCCGGAGTCAACAACAAAGCCCAAGGAGGTCAACATAGCCTTTGGAGGAGAAAAGGTGAATAAGTGGAAAGGCCGCAGTCCAGATCCAATCAATTACACTCCCGAAGAATGGGAGAGAATTAAGTCGGAACCCTGCGTCCACCACTCGCAATTTGGGAAACCAACCCACACAAACGCGCAATGCCGGCTAAACAAGCATATGAAAGGCAATGCAGGATCCGGAAATAAGGGGAAGGGTTCCAAAAGGAAACCTGCCAAACAAAAGCCAGAAGCTGAAAAAGAAGACAGTGAATCGGACACTGATGACAAAATCCAGGAACAACAGCGAAAAGGCGAACCCAAATTTCCGAGAGTTGATGGAGAAGCAATGCTAACCTTCTTAGCAACCCCGTCAGCAAAGGTGGCCAAAAGAACACTTCGGGAGATAAACGCAGTCGTTCCTGCGACCCCGAAATTCTTGAAGTACTCCAACACACCGATAATCTGGGATCAGTCTGATCATCCCGGAAATATCCCTGAACCCGGCACACAAGCTCTTGTTGTAAGCCCTATTGTTCAAAACACTAGGCTAAGAAGAGTGCTGATGGATGGAGGATCCAGCATCAATATAATGTACCTGGATACACTGAAGCATTTGAAGATCTCCGAGTCCCAGCTCAACTACAGCAATATACGCTTCCACGGCATTGTTCCTGGCAGGCAAGCACGATCCCTAGGATAAATTTCCCTAGATGTCACCTTCGGAGATAAAGATCACTTCCGGCAGGAAAAAGTATCCTTCGAAGTAGTGCCGTTCGAAAGCGTGTATCACGCAATACTCGGACGTCCAGCTTTCGCCAAATTCATGGCAAGATCCTGTTATATCTACAACAAGCTGAAGATGCCAGGACCCAAAGGAGGAGTAATCACCATTGCCGGTGATTTCAAGCTGGCAAACGAGTTGGAAAAAGAAAACGCCCTTTGCGCTCAGAGAGTTATAGCGAAGGAGGAACTGAAGGAATTAGCCAAGGAGGTATCGCCGAAAGAAATGCTGGCAGGAAAAGAAACTCGGAAGCCAACAGATAGCTTCAAGGCGTCCGAGAATACAAGACAGGTAATCCTAGATCCCAAAGATCCGACAAAATTCGTCGTCGTAGGGACTGGGATGACTGACAAATAGGAAGGCGAGCTCATCAAGTTCCTCCGTGAGAACTGGATATTTTTGCCTGGTGTCCAGCTGACATGCCAGGCGTACCCAGGGAACTTGCTGAGCACCAACTCAAAGTTATTCCCGGATCAAAACCCGTCAAACAAGGTCTCCGTCGATTTGACGGAAGAAGACGGAAGGCTATTGGCAAGGAAATTATCCGGCTTTTAGCAGCGGATTTCATCAAGGAAGTAATCCATACTGATTGGTCCGCAAATCCGGTATTAGTGCCGAAGAAAGACACCACTGCTCTTAGAATGTGTATAGATTACACAGGATTGAACAAGTTGTGTCCGAAAGATAGGTTCGCGTTACCGCGAATCGATCAAATAATAGATGCCACTGCAGGCTCCGAGCTTTTATGCTTTTTGGATGCATACTCCGGGTACCACCAAATACGCACGAAAAAGGAAGATCAAATCAAGACTTCTTTTATAACCCCGTATGGGACGTACTATTACATAACCATGCCCTTTGGCCTGAAGAACGCAGGTGCAACCTACCAGCGTTGCATGCAACGCTGTTTGCATAGTCAAATTGGCAGAAACGTTCATGTTTACGTGGACGATATTGCCGTCGTAACCAAGGAAAAAGATACACTCCTTGAGGATTTGCGAGAAACTTTCGAAAACTTACGCACTTACAAGATGAAGTTGAATCCATCTAAGTGCGTATTCGGGGTTCCCTCAGGAAAACTTCTGGGTTTCATTGTTTCCCACAGAGGAATAGAAGTTAACCCGGAAAAGATCAAGGCAATCTTGAACATCTCAAAACCTACATGTGTAAAAGATGTCCAAAGATTGACGGGTTCCGCTGCAGCCGTCAGCAGATTTATCAGTCGGCTGGGGGATAAAGCCTTACCACTCTACAAGCTGCTGAAGAAATCCGACAAGTTCGAATGGACAGAAGAGGCTGATGCAGCGTTAGCCCAGTTGAAGGAAACCTTGATGAACGCTCCCATCTTGGCATCTCCAAAAGACGAAGAACCCATGTTATTGTACCTTACGGCTACAAGTCGGGTTATTAGTGCGGTAATCGTTGTAGAGCGGACAAAAGAAGAACAAAGCATACCAGATCAACATCCGGTATATTACATAAGCGAAGTTTTTTCCGAATCCAAACAAAGGTATCCGCACTACCAGAAACTGGCATATGGCGTATTTTTTGCATCCAGAAAACTGCGCCATTACTTCCAAGGGCATTCCATAACAGTGGTATGTAAAGCACCACTAGGGGATATTATAAACAATGCGGAGGCAACCGGCCGAGTAGCTAAATGGGGCATCGAGCTGGCAGCCTTCGACATTAAGTACCAGCCAAGGACGGCAATAAAATCCCAAGTTTTGGCAGATTTCGTCGCCGACTGGACAGAAGCAATGGAAAAAACACCGATGCCAGAATCCGAGTACTGGATCATGCACTTTGACGGATCCAAGATGAAGGAAGGAGCTGGGGCTGGCGTAGTCCTAAAATCTCCCAAGGGGGACACAATGGAGTACGTACTACAAATACACTTCAACGCCAGTAATAACGTAGCAGAATACGAAGCTCTGCTTCATGGCTTGCATATTGCAAAAGAAATAGGGGTAAAACGCATCTTATGCTATGGAGACTCGGATTTGGTACAGCATCAGCTCAACCAAACCTGGGACGCGAAAAGCCCTATAATGGCCGAATACCGGAGGACGGTGGATGAGTTCGCCATCTGTTTCTTCGGGTTCGAAGTCCTTCACATAAAAAGGGAGGAAAACTGGAATGCGGATGCGTTAGCCCGCATGGGATCAGAGAGAGTAAAAACTTTACCACCAGGGGTATTCATCCAGCACTTGTATGAACCATCCATAAAAGGTGGAGACGTTGATTACCCTCTGGCATCTGAAACAATCGAGGTCATGCTCGTTAAACCGGATTGGACAATTCCATACTTAAACTTCTTAGTCAATCAAAAGTACCCGGAAGGAGCAGACGAAGTCTTGCAAAGGCAAATACAGCGTCGGTGCAAAGGATACGTGGTGATCAACGACCACTTGTATAAACGCAGTACTTCCGGAATCTTTCAACGGTGTATTTCACCAGAAGAAGGAAGAGAAATACTGGAAGAAATCCACGCCGGCGATTGCGGACATCATGCTCAATCAAAAAGCATAGTCAAAAAAGCATTCCGGGCGGGGTTTTTCTGGCTAACAGCCAAGTCAGACGCCGAACGCATAGTGAATACATGCGAAGGATGTCAATATTACGCCAAGCAGACCAATTTGCCGGCCCAAGCACTTAAAACTATCCCTATCACATGGCCGTTTGCGGTCTGGGGGCTAGATATGATGGGACCGTTCAAAACTGCAAGAGGTGGACTTACACATCTACTCGTAGCGGTAGATAAGTATACAAAATGGGTGGAGGCTAAACCCATCAAAAAGCTGGATGGCGCAACTGCCAGAAATTTCATTATTGATTTAGTAATGAGGTATGGCGTCCCACATAGCATAATAACTGATAACGGGACAAATTTCTCCAATGGGGAGTTGGCAAAATACTGCCAACAAACGGGAATCCGCTTAGATCTTGCATCTGTGGCACACCCGCAATCTAATGGACAGGTTGAAAGAATGAACAGTTCAATCCTGCAAGGAATACGCCAAGACTCGAAACTCCTCTCCATAGAGCAGCTGGAGCGTGGGTAGAAGAGCTACCTTCCGTGTTATGGAGTATTCGAACGACGCCAAATAGGTCAACTGAGCAAACCCCGTTTTTCCTAGTTTATGGTGCGGAAGCTATTCTTCCAACGGACATGATCCATGATAGCCCAAGAGTGCAGAATTTCGACGACTCGGATGCCGAAGAAGCACGACAGGATGCCGTCGATCTCTTAGAAGAGGAACGAGAACTTGTGCTTCAAAGATCTGCCATCTACCAGCAAGGTTTACGACGTTATCATAGTCGGAAAATCAGGCATCGTTCTTTTAAAGAAGGTGACTTAGTGCTGAGATTGGTGCAGAAAAGGAAGCACAAATTGGCCTCAGTATGGGAAGGACCATTTGTCATCAGTAAAGCCATGAAGAATGGATCATACTATCTTGTCGACATTCGAGATACGGAGGATGATCCCGAGAAGCCGAATCGCAAAAGAAAGAGAAAAATAGATGATGAACTAGGAGAGACAAAGAGGCCTTGGAGTATCCAGCAATTACGTCCCTTCTATACTTAGTTCAATTTCTATGTAAACATCTTTGAGACCATGAAATAAAGTTGTCGGAATGTTGTCATTCATATTTCATTATAAGTACAAAATATTTCCGCCTCATCTATTTTCCAATGATCTTACAAATACTCAATGTTAACCCGAATTGTGCCTGCGTGCTCGGTGTTTAAAAGCTGAATGATTCGGCCTGTTAAAGGTTAAAGGAAACTCGGATTGTGCCTGCGTGCCCAAGTTTCAAAGCAGTTCCTTGTTTTCTCTAAATTTTATCTGAGTATGTATGTGTTGGGTTACTGAAACTAGTAAGTAAAAATGCTTCTAGCATGATCCATGTTTTGAGTTTTAAAACTGTTTGGTTCGTCCCCAGTTACTCGACATGACGATACATATTGCTAGTTGAGCCATTTTTAAACACTAGAGCAGTTAAAACACAGTTGCCAGATTACTTAGAAGATAAAGGAACAGTCAAACCCGGAAAAACCTTGCAAGAAACTTGAAATTGCAAAAGGCGGAGTTCTTGTTTCGACAAATGACATAGAAGCATTACAATATGAATTGCATTGTAAAAATGCTCTTATACAAATCCATCATTCAGGTCGAGTGTATTCCCTCAAGCTTCCGAGTCTTCATCACTGCTATCATTCTCGGGGGCTGCGGGCACTTCTTCTTCCGGATAAGTAATGGAAATGTTGACCATAGAGGCAATCTTGGAAGCGTGCCCTTTAACCTCATCGAAAATCGCATTTCGTTGCGCTTCTGTATATCCTTGAGGGATACCGGATGCTACGCGCCAAGATCTGGCATTAGGGTAATGTAGACGCATAAGGCCAAGTGCCATGCGTGCACCACCTCGTGCGGCAGAACGAAGGATGGATTCTTTCGATTCTGCTACTTCTGTGATGGCACCCGGAAGTCGGTAGACTTCCGAAAAGCATACAATACTTGTGGGAAGGAATTTATTAATCAGCTGCATTCCTGCATTCCTGATTGAATTCCACACTTCCCCAAAGGCCCGGATCTTTTCAGTCCGAGAAATTCCTGGAAAATTTCCTGCTTTGTCGACAAAAGTAAAGGTTACATGGAAAGATACAAGAAATAATACATGAAGATATTGGTAAAAAGAAGTTAACTTACCAAGAACCTTGTCAATTTCGTCGCCTTCTTTCATGCGCGGGAGTAGCATACTTTCCAAATCATTGATAACAGATCTGTCTTCCGCTGCCTGTAAAGAGGCCTTGGATTGAGCAATCCCAAGGGCCAGATTACTGGCTTCTAGGTCTTCTTGAGCTTTCAGAAGTTCCTTTCGGAGGTTTGAGTTTTCCTCACGAAGCTGAGAAACATGGACAGCGTTTTCTGCTAATTTGTTGGCTTTGTTTAAAGCAGCTGGAGGGCAGAAATTAATTTGAGTTTACAAAACAATTCCGAAGAATTCTACAAAGAAAACAAATGGTACAAAATAAAATACCGGTGGCTTTTGATAGTTGCCGCTGAGTTGACGCTAGTTCGTTGCTTTTAGACTCAATAACAGATTGAAGGGTTTTTACTTCTCTGCTCTTGAGACTAAGCTTCTTAAAAACTTCCAAGTTTATGGCGTCTGCGGAATGCTAAAACATGGAAATGAAAGCCAGATGCTTAAGTTTGAACAGGCATATGAGGAAACATTAAGAAGAATTCATATTTCAACTTAATGCTTGGGGGCTAGAAGTATTACCTGGCTCATTTCTCGCAAATCGATCAAAACCTCGTTGAATTCTTTGGCATATTCCGCGAAGAGAATTCCAACGTGATGAAGGCCATCGTGTATAACCTGACGAGGCGAAAATGCGATATCATTGCGAATAACTAATCCATTTTGCGGCCAAGGACGAATCAGAGGCGCAGGAACAAAGAATTTCTTTGCCTCCGGACGAATATATCCGAGTTCGTCGAATGGTTCTTCTTTTATCCGGATATCGTCCAGGTTGGGAATAGATTCCTCTCTGGTAGCTGATTGCCTTTTGCGCTTCCGATTGTTGTGAAACTCGGCATGTAATTTGTTGAGTTCAGCGTCGGAAGCATGATCATTTTCTCCAAGTTCATCAAACTGGGAAGGAGTTAACAATATGTTAAAAAGCGGAGAGAGAAGATAATCTGAAGAAAAACGTGGAAACAAGGAAAGATAAATACCTTAGGGACCAGATTTTCCACGTGATAAATCGCCAGACTTTCCTCGATCTGACTACTGACGGCGACCAGTTCGTGAAGTTGTCCTATAAAATCCTTTCTGGTAAAGGCCTTATCTGTTCCTCTCATGCTATCTTCTGGCCCTTGGTATTCGCAAAGAAGCCGAGAACGAAAAGAGAGAGGTTGGATACGGCGTCCAAACCAGCACATAACGGTATCCTTCCCAACCAAAGAAGGTTGAGAGGAAGAGAGTTTGGCGATGCGTCGCTTTATCTTCGTCAAATTTTCTGGCAAATTTTCCCCTACTGCGGCTGTCCAACTCTCGCGAGTAGTAGCGGCAGAATTAACAAAGGGAGGAACCCCGGTTGCCCTGCCTGGGAATGGAATGTCCTGGTGATAAAAGAAAGAACCTAGCCAAGATTGGTTAGGTTCCGGCATTTCTATTTTTGGATACCATTCCTCCCTAAATTTTCTGAGGATGAAAGATATGGTACCGCAGATGGGCGAAATGCCATTTGTGATATTATGCTTTACCTCAAAGCAATATTGCCAGAAATTTAGGTCAGGTGTTATCCCGAGATATCCTTCGAAAAGGGCTTGGAAACTGGCTAAGTAGAGGATGGAATTCGGAGAAATATTTGTGTGGTTGAACGCCATAAAGGTTAAGGACGTCTAGCAAAAAGGCGGAAGGGGGAAGGGGGAAAACCCATACCTATCGCAACATGAGAGGTAAGGATGACGCGTTCTCCGACTTCTGGCTTGGGCTCGGGTTCATCTTTCGAGATTCGCCATTTGCCCTTAACTATGGATCCCTCCTTTGACATCCGACGAAGAAGGACGAGAGAAGTATTACTCGGACTCCAATTGCCGACAAATTCTGTTTCGCTGTTGGCTCCGGTGGCAAGGCGCTCATCGCCACGGGAATGGATCTTGACCCTCGCCGTCGTTGGGATGAACGGAGGGGGTGCTGCGGAGCTCGATCCCGCAATGTCCGCGGCGACGGAAGTGTTTTCTCCGCCCGCCGCGGAAGCCCCAGTCTTCTCCGACTTGCCGCCGGCGTGCTTAGGCGATCCTGGTTGTGGATCCAGATCGCTGACGAGCTCGTCGATGGCGGCGCGGGTCGGTGACGACGGCGAGGAGGCCATCTTTTGGTGGCGCGTTTCGGTGCGTTTGGATGCTAAGTGCGCCTGGGACAAGGACTTGCTCTCGAGCTCGCGTGCGCGTCAATGGTGTGGGCAGTGAGGGAGTGAGGAAAGTTTCGGAGGAGGACGATGATGGCTATTTATAGCTAGAGAACCGTTTAGATACGTGCCAACGGCTCTTTCGACCGTTGGATGCTCGACGCGTGTCGCTCGCCAGAAACTACGGGAAATATAACGACAGGGGAATGATGGCTATCTCCTCGTTTCCCGTGAGAATCTGTCAGAGATACGTTGCAGGGTTTCCCGCGTGAAACCAAGCGTCGCCTGCGTCAGCATGATTGAAGCGCTGACGTTAGAAGTTCCTTTTCCGCGAAGGATCGCGAGAAGAAAAGCCGGATTTTCATGGTTCCGAGTTTTATATTACCATCTCCTTCAAAACGAAAGTAGAAAGAATCAAGACTGCTGAATCAAGATTTCCCGGACAAAATGTATTTGACGAAAGACGGAGAATCAGAGTTTTGATCCTTCCTGGGGGCTACTGTCGGATATATACTGAATAGGGGTATAGAAGATGGTAGACAAAGAGCCGGACTACCAGGGTGGCCTACATGGTAATGGGCTTAGGTCCATTGGGCGGCCCAGTAGTCCGACGCGCAGAAGCCGGATTCTAGAAGAACCCGGATCACGGCCCACGTGATCTGGCTTGGAGGAGAAGACGGATTCCTTGCTTTCCAAGTTACAAGTTAATGTAGTCTTCTAGGTTTCCTATTCTGTAAGCCCTAATCCGGCTATTATATAAAGCCGGACGGGAGATAGATTAAACAAGTTCCAAGCACAAGTTAGACACAAGTTCAAGCTCTACGCAACTCGCCGAGAAGCTCATCCTCGCCGAGAAGCTAGATCTATTCCCTCACATTGTAACCCTGTTATACGGGCTTTAGTCCCAATTAGTGAGAAGTGCAGGAGTAGGTACGCCGTACTATCGGGACGTACCGAACCTGGGTAAAATCCCGTGTTCTGTGTTGCTACGCTATCCCGTGTAGTCTCATGGCACCCCCGTCTATGAAAACTACTACGATGTCTCGACAGTTGGGCCAGGGCTGTGAGCGCTCGAACGAAAAAAGAGGGATTTAATCCCGGGTGCTAGGGATCGAACCCAGCACCTCGCCCTCGCGCACGATACACTGAACCGCTGCGCTGCTGCGCGTTCGCTTGACAGATATAGGGACGCAGTGAGGATATAGTTTCAGAACCAAGCGTTACACTGACGAAACTGACGAACGAAACTTTGCTCGACTGACAGAAGGTCTCGCCGGTGTTGATCTGCACGGCCGTGCTCGCGATTGATGATACGTGGAGGTGTGCAGAACATGCGCAAGCAGAGGGAGAGGGGAGGAGATGGACGGTGGCTCACCACCAGTTGTAATCGAGGCAGAGGCTCGACGGTGACGCAACGGTGACGACGGCGGCTGCGGCGATGACGAGGACGGCGGCGCGGTTGCAGTGCTCCTCCGTGCTCCCGCAGGTGTCCAAAATGTAGAGGAGGAAGAGGTGGGTCGATGCCAGTGCTCAGATCACGTCAAGGCCCCCTGCACCGTCGACGACAACATCGGGTTCAGTTAACGGAGGCACGGTGGCCGGAGAGGGAGAAGATCGCGGCGGCGAAACAGGGGCTTACCCGTGGCGATTAGGTGTTCAACAGAGATAGGAGAGAGTGGCGAGCTGGTTCCAGGGTCTAGGTGGGGTAGAGGAGCGACATGGCGACGGCGCGGTGGAGGGATTCAGGCGAGCAGCTCCGGTGAGGTGGACAGCAGAGAGGAAAATCGACGGGGAGGTGGCGATTGGCGGCGGCGGAGAGGGGAACAGGAGCCTAGGGGGGTCTAGGGTTGACGCTGAGCCCTAGGCGTGCTTTTATAGGCCCCCACGAGCTCGGATCGCCGTCGGGGGTGGCCGTACTGCCGCGGTGGCGCCGCGGATGCGCGCCGTACGTGGAACAGACGGCGTGCACGCTTTTTGAAGCGTTAAGTTAGGATAGAGCGGGCTGGGTCGCGCGCGCGTAGGCTTAGGTGGGCTTGGGCTTGCTTAGCTGCCGCGCGCGCTGCAGTTTTTTCTCCTTTTCTATTTTTCTGTTTTTTTTTTTGCTGAAAACAGAATTGGAAGAAATTGATAAGGTTTTGTTTAATAAAAATTCCAGAAAAATTAGGTTAGGCTAATTAGGTAATTAGAAACCATTTTCCAAGATTGGATTTCAAAAAGTTGAGATTTAAAATGATGTTTGTATTTGAATCCAAAATTTGAAAGAATTTTAATATTGATTAATATTAAGAAAACAAAGCATTTTTATAGGGTGGCCCCTATAGATTAAATGTTTGAAATTAGTTGATTTGCTTAGAGATTTCATAAACTCAAGTGGGTTGTTGTTTGATGACTTGGATTTGAAATGGTAGATGATTTGAATTAATTGATTGAAATAAAACCAACAATTTAATGAGTGATCAACATGGAATAACATGGTTGTTTTCATTTGTTATTTTTATTCCAAAAGTGGTAACAGAGCAAGTATGAAATAACCATTTAAAATTGTTTGAGTTTGATTATGAAAACAAGATAAAACAGATGCAAAACAAATAGTAACAAATGCAAACAAATAATTAAACATGATGACATGATGCAATACTTGAAATAAAACAATAAATCAAACATTCTAAGGGGTATTTCATACTTGGGATGTTACAAAACGCACCCCCCTTTAAGGAATCGCGCCCCGAGATTCCTTACTGAGAAGTGAAAAGGTCCGGATACTTCTTGCGAAGATCCTCTTCGGTCTCCCACTTTGCCTCTTTATCGGAATGATGCGACCATTGCACTTTCAAGAACTTGGTGCTCTTGTTGCGAGTCTTACGCTCGGTCTCATCGAGAATACGAATAGGGTGCTCCTCATACGATAGATCATCTTGCAGTTCAATGGAATCATGATCAACTGCACGATCTGGATCTTTGAAACACTTCTTGAGTTGTGACACGTGGAACACATCGTGCACCTTGGATAGTTTTTCTGGAAGTTCAAGACGATAAGCATTTTCTGCCCGCCTTGAAAGAATGTTAAAAGGACCAATGTATCTTGGTGCAAGCTTTCCTTTCACACCAAAACGATGAGTGCCTCTGAGGGGAGTTACACGGAGATATGCCTTATCACCAGGTGCATAGATCATATCCCTGTGCTTGCTATCATAATAGCTCTTCTGACGAGACTGAGCAATCCTGAGATTGTCACGAATGATACGAACTTTCTCCTCGGCTTCCTTAACAATGTCAGGGCCTAAGAGTGAACGTTCACCAGCTCCAGACCAATTGATTGGGCTCCTGCATCTGCGGCCATGCAATGCCTCAAATG
Source organism: Alopecurus myosuroides (assembly GCA_028641055.1). Lineage (NCBI taxonomy): Eukaryota > Viridiplantae > Streptophyta > Magnoliopsida > Poales > Poaceae > Alopecurus > Alopecurus myosuroides. Next base: position 357,561,905 of record CM054062.1, on the reverse strand, counting down.
GTGCCATGCCTAGGCTTGCCTGGTAGCTGTTGTTGTAGGAGAATTCAGCATATGGAAGGCAATCCTCCCATTTCATGCCAAAGGAGAGACCACATGCTCTGAGCATATCCTCGAGAATCTGATTGACTCTTTCGACTTGCCCCTGAGACTGAGGGTGATAAGCTGTGCTGAACAGAAGTTTGGTGCCCAATGCTTCTTGAAAGCTTTTCCAGAAATGAGAAGTAAAGATACTTCCACGGTCTGAGCTTATTTCCAATGGAACACCATGAAGGGGAACAACCTTTGCTGTGTAGAGCTGTGCTAACTGGCTAGCTGAGATAGTTTCCTTGACAGCAAAGAAGTGAGCAACCTTAGTGAGACGATCAATAACAACGAAGATTGCATCGTTGCCCTTTTTGGACTTTGGAAACCCAGTAACGAAGTCCATTTCAATCATGTCCCACTTCCACTCAGGAATTTTGAGAGGTTGGAGTAGACCGGCTGTTTTCTGATGGACTGCCTTAACACGTTGACAAACGTCGCATTCAGAAACGTATTGAGCAATTTCACGTTTCATGCCAGGCCACCAATACAGAGTCTTGAGATCCTGGTACATCTTTGTACTTCCAGGGTGGATGGATAGAGGAGTTTCATGAGCCTCCTTGAGAATGATATCCTTGAGACTTTGAATCTGAGGAACTGCAATGCGTCCTTCGAAGAACACAGTTCCCTTGTCATCAATTGAGAAGGACTTGAATTTATCATTGCCTTCCTTGATGTGCTTTACAATCTTCTTGATTTCAGTATCACGAAGTTGTTCAGAACGAATCTTGTCCTCGAGAGTTGGACTGGCTGTCAAGCTAGCAAGGTATCCTTCAGGGACAAGACCAAGGTTCAGCTTCTGGAATTCTTCATGAAGTGGAGGTTGGCTTTCCATGATCATGAGATTATTGCAATAGGATTTGCGACTGAGAGCATCGGCCATAACATTAGCCTTGCCTGGAGTGTAAGAAATGGTGAGATCAAAGTCTTTAATCTTCTCAATCCATCTCCTTTGCCTGAGGTTCAGATCTGGCTGAGTGAAGATGTATTTCAGACTCTTATGATCGGAAAAGATTTCAGTTTTGTTACCCAACAAGTATTGTCTCCATTTCTTGAGGGCAAACACAACTGCTGCAAGTTCTAGGTCATGAGTGGGATAGTTTTGCTCATGTGGGTTCAACTGACGTGAAGCATAAGCCACAACTTGACGTTCTTGCATAAGAACTGCTCCTAGGCCTTGGAGAGATGCATCACAGAATATCTGGAAAGGTTTGGTAGTATCTGGGCCAACCAGAACAGGTGTGGAAGTGAGTTTAGTCTTCAGGAGGTTGAAACTCTCATCACATTGTGGAGTCCAAACGAACTTTTTGTCCTTCTTTGTGAGATCAGTGAGAGGTTTGGCAATCTTGGAAAAGTTTTGGACGAAACGACGGCAATAGCTAGCCAAGCCAAGAAAACTTCTGACTTGCTTCACCGTCTTAGGGGGTTTCCAGTCAACAATTGCCTTAACCTTTTCAGGATCAATGGCAATGCCTTTGGCAGAGATGATATGACCAAGATATGCAACTTCTGGAATCCAGAACTCACACTTGGAAAACTTGGCATATAGACGATGCTCGCGAAGTTTCATGAGAGTGAGACGAAGGTGTTCTCCATGCTCTTCCTCGGATTTTGAGTAGACTAGAATGTTGTCGCACCCTGACTTCTAGGGGATACTCACCGTACGAACTGGATAGCAGATGCTTGGATTATGGGGCATAACTGCTCCCACGTCCCAGCTTCCTGGTAGGCCTGCGCTTATGCGCGACAACACAAGCCCTGCTATTCCATCGTCGATGTAAACTATCCACTAGAGATCAAAGGCACTTCCGTCGACGTACTTCAAACCATACACACATGGTACGTCAACGGCGTTTAACAACTGATATCACAACAGATCTCTACGACACAAAAGATTGAAATAAGTTGCAAATGGCTCTCATTAGAGCAGAGATAGCAAATACAATCATTCAGAGGGCACATGCCCCAACAATACATCATTACAATACAGCGGAAGCATTCAACATGTCTGAGTACAGACAAGAACCAAATAGGCCTAAGAGGCCGGAAACAAACAGACGGAGCCCATCCACGTAGTCTCGGATCCTGCCCGGGTCCGCTATCTACTCGTCAGCAGTCTCGTCATACTCCACGTAGTTGCCACCATGTAGATCCTCGGAAACGTCGTCTGCGTAAACCACAGCCCCAAAGGGGTCAGTACACCAACGTACTGGCAAGCAAGACTCACAGTTCACCAAAGTGTAACCCGTCAACACCAAGCACAGATGCTTTGGGTTCAACGGAAGGAAAGGGATATAAAAGATGCTGCAACTGGCTGCACTAACCAACTACAGAGATTCTATCACTTCGAACTATCAGACCGGGGATAAGATCGAGTGATTGTAACCAACTGAAAGATAACATCAAACAAACCCATCCTGGATCTCGCCCCTTATCCGAAGAAGCAATCCGAGGATAACTCACACAGTTGTATTAACGGTGAATCAAGTTATTGTGGCATCAACCTATTACTAGTCAAGTTATTAATCATAGGGTGTAACATGTTTGATCATTATGTTTAAGTTGTCCTGAGTACTTGTTAGCCAGTACTTTCACCAAGTAATCCATAACCGCGGAAAACACGGCTTCTCGAGAAGATTATCCCTGCAGGGTTGCACCAATTTGGCCGTACACTCATGAATAACCCGCCAAATGGAAAGGCCCTTCCACCAAGCGGGGTACTCAACACAACCAACCATTCCTCGCATCAAGCCCAAAGAACCTTGGGCGCACGGCTAATCAAGCCCAGAAGAAAATGGACCATCATAGCACTCTAAGACCGTGTCCCCCTATATGCCGACTACGAAAGTTCCACCCTGGCCTGGGCTCGCAAAAACATGATGCGGCAAATGGAAAACACGAACTAAATGAGGCGATTTGGACGAGATGCGAATCAGGTCAAGTTGAGGGGGGCGCCCATACTCGCTTCCCAAATGCGGGTAGTGCGCTCATCATGGATCAGTAGACAAGACCCTTTTCCTATTAGGGTCGACACTAGCAGGCTTCAAAACCTCTCATGGGCCTCCTGCCGGTGCCTTATCATCAAATTTATTATTAATAGTAACATTAGCATGATTGATTGATTAAACATCGAGCCCCCAGAACGTAAATGATATAGTAACAGAAAGTAACGGATAACAGACTCGAGCAAAAGCAACCTAAGCATGCTAGTAAGACACTGGCTCAATCAATGGGTTGTAGGAAGGGAGATGAGGCAATATCAGGGTTAAGGGATTCATGTGATAGGTTCGTAACAGAAACAACTACTACTAAGGCTAGCAGAAATAGACAACGGAAAGTATCGGTAACCAATGTTGAAAGGAACACAGTGGTTCATGTGAGTGATAACTTGCCTGCAAAACCCAGTAGCCTGGTACTGAGCTAACTCCTTAGAAGGGGTGTCGTAAGGATCGTTGGTCTCAACGTCACCGTTTATCCGATAAGAAGCAAACAGACAATGCAGAAAAGGTAGACAATCAATACATGGCATAGGTGCACAAACATGGGATGATGCATGTCATGTTAATAGATGCATCAAAGTAACCTACTTGACAAGTAACACAATTTAATTGGATCCATATGCAATGTGAATTGCATATGGATGCAAATGGTTTAGGTTGAAGCAATGATCTACATTTGATTAACAAGTGTAAGTAGTTAAACATGATGCATGCATGATGATAACAAGGAGTAAACAAGTTAGATGCAATTGGAAAAGGAGTAAAACAAGTGTGGGATTTTTATTTGTTATGTTAGGAATTTTGGTTCCTTATTGATGTCACACAAGTAATTGTTGTTTTCAACAAGTTAAAGTGTTCAAAACAAATAACAAAGTTGATATTTGAAAAGGTTATCAAATTTTAGTTGGTTTACATGTTTCACATTTTAAAATTGGACTTTGGATTAATTAATTATGAATTAAACAATAATAAACAATTTTTAATTGCATTAAACAAGAATTAAATGGTTTAGGCAATTTTAATTATTCAAAACATGAAACAAATTTTATATTTGGAAAGAGGGTTTAATTTTGCATGGAAAACATATTTCATTTGTGGAAATTGGATTTAAAATGAGCAAGTTATTATTTTGGCAATTTTAAATGCAATAAACAAGAAACAGTTGTTTTCAGCAATTTAAATTATTCAAAACAGCAAACAAAATTTATATTTGGAAAGTACATGAAAAATTGATTGGAAAACATATTTGGTTTGTGAAATTTGGAATTTTTATGAGCAAGTTATGAATTTTGCAAATTTAAGTGAATTTGACAAGTTTTCAAATATTGCACCAATTTAAAATATTCAAAACAGTAAACAAATTTTATATTTGAAAAGAACATTTAATTTGGTATTGAAAACATATAAAAAATGTTGGAATTGGAGTTAAAATGAATTTATTATGCCATTTACAAGAAATAGTGCAAATCTGCCATTTTTTATGATCTAGGGACTTAGGAAATATTTTCCAGGGCTAGATTTTAAGTGCCAGGGGCCTATTGGTGATTTCTAGTAAATTTCTGTACCAAAACATTGCAAAGAAAAATAAAAGATTTATTGGTGGGAGGTGGGATTCGAACCCACCCCCTCTGGCATTGCGCTGGGGAACCAAACCAGTAGGGCTGTGCTGTGGCTTGTGAAAGGAAGGGACTCGGGGGGGTATGAGGTGCTGTTTCGGGTATTTTTTTCCTGTAACTAACTGAACCCGATTGCTACGTACTGCATCTCGTCAGGGAAACATCAGCAGCGATCGGAGGCAGTAGGGAGGCGGTTGATGGCCGCGGTGGCCGGCTCGCCGGAGGGCCGTGGGGTTGCGGCCAAGGAGAGGGAAAGGAGGCGAGATGGGGGAAGAGGAGGTGGGCGCTCACCTTCGATCCGTCGATGCAGATACCGCAGCAGGCGATGGCGGACAGCAGGAAGGCGGCGACATCTTGGCAGCGACGGCGCGGCCACTACGAGCTCTCCCAGCTAAAGGTGATGGCACGGGTGGGTAGCGGGTGCAACCCCGTTTCCATTCCCGCCCTCAGGGCTCCCCGGAGAAGGCCACATCCTTGGCGCCAAGGGTTCAAAGTATCGGCCATGGGAGGAGAAGGGTTCAGTGAATTGGGTACAGAGAGGAGGAAGATGGGAGAGAAGAGAGAGGGTGGCGGCTTGAGGGAGAAGGGCTAGGGTTAGGGTTTGGCTCGGAGGGGAGAGGAGGAGATATAAAGGAGGGGGAAAGGACCATCGGATGGCTGAGGAGGAGGGGCAGGTCGCTGTCTCCATGGCGTCACCTCCTGTACGGAGGTAGGAGGAGATGACTGGCAGGCCGAAGGGGTACTGGGCTGGATAGTAAACGGGCTGGGCTGGTTTTTGTGCTGCTGCTCCTCTCCTTTTGCTTTTTATTTTTTATTTGTATTTTACTGTTTTTTTTTGTAGCATATGCTTTAGGAAGAAAACCTTAGGGTTTAGATTAGAGAAAAATTTGAAAAATTTAGGATAAGTTCCTTAGGCCAAATGCAACCACTTGGCAATTTTCATTTTTCAAAATTTTAACATTTGGTTGCTTTTTGAAATTAGAACCAAATTTGAGTGAAATGGTTAATTTTAATAAACATTAATAAAACCATTAATTAAATAGGGTAACCCCTATTGTAAATAGGCAATTTTGAACTAGTTTCATTTGGTAGCAACCTAATTCAAAATGGTTCTGTTTGGGTGCTTGCATTTGAATTTTAAAGTGTGTTTGAGAATGAATAAATGATTTAAAACCATTATTTTCCCAAATGATCACTATGGAAAACATGGAACCAAAAGATTGTTATTGTTGGTGATTTTTATTCAAAAAGTTGTAACAGAACAAGTATGAAAACAACCATTTGAATTTGTTTGAGTTTGAATTATGAAAACAAGATAAAACAGATGCAAAACAAATATTAACAATGCAAACAATAATAAAGCAATGCAATGAAATGATGACATGATGCATTGCTTGAAATAAAACAAGGAATCAAACATTCTAGGGGTATTTTTCATACTTGGGATGTTACAAAACGCCCCCCCTTGAAGGAATCGCGCCCCGAGATTCCTACTGAGAAAAGAAAAGGTCCGGAACTTCTTGGGAAGATCCACTTGAGCTGTGACACGTGAAACACATCGTGCACATTGGATAGACGTCAGGGAATTTGGAAACCACCGGAACATTTTCAAGTAAAGGGAGAGGTTTTTGTATCCAGGGTGTATAGCTGGATAGAATTTGATTCATTTGGAGAATAGATTATCTGTACTGAGGGTGGAACAGGGTTATTGACATCAATCCAACACCAAAAAAAAATGAGATCAATGTCAGAATCAGCAACATGAGAGTAACGAGGAATATGTGGCCTCCCATTAGAATTGGATTGTTCTTACTTATCTTGGAAGTCAACATTTGAGATTCCGGGGAGTGAACAGAGTTTTGATTGCTTAGTGGAACCAGAATTGGGTTGTATGTTGTGGGAAAGATTGTTGACATAAAGGAATGTGATGCTCCGGTATCAAATAACACTTTAGCTGGAATAGAGTTTACGAGGAAGTTTTGATTAGACGCCGGTAGAAGAATTGAGTTGGAAAACAACAACAAGATTTCAACGGACGAAAAGGATGTTGAGAAGAACAGGATATCAACATCGGGAAAACGAGAACAAAACTCCTGAGGTACTAGGGAAAACCCATCCGGGCTTCTAAAGGATCAATATCTACTGCTTAAGGAATAGAGGATCTGCTTCCGGGGCTTACACGCCTCCGTTCTCAATCATGAGTAGGCAACATGATAATTCATGTCACAACCACCTCCATTCCTATGGTCTAGTAGATATAACCATCCTAGAGAAACCAGAATACGTGAAATCCTAACTTGAAAGTTTAGATGCGAAGGGAAAACAACGTTACACTTCCTTACCAGAAAAGGGAGGGTGGGTGGGGAAAGAAGAAAAAGAACAGAATTCCTACTCTCACGTTTCATTTTTCCTATATAGCTACAAAATAGTTTCTAGACTCAACTGCGACCAGTAAAAAGGGATCCTACAGGCAGACAGGCTCTGATACCATTTGTCGCACCCTGACTTCTAGGGGATACTCACCGTACGAACTGGATAGCAGATGCTTGGATTATGGGGCATAACTGCTCCCACGTCCCAGCTTCCTGGTAGGCCTGCGCTTATGCGCGACAACACAAGCCCTGCTATTCCATCGTCGATGTAAACTATCCACTAGAGATCAAAGGCACTTCCGTCGACGTACTTCAAACCATACACACATGGTACGTCAACGGCGTTTAACAACTGATATCACAACAGATCTCTACGACACAAAAGATTGAAATAAGTTGCAAATGGCTCTCATTAGAGCAGAGATAGCAAATACAATCATTCAGAGGGCACATGCCCCAACAATACATCATTACAATACAGCGGAAGCATTCAACATGTCTGAGTACAGACAAGAACCAAATAGGCCTAAGAGGCCGGAAACAAACAGACGGAGCCCATCCACGTAGTCTCGGATCCTGCCCGGGTCCGCTATCTACTCGTCAGCAGTCTCGTCATACTCCACGTAGTTGCCACCATGTAGATCCTCGGAAACGTCGTCTGCGTAAACCACAGCCCCAAAGGGGTCAGTACACCAACGTACTGGCAAGCAAGACTCACAGTTCACCAAAGTGTAACCCGTCAACACCAAGCACAGATGCTTTGGGTTCAACGGAAGGAAAGGGATATAAAAGATGCTGCAACTGGCTGCACTAACCAACTACAGAGATTCTATCACTTCGAACTATCAGACCGAGGATAAGATCGAGTGATTGTAACCAACTGAAAGATAACATCAAACAAACCCATCCTGGATCTCGCCCCTTATCCGAAGAAGCAATCCGAGGATAACTCACACAGTTGTATTAACGGTGAATCAAGTTATTGTGGCATCAACCTATTACTAGTCAAGTTATTAATCATAGGGTGTAACATGTTTGATCATTATGTTTAAGTTGTCCTGAGTACTTGTTAGCCAGTACTTTCACCAAGTAATCCATAACCGCGGAAAACACGGCTTCTCGAGAAGATTATCCCTGCAGGGTTGCACCAATTTGGCCGTACACTCATGAATAACCCGCCAGATGGAAAGGCCCTTCCACCAAGCGGGGTACTCAACACAACCAACCATTCCTCGCATCAAGCCCAAAGAACCTTGGGCGCACGGCTAATCAAGCCCAGAAGAAAATGGACCATCATAGCACTCTAAGACCGTGTCCCCCTATATGCCGACTACGAAAGTTCCACCCTGGCCTGGGCTCGCAAAAACATGATGCGGCAAATGGAAAACACGAACTAAATGAGGCGATTTGGACGAGATGCGAATCAGGTCAAGTTGAGGGGGGCGCCCATACTCGCTTCCCAAATGCGGGTAGTGCGCTCATCATGGATCAGTAGACAAGACCCTTTTCCTATTAGGGTCGACACTAGCAGGCTTCAAAACCTCTCATGGGCCTCCTGCCGGTGCCTTATCATCAAATTTATTATTAATAGTAACATTAGCATGATTGATTGATTAAACATCGAGCCCCCAGAACGTAAATGATATAGTAACAGAAAGTAACGGATAACAGACTCGAGCAAAAGCAACCTAAGCATGCTAGTAAGACACTGGCTCAATCAATGGGTTGTAGGAAGGGAGATGAGGCAATATCAGGGTTAAGGGATTCATGTGATAGGTTCGTAACAGAAACAACTACTACTAAGGCTAGCAGAAATAGACAACGGAAAGTATCGGTAACCAATGTTGAAAGGAACACAGTGGTTCATGTGAGTGATAACTTGCCTGCAAAACCCAGTAGCCTGGTACTGAGCTAACTCCTTAGAAGGGGTGTCGTAAGGATCGTTGGTCTCAACGTCGCCGTTTATCCGATAAGAAGCAAACAGACAATGCAGAAAAGGTAGACAATCAATACATGGCATAGGTGCACAAACATGGGATGATGCATGTCATGTTAATAGATGCATCAAAGTAACCTACTTGACAAGTAACACAATTTAATTGGATCCATATGCAATGTGAATTGCATATGGATGCAAATGGTTTAGGTTGAAGCAATGATCTACATTTGATTAACAAGTGTAAGTAGTTAAACATGATGCATGCATGATGATAACAAGGAGTAAACAAGTTAGATGCAATTGGAAAAGAAGTAAAACAAGTGTGGGATTTTTATTTGTTATGTTAGGAATTTTGGTTCCTTATTGATGTCACACAAGTAATTGTTGTTTTCAACAAGTTAAAGTGTTCAAAACAAATAACAAAGTTGATATTTGAAAAGGTTATCAAATTTTAGTTGGTTTACATGTTTCACATTTTAAAATTGGACTTTGGATTAATTAATTATGAATTAAACAATAATAAACAATTTTTAATTGCATTAAACAAGAATTAAATGGTTTAGGCAATTTTAATTATTCAAAACATGAAACAAATTTTATATTTGGAAAGAGGGTTTAATTTTGCATGGAAAACATATTTCATTTGTGGAAATTGGATTTAAAATGAGCAAGTTATTATTTTGGCAATTTTAAATGCAATAAACAAGAAACAGTTGTTTTCAGCAATTTAAATTATTCAAAACAGCAAACAAAATTTATATTTGGAAAGTACATGAAAAATTGATTGGAAAACATATTTGGTTTGTGAAATTTGGAATTTTTATGAGCAAGTTATGAATTTTGCAAATTTAAGTGAATTTGACAAGTTTTCAAATATTGCACCAATTTAAAATATTCAAAACAGTAAACAAATTTTATATTTGAAAAGAACATTTAATTTGGTATTGAAAACATATAAAAAATGTTGGAATTGGAGTTAAAATGAATTTATTATGCCATTTACAAGAAATAGTGCAAATCTGCCATTTTTTATGATCTAGGGACTTAGGAAATATTTTCCAGGGCTAGATTTTAAGTGCCAGGGGCCTATTGGTGATTTCTAGTAAATTTCTGTACCAAAACATTGCAAAGAAAAATAAAAGATTTATTGGTGGGAGGTGGGATTCGAACCCACCCCCTCTGGCATTGCGCTGGGGAACCAAACCAGTAGGGCTGTGCTGTGGCTTGTGAAAGGAAGGGACTCGGGGGGGTATGAGGTGCTGTTTCGGGTATTTTTTTCCTGTAACTAACTGAACCCGATTGCTACGTACTGCATCTCGTCAGGGAAACATCAGCAGCGATCGGAGGCAGTAGGGAGGCGGTTGATGGCCGCGGTGGCCGGCTCGCCGGAGGGCCGTGGGGTTGCGGCCAAGGAGAGGGAAAGGAGGCGAGATGGGGGAAGAGGAGGTGGGCGCTCACCTTCGATCCGTCGATGCAGATACCGCAGCAGGCGAGGGCGGACAGCAGGAAGGCGGCGGCATCTTGGCGGCGACGGCGCGGCCACTACGAGCTCTCCCAGCTAAAGGTGATGGCACGGGTGGGTAGCGGGTGCAACCCCGTTTCCATTCCCGCCCTCAGGGCTCCCCGGAGAAGGCCACATCCTTGGCGCCAAGGGTTCAAAGTATCGGCCATGGGAGGAGAAGGGTTCAGTGAATTGGGTATAGAGAGGAGGAAGATGGGAGAGAAGAGAGAGGGTGGCGGCTTGAGGGAGAAGGGCTAGGGTTAGGGTTTGGCTCGGAGGGGAGAGGAGGAGATATAAAGGAGGGGGAAAGGACCATCGGATGGCTGAGGAGGAGGGGCAGGTCGCTGTCTCCATGGCGTCACCTCCTGTACGGAGGTAGGAGGAGATGACTGGCAGGCCGAAGGGGTACTGGGCTGGATAGTAAACGGGCTGGGCTGGTTTTTGTGCTGCTGCTCCTCTCCTTTTGCTTTTTATTTTTTATTTGTATTTTACTGGTTTTTTTTGTAGCATATGCTTTAGGAAGAAAACCTTAGGGTTTAGATTAGAGAAAAATTTGAAAAATTTAGGATAAGTTCCTTAGGCCAAATGCAACCACTTGGCAATTTTCATTTTTCAAAATTTTAACATTTGGTTGCTTTTTGAAATTAGAACCAAATTTGAGTGAAATGGTTAATTTTAATAAACATTAATAAAACCATTAATTAAATAGGGTAACCCCTATTGTAAATAGGCAATTTTGAACTAGTTTCATTTGGTAGCAACCTAATTCAAAATGGTTCTGTTTGGGTGCTTGCATTTGAATTTTAAAGTGTGTTTGAGAATGAATAAATGATTTAAAACCATTATTTTCCCAAATGATCACTATGGAAAACATGGAACCAAAAGATTGTTATTGTTGGTGATTTTTATTCAAAAAGTTGTAACAGAACAAGTATGAAAACAACCATTTGAATTTGTTTGAGTTTGAATTATGAAAACAAGATAAAACAGATGCAAAACAAATATTAACAATGCAAACAATAATAAAGCAATGCAATGAAATGATGACATGATGCATTGCTTGAAATAAAACAAGGAATCAAACATTCTAGGGGTATTTTTCATACTTGGGATGTTACAAATGTCATCAAGATATACCACAACGAACTTGTCGAGGTATTCATGGAAGACAGAATTCATGAGTCTTGAGAACGTTGCCGGTGCATTGGTGAGACCAAAGGACATGACGGTGTATTCATATAGACCGTAACGAGTGGTGAAAGCTGTCTTAGGAATATCTTCCTTTCTGATCTTTATCTGATGGTACCCCATCCTCAAGTCCAACTTTGAGAATATTGAGGCTCCAGCAAGTTGATCAAAAAGATCATCGATACGAGAAATTGGATACTTGTTCTTGATAGTTTTCTCGTTGAGAGGACGATAGTCAACCACGAGTCTTTTTGTTTGATCCTTCTTGGCAACAAACAGAGTTGGGCAACCCCAAGCGGAGGAACTAGGCTGAATGTAACCTTTCTCCATGTACATATCGATTGGCTCCTTCAACAATTTCAGTTCAGGAGGAGCTATCTTGTATGGATGCTTAGAGATTGGAGCAGTACCTGGCTCAAACTCGATCACGAACTCAACTGCTCTGTCCGGAGGCATCCCTGGCAACTCTTCTGGAAAGACGTCAGGGAATTCACAAACCACCGGAACATTTTCAATTGCAGGAAGGGGTTTAGCATCGAGGTTGAACAGCTGAACAGAACTTGATCCATATGGAGAATAGACTATCTGGCCTGAAGTGTGGGAGAGAGTTATTGACTTTTGAGCACAGTCAATTTTAGCTTTGTGGGTCTTCAACCAATCCATACCCAGAATGACATCAATGTCAGAATTTCCCAGCAACATGAGTGAAGCAAGGAATATGCGACCTCCAATTAGGATCTCATTGTCCATGCTTATCTTGGATGTCAACATTTGCGGTCCCGGAGAGTGAACAGTCATTTGATTGCTTAGCGGAACCAGAACTAGGTTGTATGCTTTTGCAAAAATCTTTGACACAAAAGAATACGATGCTCCGGTATCAAACAACACTTTAGCTGGAATAGAGTTTACGGGTAATATACCGAGAACGACGTCAGCATCTTCCTCAGCTTTGTCGGCCTTGATATGGTTCACCCTCGCGGTCCTCCCGACAGGCCTGTTGTTGGAGTTGAAGGCTTTAGCCGGGGGAGCACGAACCATTGCCTGGTTGGTGTTGGGGCGAGGAGGTGGAGGTAGCTGCCTCTGAGTGCACTTATCAGCGTAGTGTCCAGTCTCCTTGCACTTGTAGCAAGTGACGACACGAGGAGGACCCGGCCTTGGCTGCCCCATTGGAAACCTCTGACCCTGCATCTGAGATGGGTTGGGCGGGCGGGGACCAAAGCCTAGAGAAGCTTGGGCATTTGGAGCCCTAGTGACAACACCATTTGGCACCCAGATGCGGCGCTTCTGCGGAGGGGTGGTCATGTTGGAGGAGGAACCACCCTCACGCGAGTGCTTACGGGACTCTTCGAACGCCTTGCGCCCATTCTCCTCATTGAGCGCGGTGTTCACGAGCTCCACGAAGTCCTTGCACTTGATGTTGGTGAGAGCGTACTTCAGTTCCGGGTTAAAACCTCGGCGGAACCTTGCCATCTTCTTGGCTTCAGTGGACACCTCGTCACCAGAGTATCGAGCGAGACGATTGAACTCGTTCTGGTAGCCGAGGACGTCCAGCTTGCCCTGTTTGAGAGAGCAGAATTCCTCACGCATCCTTTCCATGAGACCATCTGGGATGTGGTGCTTCAGGAAGGCATCCTTGAAACATCCCCAGGTGATAGGATAGCCAGCTCTCATGGTCTGGTAGTTCTCCCACCAAGTAGCTGCCTGACCCTTCAGTAGGTAGGTGGCATACTTGACCTTATCTTCCTCAGCAACATGAGCTATCTCCAGAGCCCTGTTCATCTCCCTGATCCAGTCATCAGCATCCAGAGGCTCACGTGTTGCCACGAAAGCTCTCGGCCCCATGCTCAGAAACTCCTTGATGCTGACTCGCGGAGCATTCTGGTTGTTGTGCTGGTTAGCCTGGATCTGGGCCATCTGAGCCACGACCTGAGTCATCTGAGTCAACAGCTCCGTGAGCGGAGGTGGCTCCGGTGGGTTGTTCCTTGTTGGCGGCATCCTGAATAGACATTCATTTTAGCACAACAATAGAAAAGGGTAGACTTGGTAACCGAAAGATAGATTATTCCGACGCATGAATAGATAACCAACAGGTACATCATCACATGTTAAAATACATCAGAATATCCAACAGACCAAAACATGGTTCGAATGCCAAAGGATAACTAAACATAGCTAGGAATGGATACATCGGTACTCCCATGCTCAATCACGCAGGACGGCGGTGAGTAGTACGGCGAGAGATACGGTGCGGAGGAATCCCCCGGAAGTAGGTATGACGACGATCCACGTAGAGCGGGACTGCTCTGAGAGCAACTCTCGGTGTGGTGAAGTAGAAAGCGTCGTCTCCCTGTGCTCCAAAACGGGGAATCCCAGTGTAGCCCGGACCAAGGTCGAGAAGTGGACCTCTGATCGGCTCGTAACCTCCAGCATCTGGCAGCGGAAACCCAGCTGGCTGAGTGAAACGTGCAAAGCGCTCGTCTCCAACAAAGTCTGTGGTGTACGTAGCCAGACGAGTCAACGCCAGATAGAGCTGCTCCCTGACTGAAGCTAACTCCTGAGAAAGTGCGGAAACAGCTGCGTCACTGTGCCTCACGAACTGAGCAGTGGTGTGCAGCCTGGAGCTATCAGACTCGTAGGTATCCAGGTTGCTGTGGAGAGTGAAGTGAACTCCCGCTGCCGTGATGTAACCACGGGGGATGTGACGATAGATGGAATCATCAAACCCACAGTAGTCAGCACGGAGGACGGTGAGACTCACGTAAGCTGCCTGCTGCACGGACATATCCACTGTGGAACCTACTGCCTCGTAGCGGTGGACAACGCTCCTGCCATCATCCGACAGAATGTAGACGATAGCCTGGTAGTAGGTCTGGTCAAACTCTCGCTGCTGCTCGTAGACCTGGTACTCTGGTGCCCAATGGAACCCCAGATAGGTAACCATGTCTCTCAGCATCTCCGGGTAACCGGCGGTGCTCTCACAGCGAGTCATCCGAACCACCTGCGGGTAGAACCTGAGATCCATCTGCAGATGATCGGGGAAGTTTTGATTAGACTCCGGTAGAAGAATTGAAGTGGGAAACAACAACAATGGTTCAACGGACGATAAGGATGTTGAAAAGAACAGGATATTGAAGCAACATCGGGAAACTCGAGACCAAAAACTCCTGAGGTACTACAGAGAATCCAAAACACGTGAAATCCTAAGTTGAAAGTTTAGGTGAGAACAGAAAACAACGTTGCACTTCCTTACCAGAAAAGGGGTGGGTGGGTGGGGAAAGAAGAAAAATGGCAGAATTCCTACTCTCACGTTTCTTTTTTTTTCCCTATATAGCTACAAAATAGTTTCTAGACTCAACTGCGACCAGTAAAAAGGGATCCTACAGGCAGACAGGCTCTGATACCATTTGTCGCACCCGGACTTCTAGAGGATACTCACCGTACGAACTGAACAGTATTCTGATGGGATTACGGGGCTTTCCGGCACCCGCGTCCTCTTACGAGTAGGCCAACACTTATGTGTGACAACCCATCGCTATTGTTCACCGTCGATGTAAACTATCCTGTAGAAATCAGGACACTACCATTGACGTACTTCATACCATACACACATGGTACGTCAACGGCTTTGAACAAAGGGATAACACAACATGCCTCTACGACACCAAGGATTGAAATAAGGTAGCAAATGGACTTCACTAAGGCAGAAATAGCAAATACAATCATCCAGAGGACACATGTCCCAACATAGCATTCATTACATCAGCGGAAGCATTCAAAGGGGTCTGAGTACAGACAAAATCCAAATAGGCTTAAGAAGCCAGAGAAAATAAAGAAGACGGAGCCCATCCACGATGTCTCGGATCCTGCCCGGGTCCGCTAACTACTCGTCAGTAGCCTCGTAAAACTCCACGTAGTAGCCGTCACCTGGATCCTCGTAATCGTAGTCTGCGGAAACCACAGCCCCAAAGGGGTCAGTACATAGACGTACTGGCAAGCAAGACTCACAGTTCACCAAAGTATAGCCCGTCAACACAAGCACAGATGACTTGGGTTCAACGGAAAGAAGGGAATATATAAGATGCTGCAACTGGCTGCACTAACCAACTACAGAGATTCTACCACTTCCAACTATCAGAAAGGGGATAAGATCGAGTGTTGTAACCAACTGAAAGATAACATCAAACAAACCCATCCTGGACCTCGCCCCTTATCCAAAGAAGCAGTCCGAGGATAACTCACACAGTTGGATTAAGATGAAACAAGTTATTGTGACAATAATCCTATTACTAGTCAAATGGATAATCATGGGGTGTGAGATTATGAATCATTAGGTTTAAGTTGTCGAAAGTACTTGTTAGCCAGTACTTTCACCAAGTTAACCATAATCGCGGAAAACACGGCTTCTCGAGAAGATTATCCCTGCAGGGTTGCACCAATTTGGCCGTACACGTATGAATAACCCGCCAGATGGGATGCCTCCCACCAAGCGGGGCACTCAACACAACTCAACTCTTCTCCGCATCAAGCCCAAAGCACCTTGGGCGCACGGCTAATCGAGCCCAGAAGAAAATGGACCCTCATAGCACTCTAAGAACGTGTCCCCCTATATGCCGACTACAAAAGTTCCACCCTGCGCTGGGCTCGCAAAAACATGCATGCGGCAAATAGAAAGCACGAACTAAATGAGATGATTTGGACGAGATGCGAATCGAATCAAATTGAGGGGGCGCCCATACTCGCTTCCCACATGAGGGTAGTGCGCTCATCATGGATCAGTAGACAAGACCCTTTTCCTATTAGGGTCGACACTAGCAGGCCTCAAAACCACACAGGGCCTCCTGCCGGTGCCTTATCATCAAATTATTATTAACAGTAATAACATTAGCATGATTGATTGATTGATTAAACATCGAGCCCCCAGAACATAATGAAATATAGTAACTGAAAGTAACGGGTAACAGACTCGAGCAAAACAACCTAAGCATGCTAGTAAGACACTGGCTCAATCAACAGGGTTGTAGGAGGGGTGGTGAGGCAATATCAGGGTTAAAGGATTCATGTGATAGGTTCGTAACAGAAACAACTACCACTAAGGCTAGCAAGAATAGACAACGGAAAGTATCGGTAACCAGGGTTGAAAGGAACACAATGGTTCATGTGAGTGATAACTTGCCTGCGAACTCAGCAGCCGGGTACTGAGCTAGATCCTCAGAAGGGGTGCTATAAGGATCGTCTGTCTCAACGTCGTCGTCTATTCGAGAAGAAGCAAACAAACAAAACAGGAATGTAAAAAATCATTTTCATGGCATTGTGCACAATCAAGATGATGCATGACAAGTTAATGGTTGCCTCAAAATAAACTAGCTAACATGATAATACAATTTAAATGGACCCCTATGCTAAAAGAGTTGCATATGGGAAAAGGTCCATAATTAAGTGGAACAAATGATTTACAAATAAGTATTAGGTGAAAGTGGTTAGCATGATTGCATGCATGATGATAATGACAAAATAACAACAAATAACAATAATAGATGCAAAGGAAAAGGAATAAAACAAGTTTGGAAATTATTTATTAAGTTTGGAAAATTTGGTTACTTAAACATGTCACACAAACAATTATTGTTTTCATCAATTTAAAGTGTGCAAAACAATTAAGAAAATTTATATTTGAAAAGAACATCAAATTTTAGTTGGATTACATGTTTCAAATATTGAAATTTGAATTAGGATGAATTTATTATGAATTAAACAATATTAAACAAGTTTTAATTGAATTTAAAACAAGTTTGAATATTATTTGAATTTTATTTGTTCAATTCATAAATTCAAATTCACATTTGAAAAGTTCACACTTTGATGGTTTGAAAACATATTTTGCATGTTCAAAAATATTTTATTTTGAGCAAGTTATGATTTTTTAACAAATTTAAATGAATTAAACAAGTATTAAATTATTTAGGCAATTTAAATTATTCAAACAATGAAACAAATTTTATATTTGAATAGGATATTCAAAATGGTATGAAAAACATATTTTATTTGCCTTATTTGGAATTAGTATGAATTATTTATGAATTATTGCAAATTACATTTGAATTACCCAAATTTGAATTTTAAATGTATTTTGAAAACTCAAAACAGAACACAAATGGAATAATTGGATAGACAATAAAATTTGGAGCAATAAACATATACAACTTTTATTTATTGGGGTTATAGATTAAAAGATATTAAAGATTTGGATTTTAGTGTTTATTCTGCTATTTAAAAGAAATAGGAGAAATAAAACAGATTCGTTTTTAAACTTTTTATACTCACGGAAAGACCCACCCAGACACTGCCGGGGGGGGGCGTGGGCTCGCTGTGCCCGCGTGGCACACGAGTGACTGACAGCTGGGCCAGGGCTGTCAGCGCTCGAACGAAAAAAGAGGGATTTAATCCCGGGTGCTAGGGATCGAACCCAGCACCTCGCCCTCGCGCACGATACACTGAACCGCTGCGCTGCTGCGCGTTCGCTTGACAGATATAGGGACGCAGTGAGGATATAGTTTCAGAACCAAGCGTTACACTGACGAAACTGACGAACGAAAGTTTGCTCGACTGACAGAAGGTCTCGCCGGCGTTGATCTGCACGGCCGTGCTCGCGATTGATGATACGTGGAGGTGTGCAGAACATGCGCAAGCAGAGGGAGAGGGGAGGAGATGGACGGTGGCTCACCACCGGTTGTAATCGAGGCAGAGGCTCGACGGTGACGCAACGGTGACGACGGCGGCTGCGGCGATGACGAGGACGGCGGCGCGGTTGCAGTGCTCCTCCGTGCTCCCGCAGGTGTCCAAAACGTAGAGGAGGAAGAGGTGGGTCGATGCCAGTGCTCAGATCACGTCAAGGCCCCCTGCACCGTCGACGGCAACATCGGGTTCAGTTAACGGAGGCACGGTGGCCGGAGAGGGAGAAGATCGCGGCGGCGAAACAGGGGCTTACCCGTGGCGATTAGGTGTTCAACAGAGAGAGGAGAGAGTGGCGAGCTGGTTCCAGGGTCTAGGTGGGGTAGAGGAGCGACATGGCGACGGCGCGGTGGAGGGATTCAGGCGAGCAGCTCCGGTGAGGTGGACAGCAGAGAGGAAAATCGACGGGGAGGTGGCGATTGGCGGCGGCGGAGAGGGGAACAGGAGCCTTGGGGGGTCTAGGGTTGACGCTGAGCCCTAGGCGTGCTTTTATAGGCCCCCACGAGCTCGGATCGCCGTCGGGGGTGGCCGTACTGCCGCAGTGGCGCCGCGGATGCGCGCCGTACGTGGAACAGACGGCGTGCACGCTTTTTGAAGCGTTAAGTTAGGATAGAGCAGGCTGGGTCGCGCGCGCGTTGGCTTAGGTGGGCTTGGGCTTGCTTAGCTGCCGCGCGCGCTGCAGTTTTTTCTCCTTTTCTATTTTTCTGTTTTTTTTTTTTGCTGAAAACAGAATTGGAAGAAATTGATAAGGTTTTGTTTAATAAAAATTCCAGAAAAATTAGGTTAGGCTAATTAGGTAATTAGAAACCATTTTCCAAGATTGGATTTCAAAAAGTTGAGATTTAAAATGATGTTTGTATTTGAATCCAAAATTTGAAAGAATTTTAATATTGATTAATATTAAGAAAACAAAGCATTTTTATAGGGTGGCCCCTATAGATTAAATGTTTGAAATTAGTTGATTTGCTTAGAGATTTCATAAACTCAAGTGGGTTGTTGTTTGATGACTTGGATTTGAAATGGTAGATGATTTGAATTAATTGATTGAAATAAAACCAACAATTTAATGAGTGATCAACATGGAATAACATGGTTGTTTTCATTTGTTATTTTTATTCCAAAAGTGGTAACAGAGCAAGTATGAAATAACCATTTAAAATTGTTTGAGTTTGATTATGAAAACAAGATAAAACAGATGCAAAACAAATAGTAACAAATGCAAACAAATAATTAAACATGATGACATGATGCAATACTTGAAATAAAACAATAAATCAAACATTCTAAGGGGTATTTCATACTTGGGATGTTACATTCCCCGCTAGTAGTAAACTCCCCTGGAGCAACTATGCAAACTTCCAAGATCAGTCACGAGAATCAGATCCTAATTGGAGGTCACATATTTCTTGCTTCTCTCATACTGCTTGGCAATTCTGACATTGATGTCATTCTTGGCATGGATTGGTTGAAGGCCAATAAAGCTACGATTGATTGTGCTCAGAAGTCAATAACTCTGTTCCACCCTTCTGGCCAAATAGTCTATTCTCCAAATGAATCAAGTTCTGTTCAGCTTTACACCCTCGATGCTAAACCTCTACCTCTACTTGAAAATGTTCCGGTGGTTTGTGAATTCCCTGACGTCTTTCCAGAAGAGTTGCCAGGGATGCCTCCGGACAGAGCAGTTGAGTTCGTGATCGAGCTTGAACCAGGTACTGCTCCAATCTCTAAGCATCCATATAAGATAGCTCCTCCTGAACTGAAATTGTTGAAGGAGCAAATCAATATGTATATGGAAAAAGGTTACATTCAACCTAGTTCCTCCGCTTGGGGTTGCCCAACTCTGTTCGTTGCAAAGAAGGATCAAACAAAGAGACTCGTTGTTGACTATCGTCCTCTTAACGAGAAAACCATCAAAAACAAGTATCCAATTCCTCGTATCGATGATCTTTTTGATCAACTTGCTGGAGCCTCAGTATTCTCCAAGTTGGACTTGAGGATGGGTTACCATCAAATAAAGATCAGAAAGGAAGATATTCCAAAAACAGCTTTCACCACTCGGTACGGTCTATATGAATACACCGTCATGTCCTTTGGTCTCACCAATGCACCGGCGACATTCTCTAGACTCATGAATTCTGTCTTCCATGAATACCTCGACAAGTTCGTTGTGGTATATCTTGATGACATCCTTGTCTACTCAAAATCTGAGGAAGAGCATGGAGAACATCTTCGTCTCACTCTCATGAAACTTCGCGAGCATCGTCTATATGCCAAATTCTCCAAATGTGAGTTCTGGATTCCAGAAGTTGCTTACCTTGGTCATGTCATCTCAGCCAAGGGCATAGCCATTGATCCAGAAAAGGTTAAAGCAATTGTTGATTGGAAACCCCCTAAGACGGTGAAGCAAGTTAGAAGTTTTCTAGGCTTGGCTAGCTATTGCCGTCGTTTCGTCCAAAACTTTTCCAAGATTGCCAAACCTCTCACTGATCTCACAAAGAAGGACAAGAAGTTCGTTTGGTCTCCACAATGTGATGAAAGTTTCAATCTCCTCAAGACTAAACTCACTTCTACCCCAGTTCTGGTTGGCCTAGATACTACCAAACCTTTCCAGATATTCTGCGATGCATCTCTCCAAGGTCTAGGAGCAGTTCTTATGCAAGAACGTCAAGTTGTGGCTTATGCTTCACGACAGTTGAATGCACATGAGCAAAACTATCCCACACATGATCTTGAACTTGCAGCAGTTGTGTTTGCCCTCAAGAAATGGAGGCAATACTTGTTGGGTAATCGCACTGAAATCTTTTCCGATCATAAGAGTCTGAAATACATCTTCACTCAACCAGATCTAAACCTCAGGCAAAGGAGATGGATTGAAAATATTAAAGACTTTGATCTCACCATTTCTTACACTCCAGGCAAGGCTAATGTTATGGCCGATGCTCTCAGTCGCAAGTCTTATTGCAATAATCTCATGATCATGGAAAGCCAACCTCCACTTCATGAAGAATTCCAGAAGCTGAACCTCAGTCTTGTTCCTCAAGGCTATCTTGCTAGCTTGACAGCCAGTCCAACTCTCGAGGACAAGATTCGTTCTGAACAACTTCGTGATGCTGAAATCAAGAAGATGGTAGAACACATCAAAGAAGGCAAGGAGAAATTTAAGTCCTTCTCAATTGATGACAAAGGAACTGTGTTCTTCGAAAGACGCATTGCAGTTCCTCAAGTTCAAAGTCTCAAAGATATCATTCTCAAGGAGGCTCATGAAACTCCTCTTTCCATTCACCCTGGAAGTACAAAGATGTACCAGGATCTCAAAACACTATATTGGTGGCCTGGCATGAAACGTGAAATTGCTCAATACGTTTCTGAATGCGACGTTTGTCAACGTGTTAAGGCAGTCCATCAGAAAACAGCCGGTCTTCTACAACCTCTGAAAATTCCAGAGTGGAAGTGGGACATGATTGAAATGGACTTCGTCACTGGTTTTCCAAAGTCCAAGAGGGGCAACGATGCAATCTTCGTTGTCATTGATCGTCTCACTAAAGTAGCTCACTTCTTTCCTGTCAAAGAAACAATCTCAGCTAGCCAGTTAGCAGAACTCTACACAACAAAGATTGTTCCTCTTCATGGTTTTCCATTGGAAATAAGCTCAGACCGTGGAAGCATATTCACTTCTCATTTTTGGAAAAGCTTTCAAGAAGCATTGGGCACCAAACTTCTGTTCAGCACAGCTTATCACCCTCAGTCTCAAGGGCAAGTCGAAAGAGTCAATCAGATTCTCGAGGATATGCTTAGAGCATGTGGTATCTCCTTTGGCATGAAATGGGAGGATTGCCTTCCATATGGTGAATTCTCCTACAACAACAGCTTCCAGGCAAGCCTAGGCATGGCACCATTTGAAGCACTCTATGGCCGCAGATGCAGGAGTCCAATCAATTGGTCTGGAGCTGGTGAACGTTCACTCTTAGGCCCTGACATTGTTAAGGAAGCCGAAGAGAAAGTTCGTATCATTCGTGACAATCTCAAGATTGCCCAGTCTCGTCAGAAAAGCTACTATGACAGCAAGCACAGGGATATGATCTATGCACCTGGTGACAAGGCATATCTCCGTGTAACTCCCCTCAGAGGCACTCATCGTTTCGGTGTGAAAGGAAAGCTTGCACCAAGATACATTGGTCCTTTCAACATTCTCTCAAGGCGTGCGAAAAATGCCTATCGTCTTGAACTTCCAGAAAAACTATCCAAGGTGCACGATGTGTTTCACGTGTCACAGCTCAAGAGGTGGTTCAAAGATCCAGATCGTGCAGTTGATCATGATTCCATTGAACTGCAAGATGATCTATCTTATGAGGAGCACCCTGTTCGTATTCTCGATGAGACCGAGCGTAAGACTCGCAACAAGAGCACCAAGTTCTTGAAAGTGCAATGGTCGCATCATTCCGATAAAGAGGCAACGTGGGAGACCGAAGAGGATCTTCGCAAGAAGTATCCGGACCTTTTCTCTTCTCAGTAGGAATCTCGGGGCGCGATTCCTTCAAGGGGGGGCGTTTTGTAACATCCCAAGTATGAAAAACCATCCCTAGAATGTTTGTTCCTTGTTTTATTAAGTTTTGCATCATGTCATCATACTCATTGAATTGTTTGCATTTGTTTTACTTTGTTTTCATTTGGTTTGCATCTGTTTTTTCTCTGTTTTCACAATTGAAATTCAAACAATTTCAAATGCTTTATTTCATACTTGCTCTGTTACAACCTTTTGAATAAAAAGTTCAAATAAAAACAACAAATTGTTTCCATTTATTTCCATAAGGTTCAACTATTAAAATGGTGGCTTTTAATCAATCATTTAATTCAAATGATTATTCAAATTCAAATACATTTTTTTTCCAAACAGCAACCTTTTGGAATTAATGATAATTACACAACAATTATAATCTTTTGCTTCCAATTAAAACTATATGTTCAACCCATTTAAATTTGGTTTGCAATAATCATTAATCTTAAAATCATTTAAATTGGAATCAAATTTCAAACAACACCCTATTTGAAAATTATGAAACTTACCAAAACATTTTAATCTTTTCTTTCCATTTGTTTTTAAACTAAGGGTTCATGCCATTTAAATTCTTGTTTTTAATAAATCAATCAATAATAAAATCCATTCAAATTTGATTAAAATACAAACAGCAATTTAATTTGAAAGTTTTGGAAAACAAAGTTGACAATTAGTTGCTATTATAAAAACTAACTCAACCACATTTTTTCCAAATTTTTCCTAGCCCTAAAACCTATCAAATCCTTCCATTTTCTTTGCTGCAAAAAAAAAGAAGAATAAAATTTAAAAAAGGAAAAACGCGCGCAGCAGAGGGGGGAACCCACGCGGCCCAGCCCGTCTACCTTACCCGCACGGCCCGCGTACCGCTTCGCGCTCCCCTCCTTCTTCTAATCGTACGGCGAGCATCCCAGCGGTGCCACGGCGGCAACAGTAGCTCACCGACGGCCGATGCGCCCCCTAAGCCCCTATATCTACCCTCCTAGACCCCCGGGAGCAACCCTAGCTACCCCTACCCACCTATCTCCCTCAGCCGCCGCCGTTTCCCCCCTCCGATCACCCTCTCTCTGCCCCAATCCCCTCTCTGCAACCTCACCGGAGAGCGCCGCTTCTGAATCTCCGATGACCACCGCCGCCTCACAACGCCACCATCCCTCTTAGCTACGGGAATGAGTCCCCCTCAACTCCCTCGTCGTCGTCAACACCTCTGCAGCCCCGAGGACAGACCACAACGCCGCCGCCATCATCGACCTATCGCCGGCCACCGTCTTCCTCAGGCCTCTGCCACTTCTACATCGCCGGTGAGCCACCGTGCCTCCACCTCCTCCTCTCTGCCTTGCACACACACCAGCACGCTAGCACACGCACCGCATCCGTGCACACACACCGGGCACGCCGTCCACGGCAGCTCATCGCCGGTCGTTTTCTCTGTCAAAGTTCAGTCACGCGCGCGCGCGAAATTCAGTTAACCGCGAACCTGAACCTCAACCTTGCCGCATCGCGTTTACTGACAAGAACATTTCGATGCCGCACTGGTTACAGTGCTAGCGAGCGTACGACAGGGCGTGGGTTCGAACCCTGGCGCCGCGGTTTAATTCCAACCTTTTTTGCGCAGCGCTGACAGGGTGGCCCCCCCTGTCAGCCACTGCTGTTGCCACGCGCGCACGAGCTGGCCACGTTGGCCCCTGAGGCCCACTGGCAGTGACCCTGGCTAGGTCACTGCACGGTGCAGATCCATTTCCAGTTTTTCTTTTTCTGTTTAAGTCCTCTCTAATTACAGTTTGGTCCCTAAAATGAAATTGCTAATAACTTTTGTTTTATAATCCCAAACAATAAAAGTAAAATATGTGCACTGCCCCAAATTAAATTATCTATCTATTCAAACCATTTGTTTTCTGTTTTGACTAATTCAAATGCATTCAAATTTCAAATTCAAACAATTCATTTGTAATTTGAATAATTGCATAACTAATTCATACTTAATCCAAATAATGCAAATAAAATATGTTTTCCATGCTATTTCAAACCACCTATTCAAATATAAATTTTGTTTCATGGTTTGAATAATTAAAACTGCTTAAATAATTTAAACCTTGTTTAAATCATTTAAATTTGCTAAATTCATAACTTGCTCAAATTAAAATACTTTTGAACATGTAAAATATGTTTTCAAACTAGAAAAGTATAAACTTTTCAAATATGAGTTTGAATTTATGTTTTGAACAAATAAAAATTCAATTAAATTCAAACTTGTTTTAAATTCATTTAAATCTTGTTTTAACTTGTTTAATTCATAATTAAATCATTATAATTCCTTTTTCAATAATTGAAACATGTAATCCACCTAAAATTTTGTGTTCTACTCAAATATGAATTTTGTTATTTATTTTGAACACTTTAAATTGCTGAAAACAACAAATAATTGTGTAACACCCTTAAGTAACCCAAAATTTCTTAATTTAATAAATAAATTTCTAAATTGGTAAACCTTATTTCCAATTGATTCTATTGTTGTTATTTTTCTGTTTTCCTCATCCCTGCATCATACTAATCCACTTTCACGTGTTGATTAGTTGAAAAACAAATATTCCAACCTTATTTTATGGGCTTTTCATATGCAACCCCAAATTGCATGTGGGTCCATTTAATCATGTTGTTACCATGTCAACTAGTTTATTTTGATGCATCCATTAAATTGACATGCATCATCCCATGATTGTGCACTATGTCATGTTATTGATTGTTTATCTTTCTGAATTGTTTGTTTGCTTCTTCTCGGATAGACGACGACGTTGAGACAGACGATACTTACGACACCCCTTCTGAGGATCTAGCTCAGTACCAGGCTGCTGAGTTTGCAGGCAAGTTATCACTCACATGAACCACTGTGTTCCCTTCAACATTGGCTACCGATACTTTCCGTTGTCTATTTCTGCTAGCCCTATGAATAGTTGTTTCTGTTACGAACCTATCACATGATACCCTGAACCCTGATATTGCCTCACCTCCACTCCTATAACCCCGTTGTTTGAGCCCGTGTCTTACTAGCATGCTTAGGTTTTTTTTTGCTCGAGTCTGTTACCCGTTACTTTCTGTTACTATTTTCATTATGTTCTGGGCTCGATGTTAAACAACCACCTGTTAATTTGAGGTAATAATAATTTGCTGATAAGGCACCGGCAGGAGGCCCGGCGTGGTTTTGAGGCCTGCTAGTGTCGACCCTAATTAGGAAAAGGGTCTTGTCTACTGATCCATGATGAGCGCACTATCCGCATGTGGGAAGCGTGTATGGGCGCCCCCCCTCAATTTGATTCGATTCGCATCTCGTCCAAATCGCCACACTTAGTTCGGGCTTTCCATTTGATGCACGCATATGCAGGTACGAACCCGAGGCCAGGGTGGAACTTTTGTAGTCGGCATTTAGGGCGGCGTGGTCTTCCAGTGCTATGAGGGTACCCTTTTCTTCGTGGGGCTCGATTAGCCGCGCACGCACAGCACGTGGTGCTTTGGGCTTGATGCGAAGAAGAGTTGAGTTGTGTTGAGTGCCCCGCTTGGTGGAAGGGCCCTTCCATCTGGCGGGTTATTCTTACGTGTACGGCTAAATTGGTGCACCCCTGCAGGGATAAATCTTCTCGAGAAGCCGTGTTTTCCGCGGTTATGGTTAACTTGGTGAAAGTACTGGCTAACAAGTACTCAGAACAACTTACACCTAACTAATGATTAACCTGACTAGTAATAGCTTTATCGCCACAATAACTTGATCCATCATTAATCCAACTGTGTGAGTTATCCTCGGATTGCTTCTTTGGATAAGGGGCGAGATCCAGGATGGGTTTGTTTGGTGGTTAGTTATAGTTGGTTACGATACGCTATCTTATCCCCTTTCTGTTAGCCGGAAGTTGTATCATGTTCTGTAGTTGGTTAGTGCAGCCAGTTGCAGCATCTTTTACATCCCCTTTCTTCCGTTGAACCCAAGGCATCTGTGCTTGGTGTTGACGGGTTACACTTTGGTGAACTGTGAGTCTTGCTTGCCAGTACGTTTATGTACTGACCCCTTTGGGGCTGTGGTTTCCGCAGACTACGCTTACGAGGATCCCCGTGACGGCTACTACGTGGAGTTTGACGAGGCTGCTGACGAGTAGGTAGCGGACCCGGGCAGGATCCGAGACATCGTGGAGGGGCTCCGTCTTTTCATTCCCGGCTTTTTAAGCCTATTTGGATTTGTCTGTACTCAGACCCTTTGAATGCTTCCGCTGAGATGTAATGATGATATGTTGGGACATGTGTCCTCTGGATGATTGTATTTGCTATCTCTGCTCTAGTGAGAGCTATTTGCAACTTATTTCCATATTTTGTGTCTTAGAGATCTGTTGTGTTATCATTTTGTTCAACGCCGTTGACGTACCATGTGTGTATGGTATGAAGTACGTCAATGGTAGTATCCTGATTTCTATGGGATGGTTTACGTAGACGATGAACAGATAGGGGTTGGTTGTCACACATACGTGTGTTGGCCTACTCGTAAGAGATGCGGGTGCAGGTAAGCCCCGTAATCCAATCAACTACTGTTCAACGGAACTGCGAGTATCCTCTAGAAGTCCGGGTGCGACAGCGGACCCCTCTCCGGCCTCGCTTCCTCGCCCAGCTCCGGGAGGCCACGGGGAGGCGCCGCCGTGGACTTCTTCCTCCCTGGCGCGCGGCGGCCTTCTGCCTGCTGCGAACAGGGACAACGCCTACGCCCTGAGGTGAGCACACGCCCGTCCCCCTCTGTTTTTCCCCTGCCGCACGCACGCGCCAGCACCCCACATCTGCACTCCGCCGCCCCGCCAGTCGCCGTCGCATCTCCGATCACCGTCGGAACCCGCGCGTCCGTGCCTGCTATCGAGGAGGACATGCAGTTCCGTCAGGTTACTGTCAAAAATTCAGTTACGACCACTGAATACACATCTTATTCCGTCAGGCTCGTGGTGTATCACCAAACGCTTCGTAGCCCAGTGGCTGGGCATCACTGCGCGCACCGCGAGGGCGGGGGATCGAGTCCCTGCTCGGGCAATTTGCCCAATCTTTTTACCCTGCCGCACTGCGCTGTGGGCCCCGCCCGTCAGCGACCCCCACTGCCACCTCACCCGCACCCACCTCGCCGTCGACACGGTGGCACTGGCCCCACACGTATCACAGCGCGAGTAGATCCACCCGCGGTGCAAAAAGTCCCTGCACCTTAAATAGAAATTTCAGAAATAGTTTAAAACTTCCAAATTGAATATCTCTTAAACAGTAATTCCAAATCCAATAATTTAAACATGTTTTCCACTCCAAATTTTATGCTCTAAATGTTTATCACAATTGTTTCACATTTTGAACAAATAAAATTCAATATAATTTTGGCACTTTAATTAATTCATTCAATTTTGTGAAAATCATACCTACTTCATTTTAATTCCAATTTCAACAAATAAAACATGTGTTCCACTCAAAATGAACCCACCTTTCTGATTATCACCTTTGTTTTGCAATTTGGACAATTAAAATTAAGGTTATTTAATAATCCTTAAAAATGACAAACCAAATGGCATAATTAATAACTTTCAAATGGTTGCTCCAAATTAAATACTCAAAACATGTTTCCCATCCAAAATTACATGCCACACTTGAATATCAACTTTGTTTTCTGGTTTGCAACATTTAAGTTGAATATTTGCTTCACCTCTTGTTTAATGCATTTAAATTGGTAATATGCTTAACTAAATCATTTAAAAATGTTTCTCCACCAATAAAATATGTTTTCCAATCATATTCATGTCATTAACATGTTCATGCCATTCATACCTCTGTTTGCATCTTATCTTGTGCATTTTAGATTTTGTTATGCATGTTCATCTATATGACAACATATGGAATGTGTGGGCTAATTAATTCCAACTGTTGCCCCCTTCCATTTAAATTGCCTAACTCATCTACTTTATTGTTTGCCATGCTAAACAACAATTAAATTGATGGTTAGATAAACAACTTGAACCAATCTCTATTTCTCCGGACTCCGGTTCCGATTAAATTGTTTAAGTTGTTTCCCCTGTTGCATCTTGCCATGCCATGCATAAAAAATAGGATCATGCTGGATCTTTTGCCGTAGTAGTAATTGTTGCATCCGGTGTTTGTTCGAGGTTCGTTGCTTCCTCGCGGATAGGACGTTGAGATGATGTGAGCAACGACAAGTTCTGCGGATGTACCTCTACTTGCTGCCAAATGGCTGCCTTTCATCACTTGTTACCGATTCTTTCCGTTGTTCTTATTCTAGCCTGTTGATTCGATGCTTGTGTCTCGATCCTATTATATGTTTACCTTGCAGCCATGATATAGCCTTCCTTCCACTTCCTATTAACTGTTGTTTGTTTACCCTGTTGGCCCTCGTGTCGTAGTTGCATGCTTAGTGTTGTTTGCGCTCAAGTCTTGTTGTCCGTCTTATCACCTGTTTAGTTTGATAGTTGGGTTACAATTCAATCAACAACCTGTTAATGTTTTGGGTAATAATAATTTGCTGTTAAGGCACCGGCAGGAGGCCCGGGTTAGGGTTTTGAGGCCTGCTAGTGTCGAACTTAATTAGGAAAAGAGTCTTGTCTACTGATCCATGATGAGCGTGCTCACTGCATCCGGGTGGTGGTATGGAACCCCCCTCGACTTAGACCTGATCTGCAGCTTGTCCGAAGAGCCACACTTAGTTCGGGTGTTCCATTTGCTCCTTGCATAATGGGTGGATCCCCCATGGTTACTGGTGATGATGATGATGATGCATATAGGGTGAGGCCTGTAGTGCCGGGGTGTTGTGTCCTGCGGGAGTTTTGCACACCTGCGCTGAGTATTCGGCTGCGTGGCTGGGACCTTATAGCTCCGTGGCTCCTAGGATGGGTTGTAGAGACGGTTTGGGTCGTGTCAAGCCAACTTGAGTTTTAATTGGTGGCTTGAGTGTGTACGGGTACTGGAGCACACCCTGCAGGGATAAATCTTCTCGAGAAGCCGTGTTGTCCGCGGTTATGTGACGACTTGGTGAAAGTGCTGGCTAACAAGTACTCAGAACAACTTACACCTAACTAATGCTAATTTTGACTAGTAATATGATTATTGACACAATAAGTTGAACATCATTAATCCAATAGTGTGAGTTATCCTTGGGGTTGCTTCCTTAGTAGGGGGTAACATTGGATGGGTTTGTTTGGGTGGTTAGTACTAGTTGGTTACGATACGCTATCTTATCCCCCCTCTTTTAGCCGGATGTTGTAGTGAGTCTCTGTAGTTGGTTAGTGCAGCCCGCTGCAGCTTATTTGCAATAATCTTTTCCTTTCCGTTGAACCCAAAGTATTTGTATCTTGTGATGACTGGTTACGCCGGTATCTTGTGAGTATGATTTATCCACTTGCCAGTACTTAACCGTACTTACCCACGAATCCTTTTTCGTGGCTGCATATTCAACATTGCAGTCAACAGGTTTGAAGTCTGACGACGTTAGCTTGGGAATCCCTCCGGCTTGGCCTGGGCAGGGATTGGACGCTCTCGGTTATCTTCAGGACTCTTAGTCCAATTTGTATCTTGTCCGTAGTCGGACGCTATGTTGTTTCTTCCGCTGTTATTTGGATCTTTGTATTGTATCAGTTGTATCCTTGGCTAGTTTGAGTCATCATGTATATATCTTTTCTGTTGTTGTTGTGGATTATTCGTGAACTGTTGTAATGTTATCACAAGTGGCAACCTGGAATCGGTTATTATGTGGATTTTGGCGGGAATGCTGAAATCTGCATAGTGCCCGATCCCGGGGCGTCACAACATATCACAAGAGCCCAACGAATTTGACAGACCAGCGCTTGCACACTGTCTGGTAGCAGAAGGCGCTAACGAAAGTGATGGGTCTGCATACCAAGTATAGTACAAGAAGGGCAGTCAAAATGGGGCAGCTGATGCCTTGTCTCGTAAACCTCCAACCAGCTCTGATATCTTCGCCATATCAGTACCGCAACCGTCATGGTTAGCAGCGGTTGAGAAGAGTTACATAGATGACACAAGGGCTCAAGCACTACTTCAACAGTTAGCTGCACACCCTGATCCTGACAACGACTACACGCTTGATAAGGGGACCATTAGATACAAAGAAAGGGTTTGGGTTGGTAATGACGTGGATTTCCGTGTGAAACTGGTTTCTGCTTTACACGATAGTCCTCAAGGTGGCCACTCGGATTTTCCTGTTACATACAGAAGGGTGAAGTCTCTCTTCAGTTGGCCAGGTATGAAGGCAATGGTCCGTGAATATGTGCGCTCATGTCACATCTGTCAGCAAGCGAAACCGGAAAGAATTCCACTGGCAGGTATTTTGCAGCCACTGCCAGTTCCTTCTGCTCCTTGGGAACTAGCTACGATGGATTTCATTGATGGATTACCCCAATCCAAGCAATACAACAACATTCTAGTCGTTGTTGACAAGCTGAGCAAATACGCTCGTTTCGTTCCTTTGCGGCATCCTTACACTGCCAGTAAGGTAGCAGAATTATTCCTGGATAACATCTACAAGCTACATGGGCTGCCAGGTGCATTGGTCTCGGATCGTGCCCCTATTTTTACTAGCATCTTCTGGCAAGCAATTTTTAGAGCTACAGGAACCCAACTAAAAATGAGTACACCAAATCATCCTGAAACGGATGGCCAGACGGAGCATGTGAACCCGTCCATTGAGTGCTACCTTCGATGCTTCATCAGCTCCCGACTGCAACATTGGTCGAAAGGGCTGCCCCTGTTTGAATTCTTGTATAATACCAACTGGCATGTTTCTTTGGGCAAATCCCCGTCCGAGCTTCTCTATGGCCGACAACCCAGGTACTTTGGTACATCTGCTGCTTCACCAATTACCGCTAATGACGTGCAGGAATGGCTGGCCGAGCGTTCGCTGGTGTTAACATCTGTACGTCAACATCTTTTGAGAGTGCAACAACGCATGAAGGACCAAGCAGACAAACACCGCACCAAACGTGAGTTCGCTGTGGGAGATTCAGTGTTTCTTCGCTTGCAGCCTTGAGCTAACCACAAGCTAGCTTTTAAGTTCTTCGGGCCTTACCAGGTGTTGGAAAGGATTGGGGCAGTTGCATACAAGTTGGCATTACCTGAGTCGAGCCGAGTGCATCCCGTGTTCCATGTCTCGCAATTGAAACCGTGCATCGGACCAAGACCCCAGGTATCGTCTTAGTTACCAGATCCTGATGCCATGTTTCAGGTTCCAACTCGAGTTCTTCAGTGTTGTTTGCGCCAGCACAAGGATCGTACTGTGACACATGTGTTTATCCAATGGAGTGGCGCCTCGGAAGAGCGCGCAACTTGGGAAAATTTGGACCCGCTACGTCAAGAGTTTCCACAAGCTCCACCTTGGGGACAAGCAGGAATTGAAGACGAGGGGATTGTCAGCGACCTGGACACGACCACCTCTGATCCACGCGTGCAAGAGGCGATACCGGACAAGGCCAGGCCCACACGAATGAATAAGTCCCCTGGTTGGCTCACGAACGGTAATTGGGCCACATGATCCAAGGTGTGACGAGTTGGCTATTTAGGAGGGGGGCCGTCCCTTCTGCGAGACCAGACTTGTAAGGATTAGAAAGACGGCAGGAGCCGTGGCTTGTTCGTGAACTTGCTCGGGTGTTGGTGGGGAGGAACGAGCAACAGAACCAATTCCATTCGATTACTGATTCCAATTATAGCCAGTCGATCAGATCCCTTACGGTCCTCCCAGATCCGGCCGCTCTCGCCGCCAACGCCTACGCTGGTGGTGCAGAGATGGAATAGAGCGCCAACCCTCCCGTATAGCAGTAGTTTAGGTACTAGTCTAGGGTTGCTTCCATTTGTGTGGTTGTTGATGTGTAGAATGGCGTGATGCCATGGTGGATTCGCCTATCGATGGGCCCGAGCTGCATCTGCTGGACGATGAAGCTTACTCTCCTTCTTGTGGTGCTCCGATGGTCGGAGCCAGGTGCGAAAGCTGAGGGCGCGGCATCCCCTTCCCTAATAAGCTCGAAGATTTCCTGCTAGTTCTCGCAGCCAATTTATGCTAGGTTTTGTTGCCGTCAAGTCCTCTTCTATTGGCCGTCGAGGGGCTGGCGTCGAGGAGGGACCGAGGGAGCCACGGATGGGTGCTGGACTGCGTCTCTCGAAACTTCAGACGCGGATGCTTCCCAACAACGGTGAGACACGCCGCCGCTATCATGGCCAAAGGTTCGACGGCTTCCCGCTTGCAGGGGGACTTCTTCCATTCCAAGGTTCGCGTGAAGAAGTTGAGGCGGCGTGCCATCGGCACGTCCTGCTCGTCGTCGGCGACACCGGTTTGCAGAAGTTCCGGGCTGTATTTATTTTTCTTTGTTGTGTTCCTTCCTGTAGAATCCTTGCTGTAATTTCATGAGCTGTTTCCTTCAAAAAAAATCAAATCTACTCGTACCAATTTAATGTCATAATTTTTTTTATATAAAATCAGTAAAAATTATTGGCGGACGGAGGGAGTAGAATTGGATAGCGTGCTCATCCCTCTACCACCGTCCCGTGGCCGTACATTTCAGTTACTAGTACAAACGAACGCGCTTGGCTGGCGTGGCGGCCCGTAGTAGTTTATCACACGGATTAACAACACCAGCTTTGCCGCGCGAATCAGCATCAGAAACAAACAAAACGACCCGGCGAATCTGGGCCATCCTACGCCAAGCCGAGCACTGGACCCGCACTGAGTGCGCGCGCCGCCTTCCCGTCTCATTCCACGCGTTTCCCATCTAACCCGGGCTCCTCTTATAACCGCCGCAGCCTACCTGACAATTCCAAAGCACGGGAGCAGCGAGCGTCCATCCCATCCCAGCCGCGCGCGGCGCATCGACCACCTCGGTCCTATCGATTCATTCATTCATCTGCCACCACCACCACCCAGGGAGCCATGGCGGAGGAGAGGACTAGGAGGACGACGCGGGTCGGCCGCTACGAGCTGGGCAAGACCATCGGGGAGGGCAGCTTCGCCAAGGTCAAGATCGCCAGGGACACCCGCAACGGGAGCACCTGCGCCATCAAGGTCCTCGACCGCAACCACGTCCTCCGCCACAAGATGGTCGAGCAGGTCCCTCCCTACCTCCCCTCCCCTTCTGCTCCGATCCCCGCCACACCTCCCCTCACCTGCTCCAATTTTGCTATAGCTACCTACCTCCTTCCTTCATTGTACGGGGATCCTAATTTACCATCTAGGCGAATTGAAAATCGAAATCGGATCCAAAAACATGATAATAACTCATAAATTATGACTGGGAGGACATCGCTTAATTAGAAAAGAATGTCCCGGATGAGTATTATGGGGAGACTGCGTTCGTTCACGTCTCTGTCATGGGGACAGATTCCTCCGTTTTTAATTCATGGGGGAGGGTCGAGTGCATCGTCTGTCTCGTCCTGTGTCTAATTAACTTTGCTAAAGTGTATTAAAAAAATGCTTCTGTGTATTGGGATTGGTCCGGTCCAACTAGCTACACGGAATGGTCTCTCTTGGGGACCATTCTGCACCTGTATCACCCACCCGCGCCAAGCTTATCCTGGAAGACGAGTCTTGTCTGTCAGATACCCGGATATCGTGTTTTTCTTCTGGTCTGCGGAGCAAGATGTGATCTGACACAACTAACGACTACACGATTTAACTCTTCTGTTATCCGTACGGATTCGGTCGGATTGTGAGACTCAGCATCTCTTCCACCTTTTCTTTTTCAGATTAAGCGGGAGATCGCCACAATGAAGCTGATAAGACACCCAAATGTCGTCCAGCTGCACGAGGTATATATGCTGCAACCAACATGTTTGCAGACACAATATAGTCAGGGTCGTATTTTTAAATCTGTCAACTCATTCAGCGCGCGTGTGTGTGCATTCCATAGGTTATGGCCAGCAAATCCAAGATATACATGGTTCTTGACTTTGTTGATGGAGGGGAGCTGTTTGATAAGATCGTAAGGCCCTCACACTTTGTGTGCTACATATTATATACAGACTTTTGCTTTTCAGTATCATTCTCTGTACATGTTGTGCTATGGATAATCATAATTGTGCTATGGATAATCAGGTCAATTCCGGGAGGCTAGGAGAAGACGAAGCAAGAAGATACTTCCACCAACTTATAAATGCAGTTGATTATTGCCATAGTCGTGGAGTGTACCACAGAGATCTCAAGGTTTGTCCAATTTATCCTCCCTGGTGTATGTAACTTCTATGTGAATGCTCTGCAGTACAATTTTCATAATATATGGATGTTTTATGTGCCTTTTGCAGCCAGAAAATCTGCTCCTTGACTCGTATGGATCTCTCAAAGTTTCAGACTTTGGTCTCAGTGCATTCGCGCTGCAAACAAAAGTATGATCTCTATCTAGTAGGGTAGCACATAGAAGTATGCATCTTTGGTCCAATAAACATTTTGGGGTTTACTAGTATTTTTCAGGGTTATTGACTACTTCTGAGCGCTCCACTAAATAATTTGTTAAATATATGCAAAAACAGAGAATTTCAGACCGGGAACTTTTGTTCTTGTAAGGCGAGAAACTGTCAAGAAAAGAGTAGTATTGATCACCTGCTGTGATTTGTTTTTCTTATAGGAGGATGGACTTCTGCATACTGCCTGTGGAACTCCGAATTACGTTGCACCTGAGGTGAATCTTTGGTCTTCTGTTACTAATCGTGTTTCTACCTTTTCTATCAAAAGTGCTTCAGTTGGTGTAATCGTTATATTGTTTCTTCAGGTGCTTGCTGATAAAGGTTACGATGGTATGGCTGCTGACGTGTGGTCCTGCGGCATAATCTTATTTGTTCTTATGGCTGGGTATTTACCCTTTGATGACCCCAACATAATGACTCTATATAAAATGGTAAGTTCCTGTAATAGGCATAGCTTGTTTTTCCTGAGAAATTCGTACTGATAAGACTGTTGTTTACAGATCACCAAAGCTAATGTTTCTTGTCCACCATGGTTTTCTACTGGTGCGAGAAACCTTATTAAGCGCATTATTGATCCCAATCCTCAGACTGTAAGTGTTATGCTGACAAGCGATTTCTGCATTAGAGGCTTTATTTTTGCATCAGAGTTTGAGAAAACAATAAATTTTATGCTTCTTTTATTTTTTGCAGAGGATAACAATTGCAGAAATGTTGGAAGATGAATGGTTCAAAAAGGACTATAAACCACCACATTTTGAACAAAATGACGATGTGAGCCTTGAAGATGTCGATGCTGCATTTGATAGTTCAGAGGTAATACAATCTGAATGACGTATCCTTGTAGGCAGCCTGTTTTCCCAGGAATATTATGTTTTAAAGGCACCACCTTATGTTATTATCTTTTTTGCTTATTTCATAGGAACATCTTGTGGCAGAGAAAAGAGAGAAACCAGAATCCATGAATGCATTTGCTCTTATTGCAAGGTCGCAGGGGTTCAACCTTGGAAGTTTGTTTGAGAAAGAAATGATGGTAGGTTCGGAGTTGATTTATACTTTATCTCATATTTCACTTGATGTTAGTATACTTTTGATAGGGTGATATTCCTGATTGTCTGAATGTTGTTATGAAGTGTAGTAACAAGAAGGGTAGTATCATGCTGCTATTGACTTCACTGCCCTTCTTGTGAAATTTAGCCGTCTGCTTCGGCACTAATTTGTACTATTAGCAAACCTTATTGGTTCTCAAATAATGCAATCTTTCCTTATATAGGGAATGGTAAAACGGGAAACATCCTTTGCGTCTCAACGTACACCACAAGAGATTATGTCTAAAATAGAGGACGCATGCGGGCCTCTTGGTTTCAACGTGCGGAAACAAAATTATAAGGTATATATTGGGTTCTTTGCATGTCGGTGTTGGAACTTATGCAGTTCAGGACTTAAATGTATTTTATTATCTTCCAGATGAAATTGAAAGGTGACAAGACTGGAAGAAAAGGCCATTTATCTGTAGCAACGGAGGTACTGAAACATTCATTTCGTATTTATAAACCCAGTTAATTTTTCTGTTGCATCTAAACTAAATTATTTCACCAACCACAATATCTGAAAACAGAATAAAAAAAAAGTTTTTGATAAGCCTCTGAATTTGCAAACCAAGGCTATTGGTTTATAAGGGTGCACCAAATTTTGCTTTCTCTTCTTATTTGAAGTGTGAATCATTCTATGCTGGTATTCTCTCATATGAACATTATATTTGCTGCACTATGTGCCTGATAATGACGTACGATCTCTTGAAGGTTTTTGAGGTTGCTCCATCACTCCATATGGTTGAGCTCCGCAAAACTGGAGGAGACACCTTGGAGTTTCACAGCGTATGATCCCAAATGTTACATTTTGCATTATAACTGCCATAAATTCTGAACTAGTTTTACACTTAGTCGCTTTGAAATAAGTAACACCGTTTCCTGGAAATTGCGTACAGTTCTACCAGAGTTTCTCAACGGAACTAAAAGACATAGTGTGGAAATCTGAATCTGACACAAGTGTAAAATATGCACGGTAAGCATCGACATTCTGATGCTCCTAACTGTACTTCCTCCGCCTTCTTATATCCCGCGGATCCTCTCTTGAATGATTGTTTACATTGTCTAGATAACACCTCATGGAACTGGACCTGTCTTCTTGTGCCCATATCGATGGACCATATCTTCAGAATGTATTTTTCTGTCACCATATCGTCAGATTGTACTCAAGACGGCGCCTTTTTTTTTCTACCGAGCGCAATTGTACACAATCATATATGGCCCTCCCTGTATCGCAGTTTGGATGTCGTAACAGGCATCTTGAATGCTTTGGTTGGCACCAGGGTTGTGTGCCTTTTAAGTTGTAGTCAAGAGTAAATAAGAGCACAACTCCAATGGTTGTACATCTGAACTTCGGGATTTGTCAGGCAGGCTAGCTTTGGCAGGGATGCATGTCTAATCAGCTAATGTCATGTATGATCTCGTGCAGATTTAGTTTTTTTTTACTTACCTTATAAATCTCTTTGTGTCCTCTTACTCTCAAGTAAAGCTTATGACGTCTATGATGGCTCTTGTACTACAAATTAAAAGAGGTACATGCTTCCGTAGCGGCCTCTTTGTTGCCAGAAATTAGGAACTTACATGTGCCTGTTTACAATAAAAAGTACATCCACAACCGGCCGAAGACGCTTAAGAGAACATTTACATATAATCTTAGCGACCTAAGAAATATTCCTCCATTTCTGAAAAGAAAGCGTGCAAATTTTGTTCGCAGTTAAAACACTCATTTATGTAAAAAAAATTTAGACAAATATGCAAATAAAATATGGTAATGATACATATACAATTAATATACTCCCTCCGTCTCAAATTAATTGTCTCAAACTTGGATAAAAGTGGATGTATCTAGACATATTTTAGTGTTAATAAATTCATTTTTGTCTAACTTTGAGACAATTAATATGAGACGGAGGGAGTACCAAACTACATTATTTTTCAACGATGTAATGGCAAAATACTTATTATTTTAACAAGCGACAATATTCCCATAGATGGCAAGACATAAATGGTGTTTCGGCAATCATTTTAAGCTCCAAGCATGACTACAACTTTTATGTTTAAAGAGAATTGCTACACCTCCAACAATTTCCCATGAAATCAAGTTTTGAGGTGTTTTAATCGTTTGCCATACGTGCATGTGCATCAAGTTTGATGTTACAATATACTCCATCCGTATCGAAATGTAAGATCTTTTAACATTTTTTATACAACATGTATTTAGACATGTTTTAGTGTAAGATGCATATGAATCTACACACTAAAACATGTCTAGATAAGTTTTATTTAGAAAAGGTAAAACATCTTATATTTGA
Source organism: Alopecurus myosuroides (assembly GCA_028641055.1). Classification (NCBI taxonomy): domain Eukaryota; kingdom Viridiplantae; phylum Streptophyta; class Magnoliopsida; order Poales; family Poaceae; genus Alopecurus; species Alopecurus myosuroides. The sequence goes on along the minus strand of CM054062.1, from coordinate 357,523,060 downwards.
TACAGAGGGAGTAATATGTATTTCGAACAATCATATTATTTAAAAAAAATATCCTGTATGCGTTTGTATTCGTCAACAATTTAGAAAAAATAACTTGGCAATTTCTGTATAAATAAGATACTGGACTTGTCAACAGCAAAAATGCCAACCACACATGTCGTGTGGTCAAGGGGGACCCTATAATGATTGCTTATATCATAAATCAAGATTTGAGGGTGCTAACAGAGCTTTCCGCTATGTGCTTCCCTCCATCCTGAAGAGGTTACTAAAATGTGAAGCAGCACCGGAAATCAAAGATGTCGTGTGCTATCGCTGTGCACTGGGCTGTATTTTGGCCCAGGATCCTCTGCAAGTAACCCACGATCTCATGACTAACCCATCATGGCCCAGCGTTACCTTATGGGGCTGATGGAAAAGCTTCAGTTTGGGCTGGTTTTGATCTTGGACAATTATCTAGCGTCACTCTATGAGGCCCCAACCTTCCTGTACTTGGGTGTGGGGACCTTGATGATAACGGAAAGAAGCGCATGCGTGTTCAACCTGTTGGTAATTTAGCTACGAAATTTAGCACAATACTGGAAATAAAATAATGGTTATGATTATCCTCCAAATGGTAGAAAATATTTTTGATGGCAAGTTCTATTGGGGTTACCAATTAGGCGCAATTCCGGAGGAAGGATACCAATGCAGGTTTTTTTTTCTCTTCAAAATACTTGCAGATCGGATGAAAAGTGTTTATATTCCCCACAGTCCTTCAGACTTTGCGATGATCTCATACAAACGATTCGAAATTTCTTGTGGGGATATGAAAAAGAACAAAGTAGAACCCACGTATTAGTTTCTGATAAGACCATCTCTAGCAGATCCTTTATAAAGGGAACCCTTAAAACCATTATAAGGGACGTAAACCTATTTTGAGGGTTCAAAACGGCCATGCCAAAACAGATACCTCAAACAAAACTGTATTTTTTTAAATGCACGCTAGAATTGAGAGCAGCCGTTCGTCTTCTTTATCATGCTGGAGCTTATACATATCAAACAAAATAGGCATAATGAACATAATTTACATGTTTTTAACTAACCAAAACTCTAGATCTAGAAACTCTAACCCTATATTAGCAAAAGAGGGTTCGCGATGAAGACACCAGGCATGCATTCGCCACCATGCCCACTCTCACTCCTCGTCGAAGGAGGAGATGGAGATGTAGTCCAACTTGCTGTCATTCTCGTGACTTGGCGACGTGGCCCGCGGTCGCACGGAGCCCTCACTCGAGCTGGTCAGTGTTGAATGCCTCGAGCGGATCATCGTGGCGACAGTGGCCCTTCGCGCGTCGGTTCTCCGACCATTCGAACTTCTCCTTGACGACTTTCATGAGGTCGTCGTCATTGTCGAAGTACACAAAGTCATCGTTATCGCTCCTCGTGTCCCCTTCGGCGCTCTCCTCCGTCGCAGGGACCGGAAGCACGGGCGACGAGACATGCGTGCCACAGTTGTGTGGCGCAAATCCCAAGGATGGCCACGAGAGATGTGGCTGCGTTTGCAGCCCTGCTTGGGCCGCACCACCCATGGACTCTCCTCGTCCACTGCAGACCTCGCAGGAGGAGTGCCATGACCACAAGGCACATCCATCTGGGCTCTATCATGGCCGTGGGAGTTGTTGATGGGCCACATATTTCGCTAGGGAGCGGCTAAGGGGGAAGGGGAAGTGGCGAATTTGGTGGGATTGCTCGCGAGAGTAGGAGGATGGTGCGGTGGTTGGGAGGGTTTGAGAGGTAGGAAATAAGGGGAGCTAACCCTAAATCGTCCGCAAACCCGTAGATATATAGGTCAATCGCGACAATTTACGGGCCACCTTAAAACATTTGAAGGGCTGGACTGTTTTACAGGCACTACTCGGGATGAAAACATGGAGAAGAACTTTAAATCAACCCGAATTATAAGGGTTTGCCTGTTTTAAGGGATCTGGTAGAGATGCTATAAGAGATTCAACCAAACACTACAAGTAAAGGGCTTAACACCGGCGTGCCATTTTTATTACTACTAGTGGGGAAGTCACACGCCAGCGATCTTGTGCCAGTGTTATTTGTTACCACCAGCAAGCCAAGGCCACGCCAGTAATAGTTCTAGTGCCAGTGGCGTAGCATTACATGCTAGTAATAAGGCCAATACCATTGGCGTGTGCCTGATAAGAATCATCATTGGTGTCTATTATCATGGAAAAAATACGAATGATACGTAAAATTGAGGCAAAATTCACGGAAACGATAATATAGGACATATAATATGTATCAGAAGTTGCAACACTTAACAAACTACAAATTAATGTCAATTATTTGGTCTCAGCAATATAAAACAAATATAGTACTAAATGGAAATGAACTTTTATCTAATTTAGTGTCAATATGAATGAACTATCCATCAATCTAGGTGAAGTAGCTGATGACCATTGTCATGTCCAAGTTGTGGTTCTCACTATGCCTCATGGTGATGAGAATAGCTCGGCTATACTCCAACCCAATGGCCGAATGGAACTCTGTCTATACTTGAGAGTTGAGGATGACGTGACCATCAACATTATCTCGGGTGACCGGAACTCTGGTGACCCTTCCTGTTTCTCCATGGCGCACCCCAATGGTACCTCTATGCTCCATGCCAGCGTTGTCCGCTACCGCCATAGGTATTTTTTAGAAGAATACCATCCCATGAAATAACAAAATAACAATGTCACATACCCACAACGAATGCATTATAACATTAGCAAATATAAGAATATGAAAGATTTCAGAAACATACTATGACATATGCATTGGAGACATTAGTGTTTGTGATGAGATGCACGAAAGGAACCCCAATCTTGCTATCTCTCGAGGGTAGTATCTAAAGGACACATCCTTCTCACGCTCGTCAAGATTGACTCTTTGAGCAACCACCACATGCTTTCATGGGCCGTCCTCCTCGGCCATATGCTCTTCATTCTCACCAATATCCTCGCCACTCTCGCACTCCACCTGTATACTCTCTATCCCGCCCGCGCAATCTCTCCCATATAGAGATGTACGATCCAAAGTTATGGTCTTGCCATAAAAAAGTGAACGATACCACCTCCGCTTTGATTCTTAGTGGCGATGAGTTGCGCCAATTGTTCCCATAGAAGTATATGTTCTTTCTTCATTTTCTCTAATCTTGTAAATGGTCTCATGGCCATTGAAATACACAATATTGCCTGCTAACTCGTTGAACTCTGCCCGAATGTTGCACGATACAATCTATGCAAATAAAATAAAATAAGTCAGCTATATATTAAAATAAAAACAAAAGTTACAAGTGTACAAAACATAATTTCTTGTTGCTTACCAATGAATCAAGGTGACCCTCGTGTAGCTCAAATATAAATGAAGACCCGTGAATGGTACGTTCTAAATGTATCTATAATTTTTGGTTGCTCCATGCTTGTTTTCTATCAATTGACCCATGTTTTCTATCATTTTTCATATGTTTTCCACGACTAACCTATTAACTGATGTCTGCAAGTGCACATTGTTGTTATAACTAGTTTTCGAAATAAGTGTATCAAACCATGGTGGAGCTATGGAAAAGGTCTATTTTTTTTTAGCTTTGGTCGTTTTTTCTCGTTTGTGCCTGCAAACTGTCTTTAGATCAATAAAGTAAGAAAGTGTTTTTAATTGTCGATTGTAGTGAAAGTAAAATAAACAGTAAATACGAGCAATTAATGATTGGTAAAGTGATTTGAACTGCAATAGGGATAAAGGCGCTCTCAGGAAGTATGGTTCTACCACTAGCATATTTTTGAATTGGTTAGACACACGTGTTGTTTATATATGGATGGTTTGTGAGGGCGGATCTCCGTGAATTAGTGCACCCTAAGTGTATCGAGGCAACACACTACTCATGGCCACTACTAGCCCAGATGACTGACGATGCACCTACTGGCACTAGTATTTAAGGGTCTCCCCGTGGATGCGGTATTGGTACTTTTAGTCTCTGTTATTCCTGCGCTAGAGAATCAGTAGAATGGAGGAGTGAATTTTTGTCATGTTTGCTCACTCTACACCCTGCATCAAAAGAACGCTAACAACTACTTCATGTCCGTTTAGGATGAATATTGGAGTGGTCAACTTCACTCCAACATCACGAGGTTTGTTACCACAAATCAATCAATAGAAAGCATTGCATATTTATCTCAATTCATAGTAGTACTAGGGTCTCCCCATCTCCCTAAGAAGTAATGAAACTACTTACACATGAAGGCTGTAAACATCATAATATTTGTATTGCAAATGGAAAATGGATAGATGAATGAGTACACGTGCAAATCCACAACTAGATGTTCTAGAATTACAACGAGATGGGAGGGGGATGCTATCACGTAGATGTAGATGACGGTGATGGTGATGGAGATCGATGCGAAGTGAATATCCAGCCACACCAGTGTTAAATTTTGTACCTATGGAGTGGATCAGTATTAACACATCAATACAAATTCTTGTCTAACAGAGGCTCAGGGGTGCAAATACTTGTGGCGTGGATCGGAATCAACACGTCAATACTAGTTATTACTTGTGGCGTTTATAATATTCTACACCACTGCTATTTTACAAAAGTCGGTCTTGGACTAACACTGGCTTGGACTCATGGTGCCCAACCACTGGTAGGCTTCCTGCTATAAGCAGTTTCCTTGCAATGAAAAGGGTATAACGAAATTGGTTTAAGGGACTTGAGACATTTTAGCCATGATCTCAGGCTAGACATGTTTGGCAGTTATTTGAATTTCCGGATAGCTTACTTGGGAACTTGCTCAAGGGTAAGTATTTTCCAAACGAAGGTGGATTGGTGGAATAATGCACCAGGCCATGGGTGCGGGAATTTTCTAATTATAACATCATAAATCATGATATAGTAATTTAGTGAAAACACTCATTCATGTAAAAATACATAGATGTAAATAAAATCGTAATGATACATATACAACTACAATCTACTGAACTGCGTTTATGCGATGGAAAACTATTTATTATTTTAATAAACGATAATATTCCCATATGGTAGCAAAACATGTATGGTGTTTCGTCAATCTTTTTAAGCTCAAAGCCTGCATGACTCTAAGTTCATGTGGTTTTTTTGACCTGCAAGTTTAGGAGCTTTGAAAGTGTTTCTATATCATCGATGTTTTTAATGTTAAAAGAGAACGAGTAAAAACGTCCGCCATTTTTCCTTCTGATTCCAATCAGATGTTGAAAAAAGCCGCGTGTGTGTTTACTGACCTTATAAACTTTTTCGTGTCCTCCTTCTCTTTTCATATTTATTTTTCTGTCACTTACACAAAGCCTTGTACTACAACTAAAATATCAAAATATACATGCCGCCGTAGGGGCCTCTTTCTGGGTAGCTCCCGGTTGCTAGAATGAGGAACTTATATCTATAAAGAGAAGTACATCTACCATCCGCTGAAGATGGTTAAAAATAATATTTTTGTTGATAGAATTGCATCGAACGATAGATCCAAAAACTTTCAATGCCTCAGGGTCATTTTTTGGGGGATGTGGGTAATAACCGTGTCATTTATCCCAGCTCCGTGTCATTGTTGTGGGAAGAATGTATAAAGACAATCATATAAACGAGTTGCAATATTTTCATGCCGTGTGTGAGGAAAAAGGATGATCATACTCATTTTTGTGCTTATAAGTTAAATCTTTTGTATACAAATTTGAACAGACTTGACTAGAATCTTCTCGAAGGCATGCTTTTGGCCCTAGGGTTTTCCACTATTTGGGTAAAATAGATTATGGCATGTGTTACCTCTGTCAAATATGTTGTGGGATTTAATGGGTAACTCTTAGATTCCTCCACTCCTAACCATGGTCCTACATTTCAGTTTTAAACATATTTTAGCCACTACCGAAATCATTGAAATCCAGTGAATTTCAGGGATTTCGGTTTTCGTTTTAGCCAAATGACCAAAATTTACTCTTAAAATTCATTTTTAAAAACAATTGTTTTTGAAAAAAACTTGAAACATTTTTGGAATTCTTGTGTAGTACTAAAAGTTTTTATGGGTGTTTTACAATTTATGGTGGCATTTTCAATGATATCACACCAAATGATTAGAAATTTATAGGGGGAGATGAAGAAAAACCAAGGAGATCCCACTTATTCGCTTGTAATAAGAGATTCCACCAAAGGGGTATGGCAACATTGGTAAAGATATCAGGGCCAGCCATGCTTGGTGGTTATTGGAATTTCAAAATATCTTGGTTAGGCAGTTGCTCAAGGGTAAATGTTTTGCAAATGGCCATTTGTTGTATGCCGACTTTCTACGAACTCATTGTAAGATAGAAAGGTATTGATCATATGATGGAGCTTTTGAAAGGGAGTATTTGTAGAGTGTACAATGATTATAATGTAAACATTATATTTGAAAAGATTGCTTGAAATTTCAGGTTAGAACACTGATGGTGGGTAAACACATGCTTATTGGGAGACCCCAAGTGTAAGTTATGAAGAGTGCATCAACAAGTTTTCCCTCAGAAAGAAACCAAGGTTGAATAGACCAGTAGGAGAAAGAAATCACTTCTGAAGGTCGATGACAACTGATATTGGCAGGGCACACTACCGATTTAGCAGCAACGTGGAAACTACACAACACAATCAAGATACTTTGCCCCAACGAAAAAGTGAGGTTGTCAATCTCACCGGTTTTGCTAACACAAATGATTAAATGTATAGTGTGGAAAATAGTACCTGTTTGCAGTAAATGAAAGAGAACAATGATAGCAATGAATGAGAGGAAAACAATAATTGCAGTAGGAAAACAGTGGTTGTATTATCAGTGTAAAAGAATGGACCGGGGTCCATAGTTCACTAGTGGTGTCTCTCCATAAAAGATAGATAACATGCCGGGTAAACAAATTACATCTGGGCAATTGACAGATATAAAGGCTGCACCGTAGTGCATATGGATGACATGGTGATTACTATGTGATTCATGCGGACATTACAACATAATTCATAGACCGTTATCCAAGTGGATCTATGACTAATAATCCACCCTCGGAGCGTCATCTAATCAAACCTCGGGTATTAAGTTGCAAGCAACAGATTACCTTAAGTAAAGTGTGTAATATAAACAATGTAAACATCGTTGTTTTCTCCCTAATGGCAAAAGCACACACCCACCCGTTACGTTTCTGTTACTCGAGCGTGAGTGAAAGGGAGACATGAACCCACTATCGAGGATAAATACCCCCTCTTGGAGTTACAAGCATCAACTTGGCCAAAGCATCTACTAGTAACAGAGAGAATGTGAGATCATAAATAACATAAACATGAAAGAACATGATAGATTGATAATTACTAGACGTAGCGTTCAATATTCATCGGATCCCAGCAAACACAACATGTAGCATTACAATAAGATGATCTTCATAATGTTAGGCAGCTCACAAGATCTAAACATGAGGCATAAAGAGGAGAGAACAACCATCTAGCTGCTGTTATGGACCCGTAGTCCAAGGATGAACTACTCACGCATCACTCCGGAGCAGGCACGGTGATGAAGAGCCCTCCGGCGATGATCCCCCTCCCGACAGGGTGGCGGGGAGAGCTTCAGAACCCTCCCAAACTAGGGTTGACGATGACGGCGGCTGTGAAACTTTTTCCCGAGGAAGAAGTATAAATAGGCGAAAGGGCAACGTCGGTGGGTGGACAGGGGGCCACACCTCCAGGGCTCCCCTCGGGGTCCCCTCTGGACTCCGTGTACATGACAAATTTCTAAGACCCTGTGATTTTTTTCGTCCAATTTCGAGAATATTTCTAGAGCAACTTTTCTGAAACCAAAAATAGCAGAAAACATGAACTGGCTCTGTGGCATCTTGTCAATAGATTAGTCCCAGGAAATCCATAAAAATGACATAAAGTGTATAGAAAACATGTAGCATATGGAATGAAAAAACACGGAACATAAAAAATTATAGATACGTTTGAGACGTATCAAGCATCCCCAAGCTTAGTTTCTACTCCTCCTCGAGTAGGTAAAACGATGAAAAATAATAATTTCTGAGGTGACATCCTACCAACATAAACTTGGTCATCTAAGGGCGTGTTCGGCAACGCCCCCGCTTCTCGAAATCCACCGATTCTGCTTCACGTATCCAAATTCTGCTCCCAGGATGGAGCACGGAATGTTCGGCGCTGCTCCACTTCAACATAGCAAATCAACCAAATAACTCATGGCCAGGAGACCTCGCGTGTACCTTGGATTGTCGATAGAGTGGGGCAGTGGAGGGTCTGGATGCCGGCCGGAGCTGGGGATAGCGTCCGGAGTCGCGGGGCGGCCGCCAGAGTCAAGGAACGGCGACGGGTCTCCGATGCGGCCGAGTCGGCGAAGCAGCAAGTCGGGCCGCGCTGTGTGCTCCAGTCCGCGTGAGGGGTGGGAGTGTCGCGGCAGCGGAGAGCCCTTGCCGGATTCGGCTCAGGGGAGGGTAAGCGTGGGCTGCGGTGGGTCTGCCCCGCAGCGGCTCGATCTATTTCATCCATTCGGGAGCAACTCGCAAGGAAGAAGGCAGTGAACGAAGCATTATTTTCTGACTTTGCGGTGGCATTGTCCGTAAATTATAGCTGCTCCGTGATACACTGATCCACGGATCACGTAAATTGGTGCTCCCTCGTTTCTACAGCGAAAATGGACCGCTTCACGGATCTGGCTTCACGGATCCGAAGTGTTCGTCGCTACTCCTGCTCGGAGCAGTCAGAAGCTGGAAGCCAGGCAGTTGTCGAACACGCCCTAAATTATAAAAGCATATGTAAGCTGAGATCATAGTACTTTAAACACATGCATGATAGATATAATTCTAACAATGAAACTTAGCAATCACTTTGCATCATGAAAAGTAACACAAATAAAAGATCATAAATAATAATGCACTTGAAAGTTATACGTTTGTTTCGAGCATAAATAAAACATAGCAAAGTGATATTTCGCTTATTCTTAAAAGTGGGGCAAAACATAAATGCCAGGAAACCTTCAAAGTTCAAGTGGATGACTAGAAAAAATAATCTGAGAGCAAGTAATAAGACATTATGAATCAATCAATAATAATCTTTGGGACTGATGCACATTAAACTCAGAATGGCAACTATGCTCTCTTAATTGTGCATAAAGTGAGAAGATGAAGACTCAACATAAAAGTAAAAGAAAGGCCCTTCGCAGAGGGGAGCAGGGATTAACTCATGTGATAGAGCTTTTTTATTTTATTAAACAGAGGTATTGAAAACATTTGTTTTTAGAAAGGTGTATGCTTATGTCAACGAATGGTAAACAGAAAATACAGTACGTCACAAGCCAACTAGACTTCACAAGAGCGACTCCCATTGAAAGACGCAACTATGGTCAGAAGGTCATCCCTCTTCTCTTTTGTGTACACAATTATACTTAGACTGATGAATCAGGGAAAAAAATAGTGAAGGGAATTTAATAGTAACCAATTTTGGGGTTGGGCATCCCGCTGCCAGCTCTTCTATCAATTTGGATCAGCGGATGTGCCACTAGTCCAGATGTGTAAAGTCCAATCAAGAAGTGAGATAAAGATTCTCTATTTGCGTCCTCATGAGATAAAACCGGGGCACAAAACATGAATACTTTTGAAGGTTTTAAAAGTTGCACATGAGAAATTTACTTGGAGTGGCGGTTAAATACCACATGTAGGTAGGTATGGTGGACACATTTGGCAAACTTTGGTTTTTGGGAGTTGGATGCACGAGTAGAGCTCATACTCAGAATAGGTGGAGGCTAGCAAAAGTTTGGGAGCAACAAATTAAGAGAGCAATAATGGTCATAATCATGCATAACGACAAAAACATTATTAATCAAAGCATAAATGGTATTACAAGTCAAAAACTAAATGATCATAGAGGCTATAGGTGGCTGGTTTGTAGTCATAAACATGGTGTAGGCATGCGCCAAGTTAACCAAATAAATCATTCGAAGGAGAATACCACAATATTATGCTTCAATGAGATAAAAACAACTCATGATTCTTTCAATGACACATTAAACAATCTCATCTATTTGAGACAAGTCATGCTACAATAATTGCTACCAAGCATAGAATTAAAATAACATCTAACATGACATGATAAAGTCTTGCCACAGTCTATACGAGATTCTTTTTGCACCGTTATAACCACGAAAATTGTATTACTGATTTCCAACACCAATCAATTCAAACGAAACAAAAACTCTCCTAAAGATGTAGCAATGAAACAAGAGAGTACCACCACTACTCTATCAGAACTAACAACTCTGAATAAGAGATGCAAGAAAAACATGAGCTAAAAGGATTTGCCGCAGCTAGAAGAAAAACTAAGAATACGAGCATGGAAGAAAACGAGTAATCATATGAAAAAGCGGAGCGTGTCTCTATCCCACACAAGAATGGTGGGTTCCAACTAAGTTTATTGCATCAACGAAAAAAACAGACGCTCCAAGTAAAGTGCATATGATGTGACCGAATAAAAATATAGTTTTACTAGAAGTGACCTGATAAGTTGCTGATGAAGAAGGGGATGCCTTGGGCATCCCCAAGCTTAGACGCGTGATTCTTCTTGGAATTTGTTGGGATGAACCACGGGGGCATCCCCAAGCTTTGGCTTTTCACTCTTCTTGATCATATTATATCACCCTCTTCTCTTGACCCTTGAAAACTTCCTTCACACCAAACTCAAAGTAATTCTCATTAGAGGGTTAGTGCACAATCAGAAACTCACATGTTCTCCTTGGACACAAGCATTATTAGTAATTTTTAAAATTAGCAACAGCCACTGATGTTTTGTGGATCAAAGAAATCCACTCAACATAGTAAAAGAGAGAATGTAAGTAAAAAGACAGAATTTGTCAAAATCAGAACAATATGTAAAGACGAATTCTTTCGACGCACTTACGTTGCTCAAATCAAAAAACCCAGAACTAGAAAAAGTTTCGGAAACAGCTGAGCATTGAGCACAAAAAATTTCAGGTCATTTTGTTCTTTCTGTGATTTTATACGAATTTAACAGTGGACAGCAGAAATCTGTTTTCTGCGTAGAAATCCAAATCTAACTTCAACTTTTCACTAGAGACTTTACTTGGCACAAAAAATGTAAGAAAATAAAGATACAAAGGAGTTGCTACATAAGTAAACAACACCTTGACTCAGGAAAATAGAATAAAATTGAAAAATAAAAACATGGGTTATCTCCCAAGAAGTGCTTTTCTTTAACGCATTTTAGCTAGGCCCAAAAAACAAGAATCAGGTATTTCAAGTGAAGAAGCATCCAAATTGTAACTTGTTCTTATATAGAATCAAAAGGCAACTTCATTCTCTTCCTAGGAAAGTGTTTGATACCTTTCTTTAGTGAGAACTGATATTTAATATTCCCCTCTTTCATATCAATAATAGCACCAACAGTTCTAAGAAAAGGTCTTCCCAAAATAATAAGACAAGAAGCATTGCATTCAATATTCATAATAATGAAATCAACGGGGACAAGGTTATTGTTAACCATAATAAGAACATCATCAAATTTTCCCAAAGGTTTCTTTCTAGCATTATCAGCAAGACGAACATCCAAATAACAGTGTTCCAAAGGTGGTAAATCAAGCGTATCATAAAATTTCTTAGGCTTAACAGAAATACTAGCACCAAGATCACATAAAGCATTACAGTCAAAATCATTAACCTTCAATTTAATGATGGGTTCCCAACCATCATCTAACTTCCTAGGGACAGAGGCTTCACGTTTTAATTCTTCTTCTCTAATTTACATGAGAGCATTTGTAATATGTTTTGTGAAAGCCATATTCATAACACTAGCATTAGGACCACTAGCAAGTTTTTGTAGGAACATAATTATTTCAAAAATATAGCAATCATCAAATCAAGATCATTTTTATAAAGGTAATGGGTTTCATGCAATTTTAAACATTTAACAGAAGAAGTGGAGACATTATCAACACCAATTACTTTACCATTAATAGTAGAAGGTTTACTAGCATGAGAAGATGCAGTTTTACTAGTGGTGGTAATAGTGCATATTTTATCTATATTATTCTTCCTACCTATTTCATCTTATCTTTCCCATCTAGCGTGCAGTTCAGCTAACATCCTAATATTGTCAGCAATTCTAACTTGGATGGCATTCAGAGTTTTGCTTTCTTTAACATCATGAGACATAAACTTTATTTTAAGAATATCAACATCAAGAGAAAAGCTATCAACTTTAGAACCAAGAACATCAATTTTGCCAAACTTTTCCGCAACAAATTTATTAAAAGAAGTTTGTGTACTAATAAAATTCTTAAGCATGTTTTCAAGATCAGAGGGTACAGTTCTATTGTTGTTGTAGGAATTACCATAAGAGTTGTCATAACCATTACCATTATTAGAAGGATATGGCCTATAATTGTTGCTACCAAAATTATTCATATAAGCATTATTGTTGAAATTGTTTTTTAATGAAGTTCACATCAACACGCTCTTGTTGAGCAACCAAAGAGGCTAAATGAACATTATTTGGATCAACATAAGTTTTACCATTCACAAGCGTAGACATAATGGCATTAGGGCTATCACTCAAGGAAGAGGTTTCTTCAACATAATTTACCTTCTGACGTGGTAGAGCTTTCTCAGTGTGCCATTTAGAATAATTTATCATCATATCATAAAGAAGCTTTGTTGCAACACCCAAAGTGAAGGACATAAAGGTTCCTACAGCAGCTGAATCCAGAAGGTTTCTTGAAGAAAAATTCGGACCTGCATAAAAGGTTTGGATGATCATCAAAGTAGTCAGTCCATGAGTGGGACAATTTTTTACTAAAGATTTGATTCTTTCCCAAGCTTTAGCAACATGCTCATTATCAAGTTGCTTAAACTCATAATGCTACTTCTTAAGGATATAATCTTAGCAGGAGGATAATATTTTCCAATGAAAGCATCTTTACATTTAGTCCTTGAATAAATACTATTTCTAGGCAAAGATAGCAACCATTTTTTTGGCTTTTCTTCTCAAAGAGAAAGGAAATAATTTCAGTTTAATAATATCTCCATCTACATCCGTATATTTTTGCATCTCACGGAGTTCAACAAAATTATTAAGATGGGCAGCAGTGTCATCGGTACCAACACCAGAAAATTGGTCTCTCATAACAAGATTTAACATGGCAGTCTTAATCTCATAAAAATCAGCAGTAGGAGCAGGTGGAGGAATATGTGTGCTAATAAAATCATTGTTGTTTGTGCCAGTGAATTCACACAACTTTGTGTTCTCAGGAGTACTCATTTTAACAAGATTAAAAACATGATAGAAATAACAACTAGAATAAGATTTTTTTTGTGTGTTTTTTGATAAAGATAAGAAAACAAGACAAAATAAAATAAACTAAGCAAAACAAAAACAAAGTAAAGAGATTGGAGGTGAGAGACTCCCCTTGTGGAAATCCTCTTCCTCCTCGGCAACGGCGCCAGAAAACTTGCTTGATGGCGGGTAAACACACGCTCGTTGGGAGACCCCAAGTGTAAGGTATGAAGAGTGCAACGGCAAGTTTTCCCTTAGAAAGAAACCAAGGTTGAATCGACAAGTACGAGAAAGAAATATCTTCTGAAGGTTGATGACATCTGATGTTGGCAGGGCGCACTATCGAGTCAACAACAACGTGGAATCTACACAACACAATCAAGATACTTTTCCCCAACCAAGGTTGTCAATCTCACCGGTTTTGCTAACACAAAGGATTAGATGTACAGTGTGGAAAATAGTACTTGTTTGCAGTAAATAAAAGCGAACAGTGATGATAGTGAATGAGAGGAAAACAATAATTGCAGTAGGAAAACAGTGGTTGCAGTGGTTGTATTATCAGTGTAAAGGAATGGACCAGGGTCCACAATACACTAGTGGTGTCTCTCCATAAAATATGGATAACATGATGGGTAAACAAATTACAGCTGGACAATTGACAGATATAGAAGACGCACCGTAGTGCATATGCATGACATGGTGTGATTCATGCGGGCATTACAACATAATTCATAGACCTTTATCCAACTGCATCTATGACTAATAATCCACCCTCGGAGCGTCATCGAATCAAACCTCGGGCATTAAGTTGCAAGCAACATATTATTGCCTTAAGTAAAGTATGTGATGTAAACAATGTAAACATCGTTGTTTTCTCCCTAGTATCAAAAGCACATCCCCCGCCCGTTACGTTTCTGTCACTCGAGCGTGAGTGAAAGGGAGGCACGAACCCACTATCGAGCATAAATACTCCCTCTTGGAGTTACAAGCATCAAATTGGCCAAAACATCTACTAGTAACAGAGAGCATGCAAGATCATAAATAACATAAACATAAAAGAACATGATAGTTGATAATCACTGGACATAGCATTCAATATTCACCAGATCCCAGAAAACACAACATGTAGCATTACAATAAGATGATCTCGATCATGGTAGGTAGCTCACAAGATCTAAACATGAGGCATAAAGAGGAGAGAACAACCATCTAGCTACTGCTATGGACCCATAGTCCAAGGATGAACTACTCACGCATCACTCCGGAGGCAGGCATGGTGATGAAGAGCCCTCATTGAGGATTCCCCCTCTCGGCAGGGTGCCGGGAAGAGCTTCAGAACCCTCCCCTTAGGGTTGGTGATAACGGCGGCTGCAGAATTTTTCGTGGATGGAGGCTCGGGTCTTTAGGTTTTCCCGAGGAAGAAGTATAAATAGGATAAAGGGCAATGTCGGTGGGTGGTCAGGGGGGCCACACCAACTGGTGGCGTGCCAAGGGGGGCCCTATGGTGTGGGTCCTCCAGGGCCCCCCTCCGGGTCCCCTGTGGAGTCCATGTATGTGACAGATTTCTAAGACACTGGAATTTTGTTTCGTTCAATTCCGAGAATATTTCCAGAACAACTTTTCTGAAAACAAAAACAGCAGAAAACATGAACTGGCTCTACGGAATCTTGTCAATAGGTTAGTCTCAGGAAATCCATAAAAATGACATAAAGTGTATAGAAAACATGTAACATATGACATGAAAACAACATAGAACATCAGAAATTATAGATACGTTTGAGACGTATGAAACACCAAATCAGATTAAGAATTGAATGGGTAGCGGATTTTTTTGTCTCTGTATAATGAAGGTGGATTGGTGGAATGATGCGGTAGGCCATGAGAGCAAGAATTTTCGAATCATAAGATCACTCGTGATACAACAATTTAATGAAACGACAATTTAATAATACATTGTGCATAAAATTGAACTCAGGGACAGGCCCATAGGTGTGGGACGTAATGCGGCCCGTATTGGGCCCACAATTTTTTATAGCCCTATGTAGCCGGCGCTAGGAATCAGAAGGAATTCAGGCTGGTAGCTGGGCGTCGTCGCGTCTGTGAGCCCGCGTATTGTCGATCATTATGGCCCGTGGGCATCCATTTCTCGCTATTCCAGGCGCTCACGGGTCCAGTCGAGCGCCGCCTCTCGATTACTGATTACCGAAAGTCGGCCCTACCAGAACGGACCGAAGATGCGAACAATAATAAAATGAGATCGCCTACCTTCAAACGCCAACAACAGGAGAGTGAATACACGAGACCGTTCCTCTCTAAGGCTGGTCACAATGGGAGTAACATAGCTAGTAACATAAGTGCCACGTAGGTAAAAAAGATGATGTGGCACATATCTAATGAGAAGAGGGATGAGGGTCGTAACTAGCTATGTTACCATAACATCACATATTCCAATACACAATTAGTCTATAACTTAATAAATATGACACTACCTATATGTTACTTACCACCATGGAGATAGTAACATAGTTTAGAAAAACATGTATGTTACTCGTGCACGGTAACTTCCTATTGTGACTAGCCTAATACTCTTTTTTTACCATGATCCCCAAAATAGGTTGCCGACTGTCTGGTGAGTCGGCCACCTTATGATTTTTTCATCAATTATGGCTCCTAACTAAATTACGGCGGGACCTCTTGTAAGGTCCCCCTGAACCACTGTTCAAGGACCTCCGATATGCATACATTCACGATCTCAGATCACACCATCCGTGAACAATATATCAAGTTGGCATTCAGGTACATCATCCATTACACGATTACAAAAAGGTCTTACACAAGAGACACGGTCACATGACCAAGTCTAACACAACTGCCACGCAGGGCAAGCACACAACACACACAACAGAAGAGAATAACACACAACGTAGTAGAGCCCAAGTCACGCCTTAACCTACAGGATGCTGACCGGGAGACGATCCTAGTTCGCAAGGCCATCAGTGCAATACTTCTCCTTGTAGATCTCTTCCTGAGGGTCCTCCTCAAAGTCTGGCAAGTAAATACCAGGGACGAAACCAATATGAGTACGTTTGAATGTACTTAGCAAGACACCCGTCATGAAGCTTATAGAATGCAAGTATGCTTATATGGTGGAATAGGTAGGCTATACATAGGGTTCACTACCCATGATATATGAAAGATACATCATAGTTGATTTTTAAAATCTCTGTATCTTTGTTGAAGAAGATACTTCAAAACAAAATAATATAGTTTTCCTTTTCTTGTAGATATCGCATGTACAAGAGGTTTTTGTAAAACTTTGTTTTTAGAAAAGAAATTTTTCTCTTTGCAAAACTTCTTGGAATCAACTGCCAGTTTTTGTTTAGAAAAGAAAGATTTTCTTTGCAAAACTTTTTGTAAAACAACTTCCGACTTTTCTTCAACCGTACCTCATTGGTACAAAGTTCCTTATTTCAATACTTCACAAGTTCCAAATCCTTTTCAAAACTTCGTTTTGAAAAGATTGACACAATGCTAGCTACATGGCCATTCAACTATCCATATCCGAGGACGCGGATATTCAGAATAGTTTGACTCTGCAGAGATGTACACATTCCACAAGATCCAGAACATCCGCCGTGAACAACCACAGACTGTAACAACAGTATGCGAACATCAGATAACTGATCCTAACCATCCACTATGTTCAAACTAGCATATGACTATCTCTTCATTTGAGTGTAATCTCCCCGGCACCAGGTCCCACTCCGCCACGGCAGGAGACCCAACTATAGCATCCAGAGAGAAAATTAATCCCACACTTCATATGCCTCGTGTTCCATGACTTGGCGGCATTTCGATTCAAGGGAAGTCATACCCCTTATAGCAAATTGAGATAGGGCACACACTAACAAGAACAAGTTTCAAATTAAGCCCCGTGCCCATGTTGGGGTAGAGTGGCAATATGATAAAGGTTGTCCGGCGAAGACTAGGTTGTGTGTCATTTTTGAAAACACCTTTTTCCCAAAACTGACCACTTCACCAACCTCCTGTGGATAAGGCTTCGCCTTTCCACATGGTTTTCCATAAAGCCTTTGTTTTGCAAAAACATATTTTTAAGGTGTCCACTTAGGGACTTATACTTTTGGTGGAAATAAATACCATATGGTGGCTATGGGCTTGGTAACACCAAGTTTCACTATTGGCATAATAATATCTTATATAATATGAATAGTAGTAATAGCCACTCAAAAATAGTTTTGATAAATCAAAGTTTTGTAAAACTTTCAGAAGTAAAACATGCATCATAGATAATGTTAAGGGTAGTAGAAAGCATCAGGATGGCTTACCTTAAAACTCTTTGTGTCCCTGGCCTTCAAGTAGCTTGAACTTGACACACAACTCTACAACTACTTCTTCTTTTTCTTCTTTGTTTTCTAACGCCGGAAAAGCATAAAAGGCACACACTCAGAACCAAACGAAGTCAATCAATAAAACAAAGCAACACATACAGCAAGCAAACTTGTACTAGCTCAATCACTCAAAAAGCTATCGAGAAAACTTCCTCACAAACACTCATGGAACAAACGCTATTGCTAAAAATACTTATGGTTGGGAAACCATATTCCACATCCTAGATATCATAGGTTGAGTAGCAAAACTGATACCTATTCGAAAATTGACTCTGCAGTTTCTGAAATATGCTTCTCAATAAATTCTTCCGGGATCATGGATCGAATACAATCAACATTTTCATTATAAGGATCTCCAGAAATATAATGCTTGAGTCTTTGGCCATTCACCACTTGTGAATTGTTGTTTTCAAGGGAAACAATTTAAATTGCCCCCGAACGATATACCTCTTCGATAAAAAAAGGTCATTCCCATCTTGAGAGTAATTTTCCTGCAAAAAATCTGAGACGAGACCTATACAATAGCACTTTCTCACCAACATGAAACTCTCTTTTAATAATTCTCTTATCGTGCCACCTTTTAAATTTATCTTTAAAGCTCTTAGCATTTTCATATGCTTCACTCCTCCATTCATCTAAAGAACTTAAGTCAAGCAACCTTTTCTCACCAGCAAGTTTAAAATCTCTATTTAGGTTTCTCACTGCCCAATAAGCTTTGTGTTCTTATTCTAGGGGCAAGTGACAAGATTTTCCATAAACCATTTTATAAGGAGACATTCCCATGGGATATTTATAAGCAATTATATAAGCCCACAGAGCATCATTTAATTTACTAGCCCAATTTTTTCTAGATTTGTTAACAGTCTTTTGCAAGATAGATTTGATTTCTCTATTTGATAATTCTACTTGCCCACTAGTTTGAGGATGATAGGGTGAGGTAATTCTATGATTAATATCATATTTAGCAAGAGTCTTTCTAAAACCACCATGAATAAAATGAGAACCCCATCAGTCATAAGATATCTAGGCACACCAAACCTAGGGAAAATAATGTCTTTAAGCATTTTTAATGAGGTTTCACTATCATCACTTTTAGTAGGTATACCTTCTACCCATTTAGTAACATAATCAACAGAAACAAGAATATGAGTGTAGCCTTGTGAAGGAGGGAAAGGACCCATAAAGTCAAAACCCCAACAATCAAACGGTTCAATAACAAGAGAATAATTCATAGGCATTTTATTACGTCTAGAAATATTTCCAACCCTTTGACATTGATCACAAGATAAAATAAACTTTCTAGCATCTTTAAAGAGAGTAGGCCAATAAAAACCTGATTATAGAACCTTATGTGCAGTTCTATCTCCAGCGTGATGTCCTCCATAAGCACTACTATGACATTTTCTCAATATCTCTCGTTGTTCATTTTCAGGAACACATCTTTGCATAATACCATCAACACCTTCTTTATATAAGTGTGGGTCATCCCAAAAATAATTCCTCAAATCATAGAAGAATTTTCTTCTTTGCTGAGCTGTAAAGGTAGGAGGCAAATACTTGGAAACAATAAAGTTAGCATAATCAGCATACCATGGAATCTCTTGAGAGCTCACTTTTATTGCAGCCAAATGTTCATTAGGAAAACTATCATTAACATGAATAGGATCATCAGAGATATTTTCTAATCTAGACAAATTATCAGCAACAGGATTTTCAGCACCCTTTCTATCCACAATATGTAAATCAAACTCTTGTAAGAGAAGCACCCATCTAATAAGCCTAGGCTTAGCATCTTTCTTTTCCATAAGGTAATTAATAGCAGCATGATCAGTATGAATGGTAACTTTATAATCAACAATATACTTCCTAAATTTATCACAAGCAAAAACTACAGCTCGGAACTCTTTCTCAGTGGTAGCATAAATCTTTTGATCAGCATCAAGAGTTTTACTAGCATAAAGAATAACATTTAACTTCTTATCTACCTGCTGTCCAAGAAGAGTACCTACAACATAATCACTAGCATCACACATAATTTCAAACGGTAAATTCCAATCAGGGGGTTGAACAATAGGGGCAGATATGAAAGCCTTCTTTAAAATTTCAAAAGCTTCTTTACAATCTTCATAAAAAACAAAAGGTACATCCTTTTGAAGAATATTAGTAAGAGGATTTGATATTTTAGAGAAATCTTTAATAAACCTTCTATAGAAACCAGCATGACCAAGAATACTACGAATACCTTTGACATCCCTGGGACATGGCATTTTCTCAATGGCTTCAACTTTAGCTCTATCAAATTCAATACCTCTTTCAAAAAAATTATGTCCAAGAACAATTCCTTCATTAACCATAAAATGGCATTTCTCCCAATTAAGAACAAGATTAGTGTCTTCACATCTCAGCAAAACTTTATCAAGATTGTGCAAACAATTATCAAAAGAAGTTCCATAGACGAAGAAATCGTCCATGAAGACTTCCAAAGTTTCTTCACAAAAACCATGAAAGATAGCGGACATGCATCTTTGATAATTAGTAGGAGCATTACATAAACAAAAGGCATACGTCTATAAGCATAAGTTCCGTAAGGGCAAGTGGAAGTTGTTTTCTCTTGACCAGGCTTCCTAACAGTAATTTGAGAGAACCCAGAATAACCATCAAGAAAGCAAACATGAGTTTTCTAGGATGAGAGACAATATTAGAAGCATCTTCACAAAATATAATGGGTCCCTC
Source organism: Alopecurus myosuroides (assembly GCA_028641055.1). NCBI lineage: Eukaryota > Viridiplantae > Streptophyta > Magnoliopsida > Poales > Poaceae > Alopecurus > Alopecurus myosuroides. The sequence continues at coordinate 357,502,570 of CM054062.1, read as the reverse complement.
TTCTACATTTTCAGAAACAAGGTCCTTTACTATTGCTACTGTAGGTTCTACAGTTATTTGCTCCTCGGGTTCTACAGGTTTCCTCGCACTTTTATCAACCACACTAGCTAACATAGAATGTTCTTTTACCTTAGCAGGTGATGACCCACAAGTATAGGGGATCACAACAGTCTTCGAGGGAAGTAAAACCCAAATTTATTGATTCGACACAAGGGAAGCCAAAGAATATTTGTGATCCTTAACAAGTGAGTTTTCAATTCACCTACACATGAAAGTACTTTTGTTCGAAGTGGTTTATCAGTAGTAATAGTTTTATAGTTGCAGCAACAGTGAAAGAATAACAACAGTAGTATTAAAACAGCAGCAGTAGTGATTGAAGTAAATAGCGGATTAAATACTGTAGGCATAGGGATGGATGAACGGGTGTTGCATGGATAAGAAAGTTCTAATAATGATCATGTCAGGGGCATTGCAGATAAATAACATAAAGCATCCAAGTACTAAGTAACCATAGGCATGTGTTTCGTAAATAGTCGTACATGCTCGCAATGAGAACTTGCACAACATCTTTTGTCCTACCAGCCCGTGGCAGCGGGGCCTCAAAGGAACTATTGGTAATTAAGGTGTTCCTTTTAATAGAACACCGGAGCAAAGAATTAACACTCCGTGAACACATGTGATCCTCACATCACAGCCATCCCCTCCGGTTGTCCCAATTTCTGTCACTTTGGGCCCTCTGGTTCTGGACAACAATATGTGTAAACAAATTGCAGGTACGATCAAGAAACAATAATTATCATCATGGTTCAATAACATTTTTAGATCTGAGATCATGGAACTCGGGCCCAAAGTGGCAAGGATTAAGCATAACAAGTTGCAACAATGTCAATAGCACTAATAGAGGATACAAGGCACTATGCCCTAACAATCACGGCATTATTACATGAACAATCTCATCCAATCCCTACCATCCCCTTCAGCTTACAACGGGGAATTACTCACACATGGATGGGGGAAACATGGATGGTCGATGGAGAGGCGTTGGTGATGACGATGGCGATGATCTCCTCCACTTCCCCGTCCCGGCAGGGTGCCAGAACAGGAACTTCTGTTCCCCGAATCAAGGTTCAGGACGGTGGCGGCGCTTTGTTGTGTTTCTGTGGAATATGACGAACCCCCTCGCGTTTTAGGGTTGGAGGCTACTTGTAGTCGAAAGGGGAGTCCGAGGGGGGTCCTGGGGGGCCCACACCCTATGCTGGCGTGGCCAGGGGAGACCCGCGCCGGGGGGGGGGGGGTGGCCACTCTGTGGCCCCTCTCCTGGCCCCCTTCTGGCTCCCGGGGTCTTCCGGGGTGAAAACATCAATGGGCTCTTTTCTGGGCATTTTCCCGAAAGTTGATTTTTCTGCATAAAAACAAGACACCAAAGTAATTCTGCTGAAAACAGTGTTAGTTGTATCCAAAACACACAAGTTTAGAGAAAAAAAAAGAAAAGTAGATACGTTTTCGACGTATCAAATCCCTCAAGCTTAGCTTATTGCTTGTCCTCAAGCAATTCAGTGACAACTGAGTGTGATAAAAGTCTTTTACGAACACATTTCTTTCATATGATGTAAATATACTCACTATGTGATCAATACTTAATTATGCTCATGATAAGATACATGCAAGATACTGCCACTTAATAGCTATGCAAACCATGAAGAGATAACAAAATATTAATAATAAACAACATGAAGCATAACTATTTGCAAGATTGAAATATTCATAATAGAACCTGATAAAGTGATATCTCGCTTGCCCTTAAGTGTGGGGCAAAACATAAATGCCAGGGCACCTATGAAGTTCAAGGGAAGACTAGAAGTAAAGATATCAAAGATGCAAGTATCGGGAATATACCACAATCAACCGTGCTTTGGGACAAACACATTACACTAAGAACGATAATTCTGCTCTCAAGAAAGTGCTCAAAGAATGAGGCGGAGACTCAACATAAAAGTAAAAGAAAGGCCCTTCGCAGAGGGAAGCATGGATCACTCATGTGCTAGAGCTTTTTATTTTAGTAAATAGAGGTATTGAAAACATTTTGAGAGAGGTGTATGCTTATGTCAACGAATGGTAAACAGACAATACAATACGTCACAAGTCAACTGGATTCACAAGAGCGACTCCCATGTGAAGGACGCATCTGGGTAGAAGGTCATCCCTCTTTCTCTTTTGTTTACACAATTATGCTTTGAATGATAAATCAGGGGCAAAAAAAGTGAAGAGAATTTGTGTGTATTAATTTGGGGCTGGGCACCCCGCTGCTAGCTCTTCTATCATTTGGATAAGCGGATGAAGCCACTAGTCCAGGGTGTGAAATCCAATCAACGAGTGAGATAAAGATTCTCTACTTACGTCCTCATGAGCTAAAAAGGGGCACAAAACAGGAATAATTTTTAGCAGGTTTTAAAGGTAGCACATGAGCAATTTACTTGGAGTGGCGGTTAAATACCACATAAAGGTAGGTATGGTGGACACGTTTGGCAAACTTTGGTTTCCAGGGATTTGGATGCACGAGTAGAGCTCATACTCAGTATAGGTGAAGGTTAGCAATAGACAGGGAGCGACAATCAAGAGAGCAAAAACTATCATAATCATGTTTGCGACAAAGTAAAATCAACTGAGGCATAAAATTGATACTAGAACTCTGAGGCAAAATAAATCATCGAGGCTTATTGACTTTTTGTTTTCAGTCTTAGCATGCGTGAGCATGTGCCAAGTCGATTCAAATGAAACAGTCAGAGGAGGCTACCACAATATCATACCCTTCTATGAATAGAACAATGCGAACAAATATTTATGCGACAGGTAGTTTACTATTAATACATTGCAAAAAAACATGAGAGATCATGAACTATTAAGCACCATTAAGTCACATATATCTTATACGAACAAACTAAGCATGCTCACATAGATAGATGTATGTAAAAAATGAAAGCAAATAGAGTTCATACCAGCCTCTCACCACAACTTGAATTGTCTTATATCATCATTATTGCTCTTCACTTGTGGCTCAAATAATATATAATGAAAACCAACATCTAATGGAATCACGGACGAGTGTTGACCTCTGCAACAAACTTTACAAAACCAAAGAAGAACAAGAAATATTTTTGGGGTTTTCAATTAAAGCACGAACAAAAAGAGAACAAGCAAACAAAACAAAAATCTTTTTGGGTTTTCAAAATGAAGCAAGACAAAAGAAAGAAAACAACAAATAAAAGAAACTATTTTTGGGTTTTTGAATATTAAAACACAACTAAAGAATAAACCAAACCAACTAAAGAAACAAATAGAGAGAAACAACAGAAATATTTTTGGTCTTTTTGTGTTTTGGAAAGCGAAAACAAAACAATAAAAACAAAAGAACCGAAAGAAAACAAAAACAAACGAAAGAAACAAAAGAAGCGAAAGAAAACGAAAACATGGATATACAAACAACCGACAAAACATGATATGTAAATGAGCGTGATTTCGGTATACCTCCCCCAAGCTTAGGCTTTTGGCCTAAGTGGAGATCAATCGCCAAGGGTCCCATGAGGTCCCGCCCCTGTAGTATGTCGAGGAGGAATCCTCCCCCTGAGATGTGCTCGAGGATGCGTTGGTGTACTGCATGTTGTGGTCCTCGGAAGGCACGTCTCGCCTCTCCTGCTGCGGTAAAACTCCATGGTGCTCAAATGCTCGTCTACCTGCTCCTTGGAGAGAGACCATGGTGACCTGTCAATCTAAAACAAAACAGGCTGCGGCAAAGTAACTTTTCGCTCTTCTCCATCCATATATAAAACTCTATAGACTAAATGTTCAGTACTAGAGTTAGAAGTGACCAACTGATGGGATTTCATAGCATCAAGGTTAAGCCTATGTGGAGCAATTATTTCATCATTAGGATCAATGGAAACATGCAAAGCAGTTGCGACACGTGTAGCAATAATGCCACCAAAAATAGGCCCAGCAGCAGCAAGGCGGCGTGCAACAAGTGCACCGAGGTTATACTTTGTACTATGTATCAGTGCAGCATCAGTGAAAGCAAGGTGATAACTAGAAACATTAATAGTGTTCTCACTACCAAGAATACTAGTACCAATATAGCAAGTAAAGTATCTAAGAGAAGGAAGTTGAATGTTCCTTATCTTCCCACGCTGGGATGAGCGACCGTCATCGTTGATGATCTCTCGGTAGATCCCCTGGAGGTCTGCTGGTCTATCTTGAATCATGCTTGTCGTCCCGGTGGTGTTGATACCTATAATAGCACAAACTTCCTCCAAGGACAAAGACACATGACTACTATATAACTTGAATGCAACAGTTGGACCATATTGAGTGTTCTGAAATTTAAAACTCTTAACAAAACCTTTTGTGAGTGTGGCATACTGAGGTCTTTCATCCTCCATAAAGCTGGTAAGCCGACTCTCTCGATAAGCATAAGAAAATCATCTAAAAGACCCGCACTTCTTAAAAATGTATGACAAGGAAAGCTAGATGGATAAATGATACCGTCATCTTCTGCATCATCAATAGTTGACGCTATAACGTCTTCATTATATGGTTTCCTCGCTGAAGTAGACGAGCGTGATGCCCTTGTCCTTCTAGGAGCATCACTCCTAAATATCTCACCAAAATTGAAACTATCCATCTCTGAAATTTTTCAAGAAGCATCATAAAAACTAATTTCAAGCAACTATAGGGTGGAAACTACCATAGGGACTTATATGAGAGCTAAACATACATCAAAACTATATTATTTTATCTAAATCAAGCATGTAAACTCACATAATCTGTCACCTACGGTGGCAAAATACTCAAGAAATACTTCACTAAGCAAAATTCTACTTGGATCGTCGGAGGAGTCACATACCGGAGATCAAACACACCAAAAATCAGCACAAATGATGGGCTGAAGAAGGAGATCAAAAATCCAGAGGAAGAACACCAAGAACACGGGTCCCAGGAAATGTTTTCAGCTTTCGGGCTGAGAGAGAAGACTTGGGAAGTGGAGAGAGTAAGTGGAGGGCCAGGGGCCCGAAACCATGTGCTGGCGCCACCAGGGGGCAGGCCGCGCCACCCTAGGGTGTGCCTGCCTGGTGGGTCCCCCTGGGGTCTCCCAGGTGGCTTTCTGCCCCATTTTTGACGTAAAAATTTATTATAATTTTTCTGGAATTTTTCGAGAAACTTTATTTTTGAGGTATTTCCAGAATTTTAATAATTAATAAAAATCGGGAAAACGAAAGTGAAAACATGGAAAACAAAACCAAAACCAGAACTACAGAAGTTCTATGACATTTTAATGAAAGAATAACCAAAGAAAACAATGGTGGTAGTGGTGAAAACAAAAGTATGGGTGGTGAAAATATGCATAACTTCAGTAATCAGAGTGAAAACATCACGAAAACATGCATAAGGATGGTGAAAAACATGATTGCACTCAAGTAATAATGTGATAACAGAAGTAAACATGGTGAAAACATAATGGGGAAGGTGAAAACATAGTGAAAAAAGTGCCCATTTCATTTAAAATCATTTTTTTAACAAGGGTGATCAAGTCTTGCTACCAAAATAATTTTATATGAAACAAAACTTAGTTTCTCACTAAATAATTATGTTACCTCAACCTTGATAGGCATAGTCCCAATCATAATAATTTCATATTTTTTTGGTGGCTTTGGAATAGGACAATAAAATGCTCCAATCTTGATGGTCTCAACATTTTCAATGGAATTTAGACCATATTTTCTATCAATCTTTTAGGGAAAATAAACAGTGTGCTCTTTACCATTAACATTAAAAGTAACTTTTCTTTGATTGCAATAAATAACAGCCCCTGCAGTATTAAGAAAAGTTCTTCCAAGAATAATAGATATATTATCATCTTCATGCATTTCCCACACAACAAAGTCAGTTAATATCAGACAATTATTCGCAACTTGAACAGGAACATTCTCACATATACCCACATGAGTAGCAGTAGACTTATCATCCATTTGCAAAGATATATCAGTTGGTATCAATTTTTCTAGGAGGAGTCTTTTATAGAGAGTAAAAGGCATGACACTAACTCCAGCTCCCAGATCACACAAAGTAGTTCTAACCTAATTATTTTTAGTAGAAAAGGGAATAGTAGGTATACCAGGATCTCCAAGCTTCTCAGGAACCTTGCCATTAAAAGAGTAATTAGCAAGCATAGTGGAGATTTCCTCATTAGGAATCTTCCTTTTGTTAGAGACAATATCTTTCATATATTTTGCATAAGGAGGCAGTTTAATAGCATCAGTTAAAGGAATTTGCAAGAACAAAGGTTTCATCCATTCAAAAAACTTGTTATAACGTTCTTCTTCCTTAGATTTGTGTTTCTTACCAGGAAAAGGAATTGGTTTTTGTACCCAAGGTTCTCTCTCATTACCATGTTTATTAGCAATGAAATCTTCCTTAGTATACTTTGCAGTTTTAGTTCGCTTTTCAGGTTCAGCTACAGGTTCTTATTTATCAGAAGCATCATTCATTTCATTACCACTTTCAGTTTCAGCATCAGAGATAGATATACTATTAGGATCTTTAGCAGGTTCAGAAGATTCTACATCAGTTTTATGTTTCTTCTTCTTTTTCTTCTTAGTGTGAAGAACATCATTATTAGTTTGATGAGAATCTTGTTCAATTATTTTAGGATGTCCCTCAGGATATAAAGGATCTTGTGTAGCAATACCACTTCTAGTTCTTATCTCATAAGTGATGGCTAGGTTGAGACTCCAAGTGCAGAGTGTGTAGCTAGTGACAAGCCTTCTTCCCCACGAGGGTGACTCGAGGGTTTATATCGAACTCTTGGGGAGCCAGTATTTCAGCAGTTGTCTTCCAAGCTTCCTCCAGGATCCTGCAAACAAGTAGAGAATTTTGTGCCCTCAACCTCACCAAGTGGTTGTCAAGCACAAGGTGTGAGACTTCTAAATTTCAATGCAAAACTGAAAGTAAATGTGCAATAATTAAATCTACTACTAAATGCAAATGAGAAAATAAATATGCAATGGATTGTTTTTGTATTTTTGTGATGCAAGTGGTGATGGAGATAATGTAAATTCGAATTGGAGATGCAAGTAAACTAAAGTGCAAGTAAAGTAAATTGCAGCAAAGTAACTAGAGTGTTTTCTTATATTTAAAATAGGACCGGGGTTCATGGTTTCACACTTGCATTCTCTCAAATAAAGTGGTAGACGGTGGAAATAAAGAATTACATGTGAGATTACAATAACATGTTTAACATTGAGTACTTTCATGTGGGCATTACGTCCTAGCATAGAGATCTCTACAGTCATATTGATCCCTCTTATACTCCACCAAGATGCGAAATAAATCATAACACCTCGATAATTAAGGAAAAACCAGAGTATAGCTTTAAGCAATGTGACATGAAGTTGAAGTAAGAACTTGCTAGATCTAGTCATGGAGATTGATTAGTGTCACTTCAAATCCCCGGTAACAAGGTGCTCCTTTTTATCCCTAGTGAGGTAACTAAGAAAGGTTTAACAAAACCTAAGTGGATCGCTGAACTTCTGTCACTTTCACAACAGTAGCCACCCCCCGTTACTCCAACTAATGCACCCATCACCCCACACACGCTCTCAAGAACTAGATTGATCAAAGCTAGCAAATAAGAACGGGGTACATAAGATACATCTACTCAAATAACTCAAGAGAAACAATTGCAATCTCAGATTCAATAACTCATAGAAAAGATCCACCACATAGGAATTACAACGGTGCCCATAATCATGTGAGGCAGCTCATACGGATCTAATTAGTGAAGCACATAGAGAGAGAGACAGATACAAGTGCTACTTCCACAAACCCATAGCCCTGGGGTGGACTATTCCCTCTTCATGGAGATGTCGATGGAGATGACGTTGGAGGGGTAGGAGATCACACCGGCGGCGCCCCGCCAGATTTTTCCCCCTCCAATCTGGAACTTCTGGTCTCTGTTTTAGTGTTTCGGTGTTTCAGCGGTGCTCTTTTCCGTAAGGGTACGGGGGACCCTTTTTATAGTCGGTTTTAGGTCAAGACGGAGTCGGTAAGTCGAAGATGGAAGGAATTGGGGCCACAGGGGCCAAAAGGGGGCCTCTCGCGCGGCCAAGGAATCTGGCCGCGTGGAGGGTCCTCTTTTGGGCCTCCTTGCCCAATTCTCGTGGATCCTTCGCCCGCAAGTCTTTTCCTTCCAAGAAAATGACCCCCGCAGATTTTCAGGTGATTTCGCGGAAGTTTGCCCCCTGAAACGTCAAAAATATAGAAAACGGGGTTTCTGACAGGCAGGGTTAATTCCATAAAAGTTGGGGGACTTTGTAATTGAACCCCAAAATACTATAAAACATTGAATTATACCCTTATATGATGCAATATGTAATAGAAAACCATGTGAAAATATGCAAAATTCATCTATGCATTTTACATGCATCAACATCCCCAAGCTTAACCCATGCTCGTCGTCGAGTATGAAGGTGATAAAACTAAGATGGGTTTTGCATATTGAAACAATCATGGGATATCAAGGAGGATTATTCATGCTACATATAATCAAATGATTAATACTAGAAATGAGTAGCAATATACAATTCATGTTGTAAGAAATATCAAATATGCAAGCAAAGATGCTTCATGAAAGTTCACAAAGTGTATAATGAAATAAAAGCACTATGGACCAACTGCATACACAAAATGAAAAATAAAATCCTATATTGGTCAAAGAATAGCATAATGGAGAATAGAAAATATAGTGGACACTTTGGAGAAAATTGAGTAGAAGTAAAACATGATCAAGTCTTATTTAGCCTCTAAATTTTTCAACTAAAATTACTAATTGAAATGTGGTGTCCATTGATCTAGGACTCATTGCCCTTTATCACTAGCATCTTAAAATTGTGAGTACTGAAGTAATGAGAATGACAAGGTGGTTGAAAGCCTCATGCCCCGTGAGTGTGAAAACCTACTCCATGATTACTCAACTTAAGATTCCTAATAAGCTTTGTACAGTCATAATAAGTATTAATGACATCATAGAGAACCGCAAAGAGGTACCTCTTGCCCCATGACATGGAAACAAACCCATGTTACAATGACAAGATGAATAAACGGAGTAGACTCATCATCCTTTTTATTTTCATTCACTATTATGCATAGCTTCTTATTTTATTATAGGATGTGTTGTAGAGTCACTCAAGCTGTAAGTAAATTTCCACCATGATAAAGCATGGCTTGGGTTAGCGGCCCAATGCGTTTCTCTAGTCATATAGATACTTACTCATCAAAACTTACTATTCCTCTATTTCATTTCGGCATGGCAGGAGTCCAAAAACAAAAGTACATGATATCAACCAAATGTAATTTTTTTGTGCAATGTTGAAAGCTTTCCGGTGATACACGTTTATAGCTAGCTCCCAACCACACACTTGTCAAACGCAAAACTTGTGGCTCCCATTATTGGGTCATGTTTATTAGATGCATAAAAGGTAAAGTGTGCCTTCAAAAGTTCGTGAGAGTCCTATCCCAAGTTCAACCCATGACAATTAATAAAGTGAATATGTTAATTTAGAACATAAATAACACAATAACATGGTGAACATACTCGGAATAGCAATGAAGCTAATGGGAAGATATGGTGGACTCACTGGAAATACTTGGCTAAGGAGTGTTGGAAACAAGTTTTTACTTGTTGGAATTTTTAAATTTTTGGGCTAGCAAGAGGGAGATAGTTGACCAGATACTATGCATGCATATGTCCATAGAACTACTCATTTCATGAAAAACTAAATAAACTAGCAATTAACATCAAGGACATGAATAAGAGATAGCTCAAGACAACATTATTGCAAAATTCTACACATAAAAAGCCTATAAATCATGCAAACATATGTAGCTCTTCAAATCAACCATGGCATCCCTATTCCAAGTCATAATACTAGAATCCAATACATTCCAAACCCAAACTCCAGTAGCTCAATCTCATATAAAATGATGGTGGTGGTCTTATCAAAACAAAAATAAAAACAAAAACTAGATGCTTCAAGTCTCTACGATAAATGCTTTGCTTAGAAAAACAGAAAGTAGACGTGTGCTAACAAAAAGAGTGTAGATCCAGTGGGGTGTTCATCATATACCCAAGCTTATGGCTTTCACCATTCTTGGATGTCTTGAGGCGCAGCTCCTCTATTCCCTGTGAAAAAAACTTCACAAAACATGTTTCTCCCATTCTTTTTCTATGGGGTGAGATTAGCAAGGACAAACAAATCACATGCTTGCTGTGCAAAATTCCAAATAAAATGCTCCAGTAGATAGAAAATAAGTTTCATTATGTTGTATGTTCACTCTCTTGCTTGAAAGAATCATGGAAATTTGATTCCCAAGCACAAAGAGTGCATAAAACAAAAGAAGGCAGAATCTGTCCCGAAAAGCAACAGCAGCAAAACGAACGTTTTTACCTAAGCTAAACTCGTCAAAAAATTAAGACAATTTTTGTGCTTACAGAGGACTAAAATTTCCAGAACATACTAAAAAATTAGCTCAATCCGACATACCAGTAAAAAACGTAAAATCATACGGTGAGCAGACTCGTGCTGAAACAGAAATTTCATGCACTAGGATAGCAACTTATAAGTCCAAATGGGTTTGACTTGACTCTTTATTGAAAACTACAGAATTAAAACAAAAAAACTAATATCTTGAGACAGCAAGAGGACACTAGGAAAATCCAAACAAAAACAACCGGGTTGCCTCCCGTAAAGCTCTTTCTTTATAGCCATATAGCTAGGCTTTACTTACTTGATAATCAAGAGAGATAAAGCTCATGAGGGAGATTGTTCTTCAGCGTGACCCTCTTCCTTGGGAAGTGCTCCATGCTTTTCTTGTGAGTTAACTGAAACTTGACATTCCCTTCCTTGGAGTCTATGATTGCACCTGTAGTACGAAGAAAAGGTCTACCCAAAATAATAGGACTAGGGGATTTATCCCCCATATCCATAATAATGAAATCAACGGGTACGAAAGTCATGTGCAATTCAATCATAACATATTTTACTTGTCCTACAGCATGTTTAGTAGAGTTATCAACAAGGACAAATTAACTTGAGCACTTTTCTAAATTTTCTAGTTCTAGCAATTCATATAATTCTTTAGAGAGTACCGATACACTAGAACCTAGATCTAACATAGCATGGTGAATTTATTTTCCAATTGAAACTAGCACCTTGGGGATCCATGCATCCCCAAGCTTAGGAGGTATCATGGCCTCATTCTTGTACCTAGCAATTTTTTCTTGCAAGACATGATTAGCAATATAAGATCCAAAGCCAGGTTGATTAACATTTATAGTGGGATCACTAGCAAATTTTTGTAGAGTAGAAATAAGTTCTTGCAAGCTACTTTTTTCTAAATCAAGCAATGGATCCTTAATTTCAGTAAGCATCATAATTTCCTCTACTTTACTCTCTAATTTAGCTAGCATGCTTGATTCATGAGGACTAATTTCATCTTTGCTAGCAAGATAAGACATATATGGAAGTAAATATTCAGGGTACTTCACTATTTCATTCAAAGTTTCTTCTAAGCTAGTAGGGACATGCTCACTTGTATTCTCAGCAATATGATCAATATTTTCAATAATAGGAGCAGCAATAGTAATAGAATTCATTCCTACACTAGGTTGTGCTTGTGGCTTTCCTGCTGACATGCTTAATAGAGTTGCTTGATTATCAGCTAATTTTGACAATGCTTTATCTAAATTCGAAGATTGAAGTTGCAATCCTTTAATATCACTACTAATGGATGCAATAGACTTATTTAACTCATGTATCATAGCATTGTGACTAGCAACTTGTTCCATAAGCAATTTATTAAATTCAGAAATTTCACTAGAAGGCTTCCACTTATTTTCATTAGCATTAGGATATGGAACAAAAGGTTTATTTGGCACATAAGGAGGTTTACTATATGAATTTTAAGAATTACCAAAACCATTGCTACCATAATTCCTAACAAAATTAACATCCACACTTTCAGAATTACTACCAACTAGCTCCTACAAAGGCACATTCTCCATATTTTGTTTATTAATAAAAGTAAGAATAGTGTCCATTTTAGAAGACAAATCATTGGTTTCTTCAATTGAGTTTATTTTCTTCGTGGGATTGGGTGCTCTTTCATTATTCCATTGACTATAATTTTGCAATATGCTTTCTAATATGCTCTTAGCCTCTCCTACAGTTTTACTCATAAAGGCACCTCCAGCAGCAGAATCAAGTATATTTCTAGACATGTAGTTTAGACCATTATAAAAAGAGTGTAGTATGGTCCATTCATCTACTCCATGTTATGGGCATGTTCTAATCATTAATTTAATTCTATCCCATGCCATGGCTACATGTTCATTATCATTTTGCCTAAATGAGAGGATATTATTCCTATTTTGCAAAATTTTAACGGGAGGATAATATTTCTTAATGAAAGCTTCTTTTAACTCATCCCAAGACTTTATACTAGCTGTAGGTAGTGAAAGTAACCATTCTTTAGCCTTTCCTCTAAGTGAAAAAGGAAATAATTTCAGTTTTAAAACACTACTTTCCACATTTTTAAATTTTTGCATATCACATATTTCCATGAAATCATGAAGATGCATAGAGGCATCCTCCATAGCACTACCACCAAATTGCTCTCTAGTAATTAAATTCAATAAACTAGGACTTACTTCATAGCTTTCAGCTTGTATTTCAGGTGTAGTAATTCGCCTAGCAATGAATTGGTCATTGGGTGTATTTGTGTAGTCACTTAATTTAGTTCTATCACCCATTTTAACAGTTTTTATGTAGTTTTTAATTTTTTATGCAAAACTGAAAAGTAAAGTAACTAGGCAAATTCGAAATACTAAAATAAACTAGATAACTAAATGCAAAACTAAAATGCAAATTAAAATAAAATATGCAAGACAAAACAAAAACAAGAACAAAAACAAAAACAAGACAAGAAACAAAACAATCTACTTGAAAGAAGGTGGAGATAGAAAGGACGGTACTCACGTAGGTGCAACCTCCCCAAGCTTAGGTGTTTGCACACCTTGTTGGTGATGAAGACTTCTTGTGAGCTCCCTTGGACAATCCTTCACCTATGGCTCCCCGGCAACGGCGCCAGAAAAACGCTTGATGGCTAGGTTGAGACTCCAAGTGCAGAGTGTGTAGCTAGTGGCAAGCCTTCTTCCCCACGAGGGTGACTCGAGGGTTTGTATCGAACTCTTGGGGAGCCAGTATTTCAGTAGTTGTCTTCCAAGCTTCCTCCAGGATCCTGCAAACAAGTAGAGAATTTTGTGCCCTCAACCTCACCAAGTGGTTGTCAAGCACAAGGTGTGAGACTTCTAAATTGCAATGCAAAACTGAAAGTAAATGTGCAATAATTAAATCTACTACTAAATGCAAATGAGAAAATAAATATGCAATGGATTGTTTTTGTATTTTTGTCATGCAAGTGGTGATGGAGATAATATAAATTCGAATTGGAGATGCAAGAAAAGTAAAGTGCAAGTAAAGTAAATTGCATTAACGTAACTAGAGTGTTTTCTTATATTTAAAATAGGACCGGGGTTTATGGTTTCACACTTGCATTCTCTCAAATAAAGTGGTAGACGGTGGACATAAAGAATTACATGTGAGATTACAATAACATGTTTAACATTGAGTACTTTCATATGGGCATCACGTCCTAGCATAGAGATCTCTACGGTCATATTGATCCCTCTTATACTCCACCAAGATGCGAAATAAATCATAACACCTCGATAATTAAGGAAAAACCAGAGTATAGCTTTAAGCAATGTGACATGAAGTTGAAGTAAGAACTTGCTAGATCTAGTAATGGAGATTGATTAGTGTCACTTCAAATCCCCGGTAACAAGGTACTCCTTTTTATCCCTAGTGAGGTAACTAAGAAAGGTTTAACAAAACCTAAGTGGATCGCTGAACTTCTGTCACTTTCACAGCACTAGCCACCCCCCGTTACTCCAACTAATGCACCCATCATGCCACACACGCTCTCAAGAACTAGATTGATAAAAGCTAGCAAATAAGAACGGGGTACATAAGATACATCTACTCAAATAACTCAAGAGAAACAATTGCAATCTCAGATTCAATAACTCATAGAAAAGATCCACCACATAGGAATTACAACGGTGCCCGTAATCATGTGAGGCAGCTCATACAGATCTAATTAGTGAAGCACATAGAGAGAGAGATACAAGTGCTACTTCCACAAACCCATAGCCCTGGGGTCGACTACTCCCTCTTCATGGAGATGTCGATGGAGATGACGTTGGAGGGGTAGGAGATCACACCGGCGGCGCCCCGCCGGAGTTTTCCCCCTCCAATCTGGATCTTCTGGTCTCTGTTTTGGTGTTTCGGTGTTTCGGCGGCGCTCTTTTCCGTAAGGGTACGGGGGACCCTTTTATTGTCGGTTTTAGGTCAAGACGGAGTCGGTAAGTCGAAGATGGAAGGAATTGGGGCCACAGGGGCCAAAAGGGGGCCTCTCACGCGGCCAAGGAATCTGGCCGCGTGGAGGGTCCTCTTTTGGGCCTCCTTGCCCAATTCTCGTGGATCCTTCGCCCGCAAGTCTTCTCCTTCCAAGAAAATGACCCCCGCAGATTTTCAGGTGATTTCGCGGAAGTTTGCCCCCTGAAACGTCAAAAATATAGAAAACAGGGTTTCTGACAGGCAGGGTTAATTCCATAAAAGTTGGGGGACTTTGTAATTTAACCCCAAAATACTATAAAACATTGAATTATACCCTTATATGATGCAATATGTAATAGAAAACCATGTGAAAATATGCAAAATTCATCTATGCATTTTACATGCATCAACATCCCCAAGCTTAACCCATGCTCGTCCTCGAGTATGAAGGTGATAAAACTAAGATGGGTTCTGCACTCTCATATTAAAATTATCTTGCTTAATGACATATTTATAAAATTCATCTAAGCATTGATCAGGAGGTTTTCTATAGGAATATCTCTACTATCACAATATTGGAGAGAGTGTACCTCAACAGATGGTGAGTGAGGGATTGGCTTACATAATTCTTCTATAGGTGGAAGATTCTTCACATCTTCAGATTTAATACCCCTCTCTTTAAGAGATTTCTTGGCTTCTCTCATCACTTCATCATTTAATTCAATAATGTGACGCCCCGGGACCGGGCACTATGCAGATTTCAGCATTCCCGCCAAATCCGCATAATAACCGATTCCAGGTTGCCATTTATGATAACATTACAATAGTTCACGAATAATCCACAATTACAACAGGAGTAGATAGATACAAGATGACTCAGACGAGCCAGGGGTACAACTGATACATTACAAAGATCCAAATAACAGCGGAAGAAACAAACGTCCGTCTACGGACAAGATCCAAATTGGACTAAGAGTCCTGAAGATAACCGGAGGCGTCCAATCCCTGCCCAGGCCAAGCCGGAGGGATTCCCAAGCTAACGTCGTCAGACTTCAAACCTGTTGACTGCAAGTTGGAATTTGCAGCCACGAAAGAGATTCGTGGGTCAGTACGGTTAAGTACTGGCAAGGGGGATAAAACCCATACTCACAAGAATACCGGCGTAGCCAATCATCACAAGATACAAATACTTTAGGATCAACGGAAAGGAAGGGGTTATTGCAAATAAGCGACAACAGGCTGCACTAACCAACTACAGAGATTCTATTACTTCCAACTATCAGAAAGGGGATAAGATCGAGTGATAGTAACCAACTGAAAGATAACTTCAAACAAACCCATCCTGGATCTCGCCCCTTATCCGAAGAAGCAATCCGAGGATAACTCACACCGTGGTATTAAAGATGAGTCAAGTTATTGTGTGAATAACCTATTACTAGTCAAGTTATTAACCATTGGGTGAAACATGATTGAATCATTATGTTGAAGTTGTCCTGAGTACTTGTTAGCCAGTACTTTCACCAAGTAATCCATAACCGCGGAAAACACGGCTTCTCGAGAAGATTTACCCTGCAGGGGTGCACCATAGTAACCACACTCATGAATATCCCGCCAGATGGAATGCCTCCCACCAAGCGGGGCACTCAACACAATCCAACCCTTCTTCGCATCAAGCCCAAAGAACCTTGGGCGCACGGCTAATCGAGCCCAGAAGAAAATGGACCCTCATAGCACTCTAAGAACGTGTCCCCCTATATGCCGACTACGAAAGTTCCACCCGGGTACCAAGGGCTCGCAAGATCATGCATGCAGCAAATGGAAAACCCGAACTAAATGAGGCGATTTGGACGAGATGCGAATCGGGTCAAACTGAGGGGGAGCCCATACTCCCCAAATGCGGGTAGTGCGCTCATCATGGATCAGTAGACAAGACCCTTTTCCTATTAGGGTCGACACCAGCAGGCCTCAAAACCACAAAGGGCCTCCTGCCGGTGCCTTAACATCAAATTATTATTATTATTACCATTAGCAATTAACAGGTTTGATTGATTAACATCGAGCCCCCAGAACATAACGGAGTAATAACAGAAAGTAACGGATAACAGACTCGAGCAAAACAACCTAAGCAAGATAGCAAGACACAGGCTCAAGCAAAGGTTATAGGAGTGGAGGTGAGGCAATATCAGGGTTAAAGGATTCATGTGATAGGTTCGTAACAGAAACAACTACTACTAAGGCTAGCAGAAAAGAATCAACGGAAAGAATCGGTAACAAGTGATGAAAGGCAGCCATATGGCATGCAAGTGAGTATACTTGCCTGAGATCCCGCAAGGTAGCAGAACTTGTCGTTGCTCACATCATCTCAACGTCCTATCCGGGAAGAAGCAACGAACCTCGAACAAACACCGGATGCAACAATTACTACTACGGCAAAAGATCCAGCATGAGCAAGGTATGGATGCATGTCATGTTTAATAGATGCACCAGAGTAAACTAGTAGATATGATACACAAGTTTAAATGGATTCCATATGCAAAGATTGCATATGGCAAACCCATGCCTTATAGTTGAATTAATTGTTCTAACACTAAGCATCATGTGTAAGTGAGTTAGAATGATGCATGCATGATGAAAACAAGAAGGTAACAATTTAGAGGCAATTAGAATGATAGTTAACCAATTAAGAAAGCATTTATTAAGTTTGGAAAATTGGTTACTTAATGGTGTTGAACAAGTAGTGGTTGTTTTCAACAAGTTAAAGTGCTCAAAGCAACCAATAAAGTTTATATTTGAAAAGGTTATCAAATTTTAGTTGGATTGCATGTTTCACATTTTGAAATTGGACTTTGGATTATTTAATTATGAATTAAACAATATTAAACAAGTTTTAATTGAATTAAACAAGATTCAAATTGTTTAGGCAATTTTAATTATTCAAAACATAAAACAAAATTTATATTTGGATAGAACATTCAAAAAGGTGTGAAAAACATATTTTATTTGCATTAATTGGAAATGGTATGAATTAGTTATGAATTATTATAAATGGCATTTGAATTATTTGAATTCAAATTTAAATTGCATTTTGAAAACTCAAAACAGAAAACAAATGTTAGCAAAAGATAGAGAATTGAATTTAGATCAGAGTGCATATTTTATTTTCTGAAATTGGAGTTTGGATTGATTTATTAGATGCATTTGAATTGGCAGGGACCAATCTGTTAATTTTTTGGGACCTAGAGGTGAAAGAAACAGGGGACAAATTTATTTAGCAGGCAATTTGTTTAAAACAATTTCCAAACTATTGAAAACAAATGAGTGGTTTAGTTTGCAAGTTTGAAATTGCAAAATTTTTGAGCAAGGGTGAAAGTTTTAAATTGTTTTGAAAATTTCAGTTGTGATGCAAACATGGTGCAATGCAATGTGATGCATATGATGCAAGCAATCAAACAGGTAACACCCCAGGTGTTACAGACGACACCACTAACAAGGGATTGCGCCCTCGCAATCCACCTGCTAACCCGGTAGGGGAAAGAAGTTCGACTATCGATTCTTCGTGCTTCCAGTTGATCTCCTCGACACCACTAACAAGGGTTTCTCGACACCACTAACAAGAGATTCTTGCTCGGAGTGACGACGATGTTCTTCCACCAGGAATCTTCCGATGATCGAACCTATTAGGTTAAGGGCTCAGAAAACGTCCACCCACGTAGAATCCTAACACTTTGAAAAGCTTGAGTACGAGAGCAGACTCCAAAACAAATAAGATGGGAGGGGAAATAGAATGGGGATAAGGGGAAAAACAGGAATCCTATTGAGATATTTTTCCAAAATAGTTTAGCAGAAATAGTTTTTGACACTCTAGAAACAACGACCGTTAGCGAGGTTAACCTACAGGCTTTGCGGACCCGTTGCTTCGATAACCATTCGTATCCAAACAATATCGGGACTCGGAACCAAGGCTCTGATACCATTTGTGACGCCCCGGGACTGGGCACTATGCAGATTTCAGCATTCCCGCCAAATCCGCATAATAACCGATTCCAGGTTGCCATTTATGATAACATTACAATAGTTCACGAATAATCCACAATTACAACAGGAGTAGATAGATACAAGATGACTCAGACGAGCCAGGGGTACAACTGATACATTACAAAGATCCAAATAACAGCGGAAGAAACAAACGTCCGTCTACGGACAAGATCCAAATTGGACTAAGAGTCCTGAAGATAACCGGAGGCGTCCAATCCCTGCCCAGGCCAAGCCGGAGGGATTCCCAAGCTAACGTCGTCAGACTTCAAACCTGTTGACTGCAAGTTGGAATTTGCAGCCACGAAAGAGATTCGTGGGTCAGTACGGTTAAGTACTGGCAAGGGGGATAAAACCCATACTCACAAGAATACCGGCGTAGCCAATCATCACAAGATACAAATACTTTAGGATCAACGGAAAGGAAGGGGTTATTGCAAATAAGCGACAACAGGCTGCACTAACCAACTACAGAGATTCTATTACTTCCAACTATCAGAAAGGGGATAAGATCGAGTGATAGTAACCAACTGAAAGATAACTTCAAACAAACCCATCCTGGATCTCGCCCCTTATCCGAAGAAGCAATCCGAGGATAACTCACACCGTGGTATTAAAGATGAGTCAAGTTATTGTGTGAATAACCTATTACTAGTCAAGTTATTAACCATTGGGTGAAACATGATTGAATCATTATGTTGAAGTTGTCCTGAGTACTTGTTAGCCAGTACTTTCACCAAGTAATCCATAACCGCGGAAAACACGGCTTCTCGAGAAGATTTACCCTGCAGGGGTGCACCATAGTAACCACACTCATGAATATCCCGCCAGATGGAATGCCTCCCACCAAGCGGGGCACTCAACACAATCCAACCCTTCTTCGCATCAAGCCCAAAGAACCTTGGGCGCACGGCTAATCGAGCCCAGAAGAAAATGGACCCTCATAGCACTCTAAGAACGTGTCCCCCTATATGCCGACTACGAAAGTTCCACCCGGGTACCAAGGGCTCGCAAGATCATGCATGCAGCAAATGGAAAACCCGAACTAAATGAGGCGATTTGGACGAGATGCGAATCGGGTCAAACTGAGGGGGAGCCCATACTCCCCAAATGCGGGTAGTGCGCTCATCATGGATCAGTAGACAAGACCCTTTTCCTATTAGGGTCGACACCAGCAGGCCTCAAAACCACAAAGGGCCTCCTGCCGGTGCCTTAACATCAAATTATTATTATTATTACCATTAGCAATTAACAGGTTTGATTGATTAACATCGAGCCCCCAGAACATAACGGAGTAATAACAGAAAGTAACGGATAACAGACTCGAGCAAAACAACCTAAGCAAGATAGCAAGACACAGGCTCAAGCAAAGGTTATAGGAGTGGAGGTGAGGCAATATCAGGGTTAAAGGATTCATGTGATAGGTTCGTAACAGAAACAACTACTACTAAGGCTAGCAGAAAAGAATCAACGGAAAGAATCGGTAACAAGTGATGAAAGGCAGCCATATGGCATGCAAGTGAGTATACTTGCCTGAGATCCCGCAAGGTAGCAGAACTTGTCGTTGCTCACATCATCTCAACGTCCTATCCGGGAAGAAGCAACGAACCTCGAACAAACACCGGATGCAACAATTACTACTACGGCAAAAGATCCAGCATGAGCAAGGTATGGATGCATGTCATGTTTAATAGATGCACCAGAGTAAACTAGTAGATATGATACACAAGTTTAAATGGATTCCATATGCAAAGATTGCATATGGCAAACCCATGCCTTATAGTTGAATTAATTGTTCTAACACTAAGCATCATGTGTAAGTGAGTTAGAATGATGCATGCATGATGAAAACAAGAAGGTAACAATTTAGAGGCAATTAGAATGATAGTTAACCAATTAAGAAAGCATTTATTAAGTTTGGAAAATTGGTTACTTAATGGTGTTGAACAAGTAGTGGTTGTTTTCAACAAGTTAAAGTGCTCAAAGCAACCAATAAAGTTTATATTTGAAAAGGTTATCAAATTTTAGTTGGATTGCATGTTTCACATTTTGAAATTGGACTTTGGATTATTTAATTATGAATTAAACAATATTAAACAAGTTTTAATTGAATTAAACAAGATTCAAATTGTTTAGGCAATTTTAATTATTCAAAACATAAAACAAAATTTATATTTGGATAGAACATTCAAAAAGGTGTGAAAAACATATTTTATTTGCATTAATTGGAAATGGTATGAATTAGTTATGAATTATTATAAATGGCATTTGAATTATTTGAATTCAAATTTAAATTGCATTTTGAAAACTCAAAACAGAAAACAAATGTTAGCAAAAGATAGAGAATTGAATTTAGATCAGAGTGCATATTTTATTTTCTGAAATTGGAGTTTGGATTGATTTATTAGATGCATTTGAATTGGCAGGGACCAATCTGTTAATTTTTTGGGACCTAGAGGTGAAAGAAACAGGGGACAAATTTATTTAGCAGGCAATTTGTTTAAAACAATTTCCAAACTATTGAAAACAAATGAGTGGTTTAGTTTGCAAGTTTGAAATTGCAAAATTTTTGAGCAAGGGTGAAAGTTTTAAATTGTTTTGAAAATTTCAGTTGTGATGCAAACATGGTGCAATGCAATGTGATGCATATGATGCAAGCAATCAAACAGGTAACACCCCAGGTGTTACAAATAAATACCCTCTTCTTGGGTGTTGGTGTTGGTGCAGGCACTGGAGCAGGGGTCGGCTCAGGCTCAACCATAGTACAATCATCATGATTTTGGCTTATTTTAGCCATTAATTCCTCAACTTCTTCAGGAGTTCTTTGCCTGAAAACACAGCCAACACAACTATCCAGGTATGTCCTTGATTCAACAGTTAGTCCATTATAAAATATATCAAGAAGTTTATTATCTTCTAGCTTATGCCCATGTGTAGCTCTAACTGAAGAACCAAACCTTGCCCAAGATACAGACAATTTCTCTTATTCCAGTTGCTTGAAATTAAATATATTTTGTAAACCAACATGTTGAGCACTAGCAGGAAAATATTTCTGAAAGAAAGCATTTACCAAACCCATAGGATTATCAATAGATCCAGGAGACAAGTTGTTAAACCAAGTTTTAGCTTCATCCTTTAATGAGAAAGGGAATATTTTAGCAACAAAGTAGCTACGTTCTTTAAGATCATCAGAGAATAAACTACTCAAAGAGGACAGCTCATTCATATGTTTCATACCAATTTCATTTTCAGTTCGACAAAAAGGTTCTTTCTCAACAATAAATATATAAGATGAATCCAGAGAGAAATCATAATCCTTATCCCTAATATTAATAGGAGAAGAGGCAAACTTAGCATCAGGAGATAATTTATATTTAACAGCACGACTTTCCATAAGACGTATAGCAGCATCTTTATCTTTGATAGCATGTATTTCATCAATAAGATCATCACTCAAATCAGTATAGGCATCATCTAAATCATCACTAGGAGTTTCTCTAAACTCAGGTGAAAAAGCAGAAGTAACAAGCTTTTTATCAGGAGTTTCAGTGTTTGCAATATTTTTTTGCTTTAGCAATAGTAGTATCTAAGAAAGGACAGAGAGAACCACTCTCATCAAGCACAGTAGAAGCATCATCAAAAGTATCAGAAGCATTTTCAGATTCAGCAGAAGTAGCATGTGTAGCATGTGGTGGTGTAAGCAGCTTACTCAGAATAGACGGTGAATCAAGAGCAACAGAGGTTTTCAAAGTTGTACCTCTTCTTGTATTGTATGGTAATATAGGAACTCTTCCATCACGAGACTTACCCATTATGAATGATAGGCAGTAGATAATAATACTCTCCGGTGAGCTTGCAAATAAAGCTATGCTCCTCGGCAACGGCGCCAGAAAATAGTCTTGATGACCCACAAGTATAGGGGATTGCAACAGTCTTCGAGGGAAGTAAAACCCAAATTTATTGATTCGACACAAGGGGAGCCAAAGAATATTTATGAGCCTTAACAATTGAGTTGTCAATTCACCTGCACCTGAAAGTACTTTTGTTCGAAGTGGTTTATCAGTAGTAACAGTTTTATAGTAGCAGCAGCAGTGAAATAATAACAGCAGTAGTAAAATAGCAGCAGTAGCGATTGAAGTAAACAGCGGATTACATACTGTAGGCATATGGATGGATGAACAGGCGTTGCATGGATAAGAAAGTTCTAATAATGATCATGTCAGGGGCATTGAAGATAAATAAGATAAAGCATCCAAGCACTAAGTAACCATAGGCATGAGTTCCGTAAATAGTCGTACGTGCTCGCAATGAAAACTTGCACAACATATTTTGTCCTACCAGCCCGTGGCAGTGGGGCCTCAAAGGAACTACTGGTAATTAAGGTGTTCCTTTTAATAGAACACCAGAGCAAAGCATTAACACTGCGTGAACACATGTGATCCTCACATCGCAGCCATCCACTCCGGTTGTCCCAATTTCTGTCATTTCGGGGCCTCGGGTTCCGGACAACGATATGTGTAAACAACTTGCAGGTATGATCAAGAAAAAATAATTATCATCATAATTTAATAATATGTTCAGATCTGAGATCATGGCACTCAGGCCCAAAGTGGAAAGCATTAAGCATAACAAGTTGCAACAATGTCAATAGCACTAATAGAGGATACTAGGCACTATGCCCTAACAATCACGACATTATTACATGAACGATCTCATCCAATCCCTACCATCCCCTTCAGCATACAGCGGGGAATTACTCACACATGGATGGGGAAACAGGAATGGTCGATGGAGAGGCGTTGGTGATGACGATGGCGATGATCTCCTCCACTTCCCCGTCCTGGCAGGGTGCCAGAACAGGAACTTCTGATCCCCGAATCGAGGTTCGGGACGGCGACGGCGCTCTGCTGTGTTTCTGTGGAATATGACGAACCCTCTCGCGTTTTAGGGTTGGAGGCTACTTGTAGTTGAAATTGGAGTCCGACGGGGGTCCTGGGGAGCCCACACCCTATGCTGGCGCGGCCAGGGGGACCCGCGCCAGGGGGGTGTGGCCACCCTGTGGCCCCTCTCCTGGCCCCCTTCTGGCTCCCGGGGTCTTCCGGGGTGAAAACATCAACGGGCTCTTTTCTGTGCATTTTACCGAAAGTTGATTTTTCTGCATAAAAACATGACACCAAAGTAATTCTGCTGAAAACAACGTTAGTCCGTGTTAGTTGTATCCAAAACACACAAGTTTAGAGGAAAACAGTAAGAAAAGTGTTCAGAAAAGGAGATACGTTTTTGACGTATCAGTAGGGAAAGGCATTTTCTCAATATAAGGTTCAGGCACAATAGAATCAACGGTATGAACTTCTATATCTCTAGCAGGAACACAATTAACAGTATCTTTATAAGGTGCATGGTACTTATCCCATTCCTTTTTGGGAATATCAATATAAGAAGCAAAAGCCTTATATAATTTTGCAACAACTTGAGAATGAAGACCATAAAGAATACTAACATTATGAAAATCATCGGATGACATATAATTTTTAATGCATTCATAATCATAATTTATACCTGACTTTCTACCTTTGTCATTCTCCCATCCTTCAGTGTTTTCTTGAATACGGTCCAGAAGATCCCATTTAGCTTCATCCTTCATACGTGTAAACTATCAAGAACAAGAAGCATCCAATAAATCCTTATCATGAAGAGAAAGCCTTGCATAGAAATTATTAATAACAATATTACTGGGGAGCTCATGAATGGGGCATTTGAGAATTAGTAACTTCAATCTCCCCCATGCTTGGGCAATACTCTCTCCGTCATGAGGCCAAAAATTATATATATAATTCCGATCTCTGTGAATTTCACTGGGAGGATAAAATTTAGAATAAAAGAGAGGCACAATTTCCTCCCATCCAATAGTCTGACTATTTTTCAGCAGTTTGAACCATTCAGCGGCTCGGTCTGTCAATGATATAGAATAATTTCCTCTTCACTTGGCCCATTGTAATACCTTCACACTTGAACAACTCGCATAATTCATGTAAAAAGAGCAAATGATCACCAGGATGGACAGTTCCATCACCTGGATAGCAGTTATTTATAACATGTTTAAAATCTTTATAGGTATTTTATAGGGATCCAAATCATCAGGCGGTGGGTCACTTACTACCCTAGCAGTGTCAGCAGTGCCCGCAAATAAGGACTCAAAAGGAGATCCAAACATAGTGTAATAAAGCAATAGACAGTAATAAAAACAACACTTACATCAGAAACTTCCTTTATCAATTCCACTTCCCAATAGCGCTTAGTCCCCGGCAACGGCGCCAGAAAATAGTCTTGATGACCCACAATTATAGGGGGTGTATCGTAGTACTTTTCATAAATAAGAGTGTCGAATCCAACGAGGAGCAGAAGGTGCTGACAAGCAGTTCGATGAAGGAATAACTGTAAATACTAAAAGATAAATTTGTAGGGTTTATGATATTGCAGACAAATAAAGTGCGAGTAAATAAAATGCAGTAATAATAATTGCAGCAAGTGGCCCAATCCTTTCTTCAGGAAAGGACAAGCCGGTGGGTTTACTTATGATTAACAAACGTTCTCGAGGACACACGGGAGGTTTCTGTCAAGTGCTTTTGTTTCATGCCGCTGAATAATCTTTAGTGTTTTTATAAGTGTTGTGTGGGTGAACCTATGCTAATGTACCGTCCCATCCAAGACTAATACATACTTGTGATTATACCCCTTGCAAGCATCCGCAACTACAAGAAAGTAATTAAGAAATAAATCTAACCACAACTTTAAACTCCGGGGTCCTACGCTCCCTCGTGCAATGGTTTCCTAATGGGGGTTTAGGTTTCTGTCACTCCGGCAACACCACAATTAGTAGCCAAGTACACGATGCATTCCCTTAGGCCCATAAATGGTGAAGTATCATGTAGTCGATGTTCACATGACACCACAAGAAGAATAACACCACAGATTAAATGTCAAACCATTAAATATTACTCAACATTACTTCACTACTAACAACTTGACTTCTCCTATGTCCTCAAGAGCAACACGAACTACTCACAAGACATCATATGGATCATGATCAGAGGTGATATAATGGATGATAACAATCTAGTCATAAACCTAATCCAATGGTTTCACTCAATAACATCAACTACAGGTAGTAATCAACACCGGGAAAGTTTCCCCTATGAACTAGACAAGATGCAACCCTAGATGTTAGAACGGAAAGGAGTGGAGCTGCGGGTGGTGATGGTGGAGATGACGATGATGATCCTGATGAAGTCCAGCTCGATGACGGTGACGATGGCGATGATTTCCCACCTCCGGGAAGGAATTTCCCCGACAGATTTCTTCCTGCCGGAGAGCTTTCTCTCTCTGTTGTTTTCCGTCCCACAGAGGCGGCGGAAAGACTCCTCGATGATTCCCTATGTCTTAGGGTTCCCGGGGGATGAAGTACATCGAAGGGGCAAGCCAGAGGTGGCCAGGGCCTCCTCCCCACCCCAGGCACGACCAGAAATGGGCCCGCGCCTGGGCATGGTGAGGGCCCTTGGTGGCCCTCCTCCGGGTCCCCTTTTGGCTTCCTCCATCTTCAGGTGAAATAGGAACTTTCTGATGATTTCTGGGGTGCTCTGATCTTCGCGAATATGGTATCCTGACGCTCCATTTTCCAACAGAATTCTGACTCCGGGGTTTAACTCTCCAATTATTGGAAAACATGTAAAATAGGTGAAATAACACAAGTATCATGCTCCAATATGAAATATATAAATAAATAACAGCAAATTATGATATAAAGTAGTGATGCAAAATGGACATATCACTCACCAATTGGATCCACATCAAAAATCATTATTAAACACTCTCTAAAAATTCTAGAAATGCCTACCGGTGTTTTACCAAAATGGATGGAATTTCCAAAACTTAACTCTCCTTGATACAGGGTCAAGTGCTACAGATAGACCTACTCAAGTGCTACTCAAAACAATTTGGTTTGACCAATTTGGATACATATTTAAAAAGTTATGCACCACACGGTCTAACAGATAGCCTCTGGCATTTAATTTACTTTTGCAAAATTAAAAACGAAAAAGTTAAACCACCACTTGGATATGGTTAGAAATTCTCTTAGCTACCGCCTTGATTTTTGGTTTGGCCAAAAATCACTTCTTTCTATTTTTCCCAAGGCCAAAGCTACACGTCAGTTTCTGCCTAAACAGGAAAGGACATAACTCTCAGAAAAAAAACAATAAGCGGGCCGAATCTGCTGTGGTCGAGCTGCTACTGTGCAGGGCTGGCCTGGATGCGAGGTGAAGAGGTAAGTGAGTGTGGACGGCTGGGATTAGACCATATCGATGGTTGTTGTGCATCTTCAACCTCTGGCCATGAATACATGGGCAGAAACCCTAGAAAAACTTGGGCGTTCATGGCGGCTCACCTTGGGGCATTTCTGGGCGATGGAGAGGTGCCGCAGAGACTTCTGAAAATCACGGCCGAGGCTGGGTGGTGGAAGAAACGGCGGCGACGCTCTCCTGCACCGGCGCGATCGCGGACGCACACGTTGGCGTCACGGACGGCGGCGGTGTTTGCTGCAAGCAAAAAAGTCAAGGAAGGTGTCAGGGAGGTGTGTGAGAGGGCAGGGGGTAATTCCAAGTGAAAATGGCGGTGATAGGAGGGTTAGAACGATGCTGACCTTGATCGGGATCCGGCTCAGGCTCCGGCAGTTTTCCTTCTCTCCTCGCTCACCGTGAGTGAGAGGGGATGGATGGCTCGGTGGGGTGAGTGCAGAGAGTGGTGGGAGGCTAGTGGTTAAGATGCAGGGCGTGCACTGGCTTATAGGCACGGGTTTGGATGAGGATGCCATGGCATGGCATGGACATGGCATTGATGTCGAGCCCGTGCACTACAGGGAGTTTGGCCATGTCTACTGGTGATGAACAACGATGTGGAGCACAACATGGCTACAGTTGAGGTTGCTGGAGTGGCTACACACTGTTTTCCACACTACTCCCTCTCTCTCCATGGTCTCGTCTTTCCTCCCTCTCATGTCACTCTCTGGTCAAAGCCAAGGGCATCCAAGGCACACACAAGCAAGTGGAAACATGGGTGAGTAGATAGGGCATGGTCTCTCACCTCAATTCAAACAGAAACAACCAAAACAAGTGCTCAAAGTTCTGTCCCCAAACCAGATTCAGAAAATCCAGTTAACCCTCAAGTCTAAAATTTTGCTAAGTGTTGACAATGAGAGAAACATCAAAAATTTCATGCATGGATGAGGTAGAAAACAAACTCCGAATTTGAAAATTCAAAATGGTAATTGTTAAGCATGATACGTAGTTTCAGAATCATATTTTTATTATTTTTTTGGAAATGTGGAAGGCTATGAAAACAACTGCTCAAGTTCTGTAAAAATAAACATTCAGAAAATTTCAGTTAAGGACTTAGCAAATTTTGCTAAGTGTTGGAAACAGTTAAAAAACTAAAAAAGTTCACATTGTTTTCAAGGATGAAATGGAATCCAAATTTTGTTTTCCAAGTTTGAGATTGTTAAACATGTTTTTTTTACTTCCAGAAACATCTTTTGAAACCAAATTTGGAATAGTGGAAGGCTATGAAAACAAAGTGGAAAAGGGGGTACTTTCTGTTTTTCTAAAAATTCATTTTTGTGTTTTATTTTTCTTCCACAAAAACAAACATGCAAATGATTTTTTTTAAAGTCCATAAATCAAACAAAGCTTGTAGTTTTGTAGTCCACATATCAGAGGACAAATACAAGTCAAGAAAACACAAGATGGAATAATATAGCCTGTCGAAAACAAATGTGGAAAACAGGTACTTGGCTACATTTTTAGGGAAAAGTTTTAATACAGAAGTTAAAAGAGAACTTCCATAATTCATTTTGTATTTTTTTCTTGGATCCAACAAAGTTAATTTTTTTTAAATCAAGATGCAAACAAACATGATCCAAGTCTTGGAATAAAAATAACTCAAGTCACATCAGGGAAAACATTAGGGAAAACATAAAAGTGTTTTTCAGGAAAATTTTGTATTGGTTTTAAAATGAAACAAACTTTGCATTGCATATATGACTATTGTCATATACACATGTTGGTTCACACAAACATGTTGTTAGAAAAACATTGTTGGCCCACATTTTCGTCTCCTTGAACTACAGTACAAGAATCCAAAAACTGGGGTGTGACAGACCTTCCCCCCTTAAAAGAATCTCGTACCGAGATTCACAGGCAAGAAAGAAGAGGGTGTAGCCAAAACAACAATGTTAGAACATTATTCTACAAAAACAGTTGTTAGGTGGTTGGTAACATTAGCACTAGTGCTTCCCCCCCTTTGATTAATCTTACCAAAATCCACCGGTAGGTTAGCTTTCCAAAGGTTAGGGTGCCATGATCTAAACCTCGAACTTGTTGTTCCTCAAAACCATAATATTTATCCAAGGATTATTCTTTAGACACTGATCTACTAGTTTCTAATCTCAAACCTCTGATAGGGATGTCACTATCAACTAGTCACTAGAACCATCTCTAGGATATCAATCTAAGATTATCATTTCACTATCATCTCGTTTGGGGCGTAAATTCTCTCATCAGTATAGTTCAATCTATCGGATATCCACCAATACTTCTTAAACAAGAGCTTTCCATTGCTCCTTTCCTAAAAATCCATGTGATCCACTATCCTTCTCTTAATCAAATCTATACTTAGAAAAGCAAATCTCATATCATTTGTCTCCCTCAAAAGTTATTTTCTCCACGATCATATTGCCAAGGCTAAACCAAAAATCCAATAATCATATACCCATAACTTTGGGATCCGATCCACTTTTTGACTACATATATAAATCTTTTCAAACTCTCCAAACTCCTATTTTATCATCAATGCTAAGAATTCCTCTAAGAACAATCCCAATAGAGCGTGACAAGCTCCGAAAATATATCACCAAGAATATTCATCTACTATCTCCAAGACATATTGATTTTTGCCTAAAATCCAACAATCATTCTTTCATTTCCCCCAATTTCTTCCCTAGATATGACAATCCCATATTACTCCAACCAAAAATCGATATGTCTATACCAATCCAACATGATCTTTCCACTACAATCAATATCCCTATAACAATCCAATCTTCATCATTTAGCAAGGCTTCCTAAAAATCTGATAGTTTCCACCAATATTTCTAAACCTTCAATCATTTCTTCCATGTTACATATTTCAGATCTAGATAACTTCCAAAGTTTTGGGGTCCACAACTGGTTATCCCCAGAGTATATATACCATAATATATCCTTGGTTCAAGTCAAATAATTTCTTATAATCTTCTCAACTTTCACTCCTAAGCTAAACCTCAAATGAAACTCCACATCTTACATCCTAAAATTTGATTCCTCCAAAATAGATACACGAGAGATCTTATTGTTTAGTAAAATCATAGCGCAAAACTCAAATATTCCCTTCAACTTCCTCTTTTCTATCAAACAACTATAAAACATCCTAAGGCACCTTTCTCCTTGGTTTAGAAAAATATGTTAGTATTTTTAAAACATAGTTAGGTGTTAAGCTCGAGTTAGTTATAGTACGTTAGTGTCCTTAGTTTTAAAGATACTTTTTTACTAGTCCGACGAGACACTACTAGTGTTCCATTACGTCAGATTTCTCAGAGTACGAAACCAAACAAAAACTAGGCTGGTCATGGATCTGGTTCGAAAACCTACCAATAACTATGGCATGACTCTCAGGTGTTTCCTTAAGGTCTTATTGGTCTCGATTCTCACTCATCAAACTCTTTCGTTTATTCTGGGTTGGACCCTGGGTCTCTTGGTTTTCATCAGGACGAACTAGAACACGATTCTTCTGGGGACATTCACGAGCGAAGTGTCCTTCCTTTCCACAGGCAAAGCAACATGTGGTTTTAGGCCTGACATTCACAGGCTTTCTTGGGGGTTGTGGCATCGTGGGTAAAAGAGGTTTTGTTTTGAAAACTTGTGAAACAAATCGGCTCATAACAGAGATGAGAATGGTTGAAAACACAACAGCAAACAAGCATCTAAGAAGAAAACCACAATCACAAACATAGACCAACACACACGTAAGACAGAGTCTTAACAAGCATAACACCAACTTAGGTTTCACATGGAAAAAGCATATGTCTTACAATACATCTAGCACACACATAGTTCTTAATAGATTTCACACAACGCAAAGAAAAAAGCGTCTTGGGTGGGAACAACACAACTCCTAAGAACCTACGGTAATCCTAAGTGCTCGAGGATGCGCGTAGCTCTACCTCCAACTCTCCAATTCTGGTCTTGCTAGTCGCAAGCTGAAATTGAAGACTTCTCACTTGTGCACGAAGGTGGGAGTCACCGTACTTCATGGTCTTATTTAGTGCTCTGAGACGATGCTCAGTAGAAGAAGAAACTCTCAAGTCTTTCTCCAGCTGGGACATCTCCCTTTCTCGGATGTCGAACTCTCCTCTGAGTCTATCAAGGGCAAACTGAATGTTGTACAGTTGTCCCTCCATGTGCTGGAAATGACGAGCAAAGACAGAGTATTCAGTGACATCTACTGGCTTGTCCTCCTCATCGCGCCTCCCATAGTATCTATAGGGGTTGCCTTCAAACTTGTCGCGAAAGAAGTTCGTGAGGTTTGCGATAGTCAGCTGCATCACTCTAAGGATACCATCTTCCAAACTGTTCTCCTTCACTTCATAAGTTATCTCCGGGGTCGACGGTACTAGCAAAGGAGCACGGATGGTACAGACCACCAACCAGGACAACTCCCGTCCATCATGGTGAATCTGGGCTCCCTTCAACTCAGGTACTGGGCGACCGATAAGGCGAGTCCTCTTGCTCAGATTCTCCTCAAAACGGTGGTAGCAAGGTGCATGCGTACCCAGCCGGAAGGACTCGGTGAAGACAACTGCCATCTACACAAAGTTTTAAGTAGCTTAAGTTAGGTAACAGTGTGCAAAATTTTAAGATGCTCAAAGGTAACTTAGTATAAGTAGAGTTTTCAAATACACAGAGGGGATGGAATATATACAATATTTTGGTACATAGTCACCTCAGTAACTTAGTTTTATAAATTATCTTTTCAGAGTACTAGCTAACGTCCATGCTAACTAAGGTCTATTAAGGTCAGGATAACTCTGATACCAACTCTGTAAGGTCCCCCTGAACCACTCTTCAAGGACCTCCGATATGCATACATTCACGATCCCAGATCACACCAGTCATGAACAACATATCAAGTTGGCATTCAGATACATCATCCATTACACGATTACAGAAAGGTCTTACACAAGAGTCATGGTCACATGACCAAGTCTAGCACAACTGCCACGCAGGGCAAGCACACAACACACAAAGCGGAAGACAATAACACAGAACATAGTAGAGCCCAAGTCACGCTCAACCAAGAGGCTGCTGACCGGGAGACGATCCTAGTTCGCAAGGCCATCAGTGTAGTACTCCTCTTTGTAGATCTCCTCCTGAGGCTCCTCCTCAAAGTTTGGCAAGTAAATACCAGTGACGAAACCAATATGAGTACGTTTGAATGTACTCAGCAAGACACCCGTCATGAAGCTTATAGAATGCAAGTATGCTTATATGGTGGAGTAGGTAGGATATACATAGGGTTCACTACCCATGATAATAGAATGCAAGTATTTTTAACATCTCTGTATCTTTGTTGAAGAAGATACTTCAAACGAAAATAATATAGTTTTCTTTCTCTTGTAGATATCGCATGTACAAGAGGTTTTTGTAAAACTTTGTTTTTAGAAAAGATAGTTTTCTCTTTGCAAAAATTCTTGGAATCAACTTCTAGTTTTTGTTTAGAAAAGAAAAAATTTCTTTGCAATTTTTTTGTAAAACAGCTTCCGGCTTTTCTTCAACTGTACCTCATTGGTACAAAGTTCCTTCTTTCAATACTTCGCAAGTTCCAAGTCCTTTTCAAAACTCATTTTTTAAAACATTGACACAATGCTAGCTACATGGCCATTCAACTGTCCATATCCGAGGACGCGGCTATTCAGAATAGTTTGACTCTGTAGAGGTGTACACATTCCACAAGATCCAGAACATCCGCGGTGAACAACCACTGACTGTAACAATAGTATGCGAACATCAGATAACTGATCCTAACCATACACTATGTTCAAACTAGTATATGACTATCTCTTCAGTTGAGTGTAATCTCCCCGGCACTAGGTCCCACCCCACTGCTACGCCTTGATGGTGCCTTGACGGGGAGACTTCTTGATGATGATGAATTTTAAGTCCCCGGCAACGGCGCCAGAAAATTTTGATGCTTGTGATGACGTGTTGGGAACCCCAAGAGGAGGGTGTGATGAGTACAGCGGTAAGAATTTCCCTCAGTTAAGAACCAAGGTTATCAATCCAGTAGGAGAAAGAGGATCTTCGGAAGTTTGATGCCACTGACGGTGGTGATGGCGCCTCACCGTTGTCAGCAACAACACGGATCCTGCATACAACACAAACAAAATACTTTGTCCCAACGGTACAGTGAGGTTGTCAATCTCACCGGTCTTGCTGAAAACAAAGAATAGACGTATAGTGTGGAAAATGGTGTATGCTTGCAGTAAGTAAAGAAAGCAGGGAATTGTAGTGGTTTGTTTAACAGTGTAGGAAAATGGACCGGGGTTCATAGGTTCACTAGTGGTGTCTCTCCATAAAAGATAGCATGTTGGGTGAACAAATTACAGCTGGGCAATTGACAAATATAGGTTGCACCGTAGTGCACATTCATGACATGATGACTACTATGATGTTTATTGCGGGCATTACAACAATATACATAGACCGTAATCCAACTGCATCTATGACTAATAATGCACCCTCAGGTTATCATCCGAACCACCTTAGATATTAAGTTCCAAGCAAGAGATAATCGCTTTAAGAAATGTGTGTAATGTAAGCAATGATTGTGCACGCGTGCACTCACACCGCTGTTTTCTCCCTAGTGGAAACAACACATCCTCTCCCGTCACGTTTCTGTCACTCGAGCACAGGCGAAAAGGAGCCATGAACCTATCTATCGATCATAAATACTCCCTCTTGGAGTCACTAGCAACTACTTGGCCAGAGCAACCACTAGCAACGGAAAGCATGTAAGATCACAAATAACATATGCAATAAAGACTATAATCAACTTGGCATAATTTCAATATTCATCGGATCCCAGCAAACACAACACAAAGAATTACACAAGAACAATCTCGATCATCTTAGGCAGCTCACGAGATCTAAACATTGAGGCATAGGAGGAGAAGACAACCATCTAGCTACTGCTATGGACCCGTAGTCCAAGGATGAACTACTCACGCATCACTCCGGAGGCAGGCATGATGATGAAGAGGCCTCCGGTGATGATCTCCTTTCCGGCAGGGTGCCAGGAGACAGCTTCAGAACCCCCTGATCTAGGGTTGTCAACGACGGAGGCTGCGGAACTTTTCAGCGATTTTTGATCAGGTACATAGGGTTTTCCTTTGGAGGGAAATAAATAGGCGAAAGGGAGACATCGGTGGGCACGAGGGTGGCCTCACCACCCCCAGGCGCGGACAAGGGGGGCGGCGCCTAGCTATGGTGAGGGCCCCCTGGTGCCCGTCTTCGACTCCTATTCAGACTTCTGGATGCTTCCGGGGAAAATAGGAACTTCGGGATTCGTGGGGTCCAATTCCGAGAATGTTTCGAGAACAACTTTTCTGAAATAAAAAACAACAGAAAACAGGGAACTCGCACTTAGCATCTTGTTAATAGGTTACTCTCGGAAAACGTGTGAAAATGTTATAAAGAAGGGAGAAAACATGTAGCAATTGGCATAATGTCAACATGGAACATCATAAATTATAGATACGTTGAAGACGTACCACCCACCATGGCAGGAGACCCAACTGTCGCATCCGGAGGGAAAATTAATCCCACATTTTATATGCCTCGTGTTTCATGACTTGGCGGTATTTCGGTTCGAGGGAAGTCATACCCCTTATAGAAAATTGAGATAGAGAACACACTAACAAGAACACGTTTCAAATTAAGCCCCTTGCCCATGTTGGGGTAGAGTGGCAGTACGGTAAAGGTTGTCCGACGAAGACTAGGTTATGTGTCATTTTTGAAAACACCTTTTTCCCAAAAATGACCACTTCACCAACCTCCTGTGGATAAGGCTTCACCTTTCCACATGGTTTTCCATAAAGCCTTTGTTTTGCAAAAACATATTTTCAAGGTGTCCACTTAGGTACTTATACTTTTGGTGGTAATAAATACCATGTGGTGGCTATGGGCTTGGTAACACCAAGTTTCACTATTGGCATAATAATATCTTATATAATATTAATAGTAGTAATAGCCACTCAAAAATAGTTTTTGATAAATCAAAGTTTTATAAAACTTTCTGAAGTAAAACATGCATGATAGATAATGATAAGTGTAGTAGAAAGCATCAGGATGGCTTGCCTTAAAACTCTTTGTGTACCTGGCCTTGAAGTAGCTTGAACTTGACACACAGCTCTACAACTCCTTCTTCTTCGTTTTCTAACGCCGTAAAGAATAAAAGACACACACTCAGAACCAAATAAAGGCAATCAATAAAACAAAGCAACACATACAACAAGCAAACTTGTACTAGCACAATCACTCAAAAATCTATCGAGAAAACTTCCTCACAAACACTCATGGAACAAACGATATCGCTAAAAATACTTATGGTTGGGAAACCATATTCCACATCCTAAATATCATGGTTGCGAAGACATTTAAGAATCTAAAAATATCTTGTGGTCGCAAGGGTGAGACTACTAAAATAATAACAAACAATCAAAGCAATACCCATGGCAGTGGGTATTAACGACAACACAAGCAATCATCACCAAACCAGTTTACCACTAACTCAAAGCATAGGTAACAAGATACTACTAAAGACAACAATAACACTAGTACAATACTCATGCTAAAGTAAACACTCAGACAATTCAAAGCAAAACACAGATGAACAAGCTAGTTACTGACTAAGCTCATAACTACACAAAGACTAAGGGATCACTCAATCATAAATATAACCAAAAAAACAGTGGCTCAATAAATTGTAACAAGTTACAATACACACTCTAAAACACAAGGGCTACCGATAGATCTACTCAAGGGCTACTCAAAACAATTTGGTTTGACCAATTTGGATACATATTCAAAAAGTTATGCACCAAATGGTCTAACAGATAGCCTCTGGCATTTAATTTACTGTTGCAAAAGTAAAAACGAAAAAGTGAAACCACCACTTGGATATGGTTAGGAATTTGCTTAGCTACCACCTTGATTTTTGGTTTGGCAAAATACCTATTCTTTCCATTTTTCCCAAGGCCAAAGCTACATGCCAGTTTCTGCCTAAACAGGAAAGGACATAACTCTCAGAAAAAAAAATAAGCAGGACGAATTTTCTGTGGTCGAGCTGCTACTGGGCTAGGCTGGCCTGGACGCGAGGTGAAGAGGTAAGTGAGTATGGACGGAAGGGATTAGACCAGATCGACGGCTGCTGTGCATCTTCAACCTCTGGCCATGCATACATGGGAAGAAACCCTAGAAAAACTTGGGCGTTCATGGAGGCTCACCTAGGGGTGGTTCTAGGCGCTGGAGAGTGCGGGAGAGGCTGCTGGAAGTCACGGCCGAGGCTGGGTGGTGGCAGAAACGGCAGCGGTGCTCTCCTGCACCGGCGCGGTCACGGACGCACACGTTGGCATCACGGACGGCGGTGGCGTTTGCTGCAAGCAAAAAAGTCGAGGAAGGTGTGGGGGAGGGCAGGGGTAATGCCAAGTGAAAATGGCTGTGATAGGAGGGCTAGAACAATGGCGACCTTGATCGGGATCCGTCTCGGGCTCCGGCGGTTTTCCTTCTGTCCTCGCTCACCGAGAGTGAGAGGGGATGGATGGGTCGGTGGGGTGAGTGCAAAGAGTGGTGGGAGGCTAGTGGTGAAGCTGTAGCGCGTGCGGTGGCTTATAGGCACGAGTTTGGATGAGGATGCCATGGCATGGCATGGACATGGAATTGATGTCGAGCTCGTGCACTATAGGGAGTTTGGACATGTCTAATGGTGATGAACAACGATGTGGAGAACTTCATGGCTACAGTTGAGGTTGGTGGGGTGGCTAGGCACTGTTTTCCACACTGGTCCCTCTGTCTCCATGGTCTCCTCTTTCCTCCCTCTCATCTCACTCTCTGGTCAAAGCCAAGGGAATCCAAGGCACACACAAGCAAGTGGCAACATGGGTGAGTAGAGAGGGCATGGTCTCTCACCTCAATTCAAACCGAAACAACCAAAACAAGTGCTCAAAGTTCTGTCCCCAAACCAGATTCCAAAAATTCAGTTAACTCTCGAGTCTGAATTTTTGCTAAGTGTTGACACTAATAGAAACATCAAAAATTTCACGCATGGATGAGGTAGCAAACAAACTCCGAATTTGAAATTTCAAAATGCTAATTGTTAAGCATGATATCTAGTTTCAGAAACATATTTTTTTTTTTTTTTGGAAATGTGGAAGGCTATGAAAATAGCTGCTCAAGTTCTGTAAAAAAAACATTCAGAACAATTCAGTTAAGGACCTAGCAAATTTTGCTAAGTGTTGGAAATAGTTAAAAACCTCAAAAAGTTCACATTGTTTTCAAGAATCAAATGGAATCCAAATTTTGTTTTAAAAGTTTGAGATTGTTAAACATGCTTTGTACGTTGAGAAACATATTTTGAAAACAAATTTAAAATAGTGGAAGGCTATGAAAGGAAAGTAGAAAAAGGGGTACTTTATGTTTTTCTTTGTTTTTCTAAAAATGCATTTTTCTGTCTTATTTTTCTTCCACAAAAACAAACATGCAAATGATTGTTTTAAAAGTCCATAAATCAAACCAAGCTTGTAGTTTTGTAGTCCACATACCAGAGAACAAATACAAGTCAAGAAAACACAAGATGGAATAATATAGCCTATTGAAAATAAGTGTGGAAAACAGGTACTTGGCTATATTTTCAGGGAAAAGTTTTAATAGAAAAGTTAAAAGAAAACTTCCATAATTCATTTTGTATTTTTGTTTTCTTGGATCCAACAACGTTAAAAGTTTAAATCAAGATGCAAACAAACATGATCCAAGTGTTGGAATAAAAATAACTCAAGTCACATCAGGGAAAACATAAAAGTGTTTTTTTAGGAAACTTTTGTATTTGTTTTAAAATGAAACAAACTTTGCATTGCATATATGAGTATTGTCATATACACATGTTGTTTCAAACAAACATGTTGTTAGAAAAAAAATTGATGGCCCATATTTTTGTCTCCTTGAACTATAGTACAAGAATCCAAAAACTGGGGTGTGACACCTCTAGGGCCTAGGGATCGGTTTTTGACTCCTCGATCTACGGTACTCGTAACTGGACATGAGAAGAAACTAGGGATTTAGACGGTTCATCTTATTTCCAAACGTTGAAATAAATTAGAAATTTTGTTAATTTCCATTTTATAGGTGATGCCACAATTTTTCAGTTTAGTGTATTCACCTTTTAGACGCAACAAAGACTCGCGGACTAGCCCACAATAGCAGTTATGAGGAAGTGTTGGAGAAGATTATTTATGAGGATTTCATCAAAGTTTTCATTTCAAATAACACTCAAATAACGATTATGTTCAAATAAGAATTATGCGACCCGGATTAGAATAGGTATGGTTCTTAATATAACCAATTTTATGTAAGATATTATGTCAAATAAATATATTATATATATTTATTTATTATTTTATTTTTTCAAGTGAAATAGGAATCCTTTTAGGGTTTCACACGTGGCCTCGGATTTTGCCGGACGGCCTGAATTAAATGTGCTTCAAATAACACTCATTCATGTAAAATAATATATAGGAAAATACGCGAACAAAATTTCGTAATGATACAAATACGATTACTATATACTGAACTACATTATTTCTCAACAATGTGATCACAAAGGACTTGTTATGTTAGAAAACGATAATATCCACAGGTAGAAAGACACACTGTTTTCTATGTTAGAAGAGAACTGCTATGCGCGTTCAATGATTTTTCGCATGTTGGTGAAATGAAGGCATGTATGATTTAATCATTTGAATATCTCGGCGTGCAGAGCAACCATAGTATGTAGATCAGACATGAAAAGATCATACCTACATCAATTCTAGTACTCCCTCCGTCTCATACATCCACTTTTGTCTAACTTTGAGACAATTATTTTGAGACGGAGGGAGTACAAGAAAATCATATTATTTGAAAAATAAAACATATATGTCTTCGTATTTGTCCGGTTTTCTGCAATCCGTACAAAATAGTTAGGTTTTTTTATGGGTTATTTAACAGGGTGCCCTCAGTTGGCACCACGACCTCAGTTTTACCCCTAGCGCCGAATCGACCTCAGTTTTCCCCCTAGTCTGTCCGCAAGGACTCGTTTCGCTGCTCCCACCGTAACTTTCTGCCCCCGTTAGGATGCTGACCTGTGGGACCCATCATAGAACCGTTGGCGCGACATGTGGGCCCCAGCTGTTGAGCGTTGGCGCGGCTTGTGTGCCCCAACTGTTGACGGCTGGCGCTGCATGTGGGCCCCAGCTGTTGACCGTTGCTTGCGGCCCAATGTCAAATGAGGCCCAATGTCAACATGCAGACTACACATTATCCATTTATATTTATTAATCCCTACATGCAGACTACACATTATCCATTTATTAAACCATCAAATTATTCGTATTAATAATATAAAATATATACTGTGATCAACTGAAATTTGTATATTATCTTAGAAAACATAATGCATCACATCTCTTATATATAAATTTTGTTTACAATGTGCATATTTTAAAGCGATAATTAGAAATATAAAAAAAAAACGATAATTAGAAAGGATAAAACTTCTAAACAGTGGGTACATATTTGGACAAATATAAGAACATAACTTTATATATAATTAAACATACTTAGAAAGGATAACTGGCCCCAGTTTACATATAATCAGTGGGGCCCGAGGGACATTACATCTAATTTAAAAAAAACCCTAACTGCTCCCTCTCTGCATGCGGGAGCCCTTGCCGCCCTCCGGCGCCCTACTTCCTCCATTTCGCCGCCCTGTCCTCCATCTCCTTGTTGAGGCGGGCGCGGCGGTTCTCCGCCCGCATCCTCTCCTCCTCTCTCTCACGGACCCGCTTGATGCTGGCCCGGAATGCCTTCACGTCCTCCTTCGCCTGCTTCTTCTCCTCGGCCTTCAACTCCTTCTTCTCCAGCCGCTCCAGTTCCTTGAGGCGGCGGATCGTCTTGGGGGAGAGGTCCTTGGGGGCGGTGAGGGCGGGCTCGGGGTTGTGGACGAAGGGCGGCGACGGCGATCTCTCCCGTTTGGGAGATTCGACGTCCTCCGACATATAATCGGCCTCGTACCAAGGTCGATCTTTTGGGCGGTTGTCCTCGTCGGAGACCGACTCGGGGCTAGATGGTATAGAGTAGGAAAACATTGTTCACGCTTGAAGCTAGGGAGAGAAGGGCAAAGGGCTGGAGAGGGATGAGAAGATGGAGACGAGTGAAACGGTCTATTTAAATTTTAAAGACACGATTAGACGTGAATTAATTGGGGTAGATGAAGCAAACAGTGTGAAAACGTTGGGTGCAGTGTAGAAGAGTCGATGCATGGTCAAAACGGTGTAGAACAGGCCTAGGCGTAGGACAGCTAGTAATATGGAGTACGAGCACGTGTGCATTAGGCAGTCAAGTGATTCGACGTTGCATGCGTGTATTAAAGAGGTGAAGAGAAGAAAGTCCAAAGTCTCACGCCAAATCCTGCCTCGCTGCATATGCATTGATGCGTATCTTCTGAAAACGAGGCGTGGAGGGCTGCGTCGCTGCAAATGCGACGCGACTCGTGTTTCTGAAACGAGGCGTGCAGGGCTGCTGCAAATGCGACGCGACTCGTGTTTCTGAAACGAGGCGTGCAGGGCTGCTGCAAGTGCGACGCGACGTTTACTGTTTTCTTCTTCTGCCACGTTGTTTACTCTGAAAAAACGAGGCGTGCATGCACCGGGCTGGTGAACGGGGCCCCACTAGACAGTGTCCGTTGTTGCATGCAGTTACATTGAGACAAAACACCCATTCCATGCACCGCTACATTTTCAATCGTTTGATCGTAAGGAACGGTGCAGATCGAGTCCATGCATGCAAACTACGGCGGCAACGGCCTGCAGACGCTGAGACGAGCGCTTCTCTGTGCGGGAACGCGATCCCCTGACTTTAGATCACCGACAAACGGAGCCCATCACACACCGGACCCACGTGTCATGGGAGAAAGTCAGAGAACATAAGGTGGGCAAAGTAAGAGGATCTGGTTCCCTCTGTTTTTAGGGCATGTACAATAGTGTAGACGGGTGCTGCCTGCACTACTCGGCCATGTCATTTCTAGACATTTTTAGAGATAGTTGGTACAGTTTGGTGACCCCCTAGCTTGTGTTGGGATCCAGATGCTCCGTAGCCCCCCTCCCGTTGAAACCCTAGCCCCGCTGGAGAAATACCCGACTTATACGGAAACACGCGGTAACTGCGTCGAAAGGGGGTAGCAATGTGTAACTATTTGCTTGGTTGTTCTAGGATAGCAGGAACACAAAACAAAAAGGTAGAACCCACCTCTTTGGAAGATTCACGATGTTTGGTCCGATACAGGAGTTTCACCCTATAAGCGCTCACGAGAGAGAAGTGGATGCCGGTGAAGCGGGTCACACCCCGGAGAGAAATCTTTGACATCCAAAGCACACAACACACCTATACTAACATGGTATGGCACCCCCTAGCTCTTGTTGGGATCCAGACGCTCCGTAGCCCCCCTCCCGGTGAAACCCTAGCCCCGCTGGAGAAATACCTGACTTATACGGAAACACGCGGTAACTGCGTCGAAAGGGGGTAGCAATGTGGAACTATTTGCTTGGTTGTGCTAGTATAGCCCATAGGAACACAAAACAAAAAGGTATAACCCAGCTCTTTGGAAGATTCACGATGTTTGGTCCGATACAGGAGTTTCACCCTATAAGCGCTCACGAGAGAGAAGTGGATGCCGGTGAAGCGGGTCACACCCCGGAGAGAAATCTTTGACATCCAAAGCACACAACAAACCTATAATAACATGGTATGGCACCCCCTAGCTTGTGTTGGGATCCAGACGCTCCGTAGCCCCCCTCCCGGTGAAACCCTAGCCCCGCTGGAGAAATACCTGACTTTAACGGAAACACGCGGTAACTACGTCGAAAGGGGGTAGCAATGTGGAACTATCTGCTTGGTTGTGCTAGGATAGCCCATAGGAACACAAAACAAAAAGGTAGAACCCACCTCTTCGGAATATTCACGATGTTTGGTCCGATACTGGAGTTTCACCCTATAAGCGCATGTAAACTCACGAGAGAGAAGTGGATGCCGGTGAAGCGGGTCACACCCCGGAGAGCAATCTTTGACATCCAAAGCACACAACACACATATAATAACATGGCATGGCGCCCCTAGCTTGTGTTGGGATCCAGACGCTCAGTGGCCCCCCTCCCGGTGAAACACTAGACCCGCTGGAAAATTCCGGACTTATACGAAACACGCGGTAACGGCGTCGAAAGAGGGTAGCAATGTGGAACTATTTGCTTGGTTGTGATAGTATAGCCCATATGAACACAAAACAAAAAGGTAGAACCTACCTCTTCGGAAGATTCACAATGTTTCGTCCGATACAGGAGTTTCACCCTATAAGCGCATGCAAACTCATGAGAGAGAAGTGGATGCCGGTGAAGCGGGTCACACCCCGGAGAGCAATATTTGACATCCAAAGCACACAAAACACCTATACTAACATGGTATGGCACCCCCTAGCTTGTGTTGGGATCCAGACGCTCCGTATCCCCCCTCCCGGTGAAACCCTACCCGGTGGAGAAATACTGGACTTATAAGGAAACACGTGGTAACGGCGTCGAAAGGGGGTAGCAATGTGGAACTATTTGCTTGGTTGTGTTAGGATAGCCCATAGGAACACAAAACAAAAAGGTAGAATCCACCTCTTCGGAAGATTCACAATGTTTCCACCTCATATTCTTTGAAATCTCTACTACTGTATTCGAGGAATCACATTTTGGTGAAGGCTTTCGTTCTAATGTTTATAAATCCTATTTATATTTTTCCTAGACTTGTATTCGACCTATATAATGTAATTCCGAAGCCTGAAAATTTATTGGATGAATATTCGTATTATTTATTTTCTTTTTAATAATAATGGTTTTAATCGAAAATCGTAAATAAAACAAGTTTAAAACATCAAAATGAAAAAAGAACTTTGGATCTTTCTTAGTCACACCAAAATGAAGCTTTGGTGTGATTTTGATCTTATTTCATCTCCAAAGGTTTGAAACACATCTAATTTTCTTGAACTCTCTACTAGTCTGTTCAGGATATCACATCTTAGACAAGGCTTTTTCGTTCCATTCTTTATAAGACAGGTTTATATTTTTTTTTCTCGTTACTATATGACATAACACTACTATGTGCGTCGGCTTTATATTTTTTCGATTTTTTATTTATGCTCATTTCAAGCTTGGTCAACCCTCTGTTTGACCCAACCGAAAAGTTTCTAGAAGGACACCTAGAGATTCGACCTAGGCTGTTGGATCGACGCCTTCTAGAAGAAATCTTGCATCGGACGGATGCGCTCGCAGCCATAGCGATCCGCGAGACGCTCTTTCTGTGCTAGGATTGGTTGGTCCGTTGGCTACAGGGATCGATGGTTTGTATCTGTTCTACATATGATTTCTTTTCGATATGGAGGGAGTATTAAGTATTAAACCATGTTATTTAAATAAAAAATATAAAAAATAGAAGAATGATACAAAACACAATGAAACTTCAGATTTACTACAGCGATGATTTTTATCTGTTTTACATATTCTTCTATTAAACCATGTTATTCAAATAAAAAAATGCAAAAAAAGAAGAATTATTCAAAACATAATGAAACTTCAGATTTACACTATATATGTAGAATAGATGTCTAATTTGGCTGATGTAGACAAGATGCCAAAGAAAGTTGAAGCACAAATGGGGGTATTTACCCTAGCTTCGGACCTCATTTGAAACATATTTCTCATGAGAATAGAGCGATGGTTTAAAATGAGCATAAATAATTCA
This sequence comes from Alopecurus myosuroides, assembly GCA_028641055.1. Classification (NCBI taxonomy): domain Eukaryota; kingdom Viridiplantae; phylum Streptophyta; class Magnoliopsida; order Poales; family Poaceae; genus Alopecurus; species Alopecurus myosuroides. The sequence goes on along the minus strand of CM054062.1, from coordinate 357,458,802 downwards.
AAAAAAAAATCAAAATGACATGAATCCAACGCACAATGTTGTTATATGTGATATAGTTGCTTCTCAAATTTGTTTGGATAATTTTGACAACGTCGAAATTTTCATAAAATTTCAAACTGGGGTGTCTACCCTAGCTGCAGACCTCATTTGAAGCATATTTCTCATGAGAATAGAGCGATGGATTCAAATGAGCATAAATAATTCAAAAAAAATCAAAATGACATGAATCCAACGCACAATGTTGTTATATGTGATATAGTTGCTCCTCAAATTTATTTGGATAATTTTGACAAGGTCGAATTTTTCATGAAATTTCAAACGGGGGTGTCTACCCTAGCTTCAGACCTCATTTGAAGCACATTTCTCATGGGGCAGAATAGAGCGATGGTTTGAAATGAGCATAAATAATTCAAAAAAAATGACATGAATCCAAGTGCCTGGTTACCAGGGTGGCCCAAGTGGTAGTCAAAGTGCCTGGTTACCAGGGTGGCCCAAGTGGTAGTGGGCTATGGTCCATTGGGCGGCCCAGTAACTTGACGCACAGAAGCCGGATTCTAGAAGAACCCGGATCACGGCCCGTGTGATCTGGCTTGGAGGAGAAGACGGATTCCTTACTTTCCAAGTTATAGTTATCGTAGTCTTCTAGGTTTCCTATTCTGTAAGCCCTAATCCGGCTATTATATAAAGCCGGACGGGAGATAAACAAACCAACAAATAACAGGGAAGCTACATGCCAACTCGCCGAGAAGTTGATCCTCTGCGAGTAGCTAGATCCAAAACCTCACATTATAATCCTGTTTCCAGGCTTTAGCCCTGATTAGTGAGAAGTGCAGGAGTAGGCACGTCGTACTGTCGCGACGTACCGAACCTGGGTAAATCCTGTGTTTACTGTCTACCACGCGATCCCGTTACCCCACGTCTCTACCGTAGTCTCATGGCACCCCCGTCTATGAAAACTACTACGATGTCTCGACAGTTGGCGCCCACCGTGGGGCAAACGACGTCAGGCGTGAAGTTCCGATCTGGGATACTTGGCGGAATCGGAAGATCAATCACTGTCGGAAGCTTGGAATTCAACGATGATGTCAGACGCTTACTCGACAACGGATCCTACATACCGGCGCAAAACCACCTGGTAAGTGCCTGCGTGTTACCGATAGGATCTGCTAACATCTTAATCGGACTAACTGCAGAAGCAATGGGGTTTTGCGGTGGAAGCAAATTTATCCCACCCGCCCTATACCCAGTCGAGGATGACTATGATACTGGATTGTGCTCAGATCGCCGACAAAAAAGTGACACGCACTTCATCGACATGGTGCAGTCCGAAGTCGCCGAAAACACGGATGACGTAAATCCCGTGCAAGAGGCAGACAAAAACACACCCGTCACAGAGACGGAAGATACGACACCCGTCATACAGGCGGAAGATCCGACATCCGTCAACGAGACGATGAACTCGGAAGCACAATCCGTACTAGCCGCCATTGAGGCAAGATTAGAGTCGGAAACCGGATCAGAGGATTTTGATTCCGAAGACGAAGACGCGGACACCTTCGAAAGGAAAGTTAAATATTTTCAAGAGGGATTACATGAAGTGCTAATGGCGAAACCGGCTGATACCACGGACGCCGGCAGCCAGGAAAGCCCTAAAACCCCTCCGCCAGAGGAAGATAGAGAAGACGGAGAAACTTCTCCGGTATTTCCCAATGTCAAGGAATTGACAGAGGATGAGCCTGTCAAAAAGCCTCCCTCTTCCAAGAAAAAGCATCGTGCTCCTAAGAAACTCCAATACAAAATCCGGAAGAAAAAATCAGCTGATCAAGCTGATGAAAACCTGGAAGTAGGAGATGCTAGCGGAACAAAGACTGCGGAGAAGAAAATCAAAGAAATCCTTGTTCCGCCTATGACGGAACAAGAAGAACAAGAGCTGTTGCAAACGCCAGTGGGAGCAAATGAACCCCCTGAGATGCTGGAAGCCAGGAGGCAAGCTTTCCAAAGGCAACAACAACATCTACTCAGATCTCGGCAACACCTCCAAAAAACCCAGGATGACATTAAGCTCATGAAGGAGGAAATAGAGGAGTACGAGAGAAAGAATAGATCTGGCATTAAACCTACAAGGTTACCCAGAATCGTAAGACCGGAAGTACTGTCGCCAAAAGAAAGGTTTCACAATCCATCTTGGCCAAAGCAGGTAAACGGCAAAGATGCCAGAGGCGAACCAATTTATAAAACCACAGCAGAAAACGCGGAAGCAGCGTTCGCCATCCTAAACAATGATCTGTACTCCAACGGTGAAAAACTTCAAGGGGTGTATGCTTTCCTAGGAAAAGCATTGCAACAACAACAGCGGGCCCAAGAGCGATCAGGAAGACTGCAGGATAACTCCGCCCTATGCAAAACAGCTACTTGCGCCGCTGGAGCACCTGGACCAGAGGAACCTGGAGATTCAGACAATTCAAAGGATAAAAAAGAGGATCCGAGAAAAGACAAGAAAAACCCCGACAATAGGGATGAAGCGTCCCGAACCGGATCCCATCCCCGAAAGGTGGACTTAAACCCCACGATCGGGAAGAAAAATACCGGAATGACGGCAAAATAATGCCACCTCCGAGAAACCCAGCTGAGAAAGCCGAAAGATACGATACACCTCACAGACGTGAGAGATCCCGGACACCCCCTAACGATAAAGAAAGGCACAGGAGCAGGACTCCGCCTAATCCAAAAGGCCATGATCATGGAAGAGATAGGTACAATCCCGGAAAAGCGCGTCCGCGCAACAATGGAAAATAAAGGAGTAGATCCCCTTCTGTCCATTCAGCCGGAAGATATTCCGCACACATTGATAGAGCAGAAAAGGATGATCTATACTTTGGTCCTAAATATTTCACCGACAGGATCCGAAGGATAACCCTGCATTCTGGCTTCGCCAAAGTTGGTCCAACGTACCAAAAATATACCGGCATCACAAACCCGGACACCTGGCTCTCAGACTACTATACAGCCGTCCAGATCAACAATGGGACAGACCTGGAAGCTGTCAAGTTTCTTCCCCTAATGTTACTGGATGGAGCCAGAGATTGGATCAATGGATTACCATCAAGAACTGTCGACAGCTGGGATGATATGGCTAGAGTATTTAATCAGCATTTCCGAGGAACATACAAGCGCCCGAACAGCATCAACCAGCTTAACCGTTGCACCCAATTCGAGGATGAACCATACGTGGATTTCATCTCCAGATGGAAGGCAATGAAGAATAGTTGTTCTGGAGTAACTGACGTACAAGCAATGCATGCTTTCGTCAATGGCCTAAAACCCGGACTTGTACCGTTCATGGTTGGTTCCAAACAGCACAAAGATCTCGGATCTATGCTTACAACCGCCAACGAACATGCTGCAGCCGAAGACGACATCAGAGCAAGAGGAGGTAATATCGAATCACTGATACTTGCTAAGAAAACGCCTCGTTCTGACAAAAAAGGAACTCCAGAAACAACGACAAAACCCAAAGAAGTCAACATAGTCTTTGGAAGTGAAAAGGGGAATAAGTGGAAAGGACGCAGTCCAGATCCAATCAACTACACTCCAGAGGAGTGGGAGAGGATTAAGTCGGAACCTTGTGTCCACAATTCACAATTTGGGAAACCCACCCATACAAACGCACAATGCCGGCTGAATAAGCACATGAAAGGCAGTGCAGGATCCGGAAATAAGGGGAAGGGTTCCAAAAGGAAACCCGCCAAACAAAAGCCAGAAGCTGACAAAGAAGACAGTGAATCGGACACTGATGAAAAAATCCAGGAGCAATAGCGGAAGGGCGAACCCAAATTTCCGAGAGTTGATGGAGAAGCAATGCTAACATTCCTGGCAACTCCGTCAGCAAAGGTGGCCAAAAGAACACTTCGAGAAATAAACGCGGTTGTTCCGGCAACCCCGAAATTCTTGAAGTACTCCAACACACCAATTACCTGGGATCAGTCTGATCATCCCGGGAATATCCCTGAACCCGGCACACAAGCTCTTGTTGTAAGCCCTATTGTCCAGAACACTAGGCTAAGAAGAGTGCTGATGGACGGAGGATCCAGCATTAACATAATGTACTTGGATACACTGAAGCATCTGAAGATTTCCGAGTCCCAGCTCAATTACAGCAACATACGCTTCCACGGCATTGTTCCTGGCAGACAAGCACGATCCCTAGGAGAAATTTCCCTAGATGTCACCTTCAGGAGATAAAGATCACTTCCGGCAGGAAAAAGTATCCTTCGAAGTAGTGCCGTTCGAAAGCGTGTATCACGCAATACTCGAACGTCCAGCTTTCGCCAAATTCATGGCAAGATCCTGTTATATTTATAACAAGCTGAAGATGCCAGGACCCAAAGGAGGAGTAATCACCATAGCTGGTGATTTTAAGCTAGCAAATGAGTTGGAGAAAGAAAACGCCCTTTGCGCTCAGAGAGTCATAGCAAAGGAAGAACTGAAGGAATTGGCCAAGGAGGTATCGCCGACAGAAATGCCGGCAGGAAAAGAAACCCGGAAGCCAACAGACAGCTTCAAGGCGTCCGAGAATACAAGACAGGTAATCCTAGATCCCAAAGATCTGACAAAATTCGTCGTTGTAGGGACTGGGATGGCCGACAAATAGGAAGGCGAGCTCATCAAGTTCCTCCGTGAGAACTGGGATATTTTTGCTTGGTGTCCAGCTGACATGCCAGGCGTACCCAGGGAACTTGCTGAGCACCAAATCAAGGTAATTCCAGGATCAAAACCCGTCAAACAAGGTCTCCGTCGATTTGACGGAAGAAGACGGAAGGCTATTGGCAAGGAAATTATCCGGCTTTTAGCAGCGGATTTCATCCAGGAAGTAATCCACACTGAATGGTCCGCAAATCCGGTATTAGTACCGAAGAAAGATACTACTGCTCTTAGAATGTGTATAGATTACACAGGCTTGAACAAATTGTGTCCAAAAGATAGGTTTGCGTTACCGCGAATCGATCAAATAATAGATGCCACTGCAGGCTCTGAGCTTTTGTGCTTTTTGGATGCATACTCCGGGTACCACCAAATACGCATGAAAAAGGACGATCAAATTAAGACTTCTTTCATAACCCCGTACGGGACGTATTATTACATAACCATGCCATTTGGCCTGAAGAACGCAGGTGCAACCTACCAGCGTTGCATGCAACGTTGTTTGCATAGTCAGATTGGCAAAAACGTCCATGTTTACGTGGACGACATTGCTGTCGTAACCAAGGAAAAAGATACACTCCTTGAGGATCTGCGAGAAACTTTCGAAAACTTGCGCACTTACAAGATGAAGTTAAATCCATCTAAGTGTGTATTCGGGGTTCCCTCAGGAAAACTTCTGGGTTTTATCGTTTCTCACAGAGGAATAGAAGTTAACCCGGAAAAGATAAAAGCCATCTTGAACATCTCGAAGCCTACGTGCGTAAAAGATGTCCAAAGATTGACGGGTTCCGCCGCTGCCGGCAGCATATTTATTAGTAGGCTGGGGGATAAAGCCCTACCACTCTACAAGTTGCTGAAGAAATCCGACAAAGTCAAGTGGATAGCAAAAGCATTGGAATATCTAGCAGTTATGTCTCTTCCGTACTTAGTTCAATTTCTATGTAAACATCTTTTGAGATCATGAAATAAAGTTGTCGGAATTTTGGTATCCATGTTTTTTCAGTATAAAGCATGATTCCACCTTATCTATTTCCCAATGATCTTACAAAGTACTCAATGTTAACCCGAATTGTGCCTGCGTACTCGGCGTTAAGAAACTGAATGATTTTTCAGCCTGCTAACGGCTAAAGGAAACTTGAATTGCCTGCGTGCCCAAGTTTCATTTAAAAAATTCCTTGCTTCTCTAAGTATTTTTTTCTGATTGCTTATATGTTGGGTCACTGGAGCTAGTTAGTAAAAATGCCTTTAGTATGATCCATGTTTCCGAGTTTCAACTGATTGGTTATACCCAGTTACTCGACATGACGATTCATAATGCTATCGAGCCATTTCAAACACTAAGGACAGTCAAAACACATATGCCAGAAAACTTAGAAGATAAAGAAATAATAAAATCCGAAAACTTTGCAAAGAATTTCATAATTAAGATTGCAAAAGGCGGAGTTTTCATTCATACAAATAGAAACATTATATTTTGGATTACATTGAAAGAACAGTAATGCTCCTATTGTCTACTTTCGCTATCCAGGTTCAAGGTAGCCCTTCAAGCATCCGACTCCTCCTCGCTGCTGTCGTCCTCGGGGATTGGAGGGATCTCCTCTTCTGGATAATTGACGGAGATATTTACCATGGAGGCAATCTGGGTGGCGTGGCCTTTGATTTCATCAAAGATGGTATTTCGCTGAGTATCCGTGTATCCTTGAGGGACACCGGACGCCACGCGCCAAGATTTAGCACCCGGGTAGTGCATACGCATAAGGCCGAGTGCCATGCGTGCACCACCCCGTGCAGCGGAACGCAGGATGGACTCCCTGGACTCCGCCACCTCCATGATGGCACCCGGAAGTTTTTCAACTTCCGAGAACTCCCCAGTCCTGGCGGGAAGGAACTTACTGACCAGCTGCATTCCAGCAGCTCTGATCGAAGTCCATGTCTTCCCAAAGGCTCGGATCCCTTCAATCCGAGTGCCATCTTGGGTATCTCCTGTTTTTCCAACAAAACAACCAAAAGGGTTAGGTGAAAAACAGAGAAGGAAAGCAAGATATGGAAAAATGGTAAAGGTATCAGAAAGTTACCGATAAGCTTGTCGATCTCGGAGACTTCCTCCAGGTGAAGGTTCAGAGCGTTTTCTAAATCCTGAATGGTGGATTTATCCTTCTCCGCCTGCTCGGAAGCCTTGGAATTGGCAACTCCAAGGGCCAAATTGCTGGCCTCCAGATCCTTTTGAGCCTTTACAAGATTCTTGTGAAGATCCAAATTCTCTTTTCGGAGATTTTCGGCATTGCCGGCATCTTCAGCTATTTGCTTGGCCTTAGCCAAAGCAGCTGGGAAGCAAGGAAAATTCCGAGTTTGGAAAGTTTCCGGAATAAGTACTTAGACAAAAAATTGAATCGAAAACTTCAGAGGACAAATGTTTACCTGTTGTTTCCGACAACGCGAGCTGAGACGATGCCAGCTCCGCCTCTCTCTCCTCAAGAATAGAAAGAAGATTTCTAACCTCTTTATTCTTGATGGAGAGTTTGTTGAAAACTTCCATGTTAATGGCTTCGGCGGTTTGCTGAAACATAGCAAGGAAAAGAATGATTACTAAAAACATTAAGGCAAAAAAGAATACATTTTGTTTAATGCTTGGGGGCTAGAGTTACATACATGGCTCATTCGTTGCAAACCCGCCAAGTTTTCATTGAACCCTTTTGCGTATTCCGCAAAAAGGGTTCCGGCCGCGCTTAGGCCGTCATTGATAATCTTGAATTCCTTGTCAAAGGTGGGAATCTCCTCGTCGAATGTCCGAGAAGGTTTTCCCACCTCTGGAGCCGCCCTTTCCCTCGTGTCCGTGATCGACACTACAGGCTGGCTGGGCTCTAGTGGCTTGGTGGTGGGGGCTGCAGCGTGCTCTTCCGCCATCGTGGATGGTGTATCCGGGGCGATGACGGGAGAAGGTTGACTGCCTCGGCTGGAAACCACTTTGTGTTTCTTCAGCTTCTTCGGCTTTAGGCTGGAGGGAGGCAGGCTGAAAACAAAAAAACCGGAAAGGTTAAAACTCCGAAGACGGAAGAAAAATTTCCATGAAAGAAAAGAACCCAGGAGAAAGAACCTGGAAGTGGCGACGGGGATCCCGTCAAGGTCGATAACTTCCTCAGAGGAAGAAATCTTCTTGCGCTTGCGCCCACCTGTAGTGGCAGTACGCAAGGCATCCAGCTCAGCTTCGGAGGCTAACTCCGAGTCTGGAAGTTCAGCGAACTGTCGAAAAAACAAATCAGAGTCAGAAGCAGGAAAATCCGAGAAAGAATGTTAAAACTATACCCAAATGACGGAAAAAATACCTTGGGAGCCGGATTGTCGGCCGTGTACATCGGCCGACTCGCTTCGTATTGGTCGCGAGATGCGACCAACTGGTTTGCGCGCCGTCGAAGATCCCTTGGAGACCAATCCTTGATGGATGTCCGCATTGGGTCGTTGGCACCCGTGTATTCGCACAAGAGGCGGCCACCGTGATTGGCCAACGGCTGGATCCGCCTATTTAACCAGCAAAGGACCGTGTCCATGCCAGTTAGAGGTGGATCGGAGGAGGTAAGCTTGGCGATGCGCCGCTTGATCCTTAGAAAAAGGTGGAAAAGGTGGAAAAGGTGGCAGCAGTATTGGAAAAAGGTGGAACCCCGATGTCCTTTTTTTGGGAAAGGCACATCGGGATGGTAGAAGAAAGAACCCGTCCAAAATTTGACGGATTCTGATGTCTTGATCTTGGGGAACCAATCTTCCCTAAACCTCCGAAGAGTAAAGGAGATGGTCCCGCAAGTCGGGAGTGCGCCCTCAGAGGAGTTCCGCTTAACCCCGAAACAATACATCCAGAAATCTAACCTAGGCTCTAAACCTAAGTAACCCTCAAATAGGGCCTGGAACCCGGCCATATAAAGAATGGAGTTGGGTGGCAGGTTATGAGGTTGGATGTTGTAATGGGAGAGGATTTGGAGGAAGAAAGCAGAAGGTGGAAGCCCCATACCTCTCAGGAGGTGGGAAGAAAGAAGAACCGTTTCGCCGTCTCTCGGTATTGGCTCATTCTCGTCTTTAGGGATCCGCCATTTCCCTTTGAGAATCAGGCCCTCCTTTTCCAGGTTTGGAATGAGGGCTGGCGGAATGCTGCAGGCAATCCAATTGCATGCAGTTTCCACCTCTTCGTCCGCTCCGGCGGCGGCGGACGCGGCGGCTTCCGCAGCGGCGAGCTCGTCGCCGAGGAGCTGGATCTTGTCCTCCGCCGTTTCGGGAGCGAACGGCGGGGAAGGTGCGGAGCTTGAGCCCGCAGCGTTCGCGGTGGCGGAAAGATCCTCTCCGCCCGCCGCAGAGGCCGCGGTCTTTTCCGGTTCGTCGCCGGCGTGCTTTGGAGATCCGAGCTGCAGATCCAGATCGTTGATGATGTCGTCGATGGTGAGCGCGGCGGAGCGAGTGGGAGACGACGGTGAGGTTGCCATTTGGTGGCGGCGCGTTGCGCTGGTGCTCTCGGTGCGTTCGTGCGCTCGGGATGGTTCTTCGCTCGGGAGCTTGTGCGTGGCAATGGCGCGGACAGTGAGAGTGCGGAAGGTTTTTGACGAGGACGAAGACGGCTATTTATAGCCAGAAATCCGTCAAGATACGTGCCAACGGCTATTCTGACCGTTGGATAATCAACGCATGTCACTCGCCGGAAAATCCGAGAAATGAAACGACAGGGTAATGATGGTTATCTCCTCGTTTCCCGTGAGAATCTGTCAGAGATATGTTTCTGGGTTTTCCGTGTAAAACCCAAACTTCCCTTACGTCAGCATGATTAAGTGCGCTGACGTAAGAAGTTCCTTCTCCACGAAGGATCGTGAGAGAAAAGCCGGATTTTCAGGATTCCGAGTTTCATGTTACCATCTCTTTCAAAAGAAGAAGAATAAGAAGAATCAAGACTGCTGATTGAAATTTCTCGGACAAAGCACATTTGGAGAAAGACGGCAAATCAGAGTTTTTATCCTTCTTGGGGGCTACTGTCGGATATATACCGTTTAGGGGTATATAAGATGGTAGTCAAAGTGCCTGGTTACCAGGGTGGCCCAAGTGGTAGTGGGCTATGGTCCATTGGGCGGCCCAGTAACTTGACGCACAAAAGCCGGATTCTAGAAGAACCCGGATCACGGCCCGTGTGATCTGGCTTGGAGGAGAAGACGGATTCCTTACTTTCCAAGTTATAGTTATCGTAGTCTTCTAGGTTTCCTATTCTATAAGCCCTAATCCGGCTATTATATAAAGCCGGACGGGAGATAAACAAACCAACAAATAACAGGGAAGCTACAGGCCAACTCGCCGAGAAGTTGATCCTCTGCGAGTAGCTAGATCCAAAACCTCACATTGTAATCCTGTTTCCAGGCTTTAGCCCTGATTAGTGAGAAGTGCAGGAGTAGGCACGTCGTACTGTCGCGACGTACCGAACCTGGGTAAATCCTGTGTTTACTGTCTACCACGCGATCCCGTTACCCCATGTCTCTACCGTAGTCTCATGGCACCCCCGTCTATGAAAACTACTACGATGTCTCGACATGTGATATAGTTGCTTCTCAAATTTGTTTGGATAATTTTGACAACGTCGAAATTTTCATAAAATTTCAAACGGGGGTGTCTACCCTAGCTGCAGACCTCATTTGAAGCATATTTCTCATGAGAATAGAGCGATGGTTTCAAATGAGCATAAATAATTCAAAAAAAATCAAAATGACATGAATCCAACGCACAATGTTGTTATATGTGATATAGTTGCTCCTCAAATTTATTTGGATAATTTTGACAAGGTCGAATTTTTCATGAAATTTCAAATGGGGGTGTCTACCCTAGCTTCAGACCTCGTTTGAAGCACATTTCTCATGGGGCAGAATAAAGCGATGGTTTGAAATGAGCATAAATAATTCAAAAAAAAAAAGACATGAATCCAACGCACAATGTTGTTATATGTGATATAGTTGCTCCTCAAATTTATTTGGATAATTTTGACAAGGTCGAAATTTTCATGAAAATTTCAAACGGGGGTGTCTACCCTAGCTTCATACCTCATTTGAAGCACATTTCTCATGAGAATAGAGCGATGGTTTCAAATGAGCATAAATAATTCAAAAAAAATCAAAATGACATGAATCCAACGCACAATGTTGTTATATGTGATATAGTTGCTCCTCAAATTTATTTGGATAATTTTGACAAGGTCGAAATTTTCATGAAAATTTCAAACGGGGGTGTCTACCCTAGCTTCAGACCTCATTTGGAGCACATTTCTCATGAGAATAGAGCGATGGTTTCAAATGAGCATAAATAATTCAAAAAAATCAAAATGACATGAATCCAACACACAATGTTGTTATATGTGATATAGTTGCTGCTCAAATTTATTTGGATCGGATAATTTTGACAAGTTCGAATTTTTCATGAAATTTCAAACGGGGGTGTGTACCCTAGCTTCAGACCTCATTTGAAGAACATTTCTCATGAGAATAGAGCGATGGTTTCAAATGAGCATAAATGATTCAAAAAAATTCAAAAATACATGAATCCAACGAACAATGTTGTTATATGTGATATAGTTGCTCCTCAAATTTATTTGGATCGGATAATTTTGACAAGTTCGAATTTTTCATGATAATTTTGATAATAGATTTAGACCTCATTTGAAGCACATTTGCCTAAAATTTTGGAATGACTTGGTTCAACATCATACAACATTATTTAAACATCATCCAAACTACTCCCTCTTTTCGCTTTTAATCTAGTTCCGACTCGTGATTTTGTTCAGAAATACTCAAAATTAATTAAAAAACGGAGAACTCGTTGAAATAGGCGCAAATTCATAGATTCGACGATATTTTTACAGATAGACGTCATAATTTAACTAAAAACATAGTAAAAACTTAAAAAAAAACTACGGCAGGCCGAGTGTGGTGACCCAACACACCACTTCATGTGTAGTGCGCAAGTCAATGACATAATACTCACAGAAGGACTTATCTGTGAATATTACATCCCTCAGAGTAGTACAACAGAAACACAGCGGGACCAGGCAAAACTATAGGATACAAACTTCATTACAAAATCTTGAGAATCTCTTTGATGAATCAAGAAGATATCATACAAATGAAACATCAGAAGAATCAATTCAAAGCTCCAAGCTGGAGAAGAACTCTAGCTTAGAACTAAATCTACTATGGCTGATGTCAGCCCTAATCTATGGCTTGTAATAGCTAATCCAAGAATGGACTCCACCTACACCTTGATAGCTTCTCCTCCACCAGCGTTGTTGATGACGATGCTTCACTGGCTAAGTAGTATAAGACTCCACCTAGCTCCCTTAGACAGCGATGTCTTCTCGATGACAACTTCAGTAGGGCTTCAACTCTAAGCAGGGGGTCAAACGGGAACGAATGAGTAATGAGCGTTACTCAGCAAGTGCATGATATATAGTGGGTAGTTTGATGCACTAACTATAGCTTTAGACTCGAAAGAGTCATAAGCTAATGCAAGGTTTTGTAAAACTTTCTTCAAGATGTTGCTTTTACTTCTGAAAACTATGCCCGCCAGACCATCACAGGAGCTAGAACTTCATGGAGTTGCCTTTCCTGTATCGTTCGCAGTTCCTTCCCGGAACAGGGGGTAACATGCCACATCCTTTTACACTCTGCAGAGGTGCGTTACTTTACCCATGGACGACCAAGACCATGTTGCACAACCAGGTGTACATTCCTGTCCACTCCCACTCAGGTGTGGGGCCCGGTTGTTGGTCCAAGCCAAACCGTGCTTCTCCGCACAACGCATGCCCACCCATTTCCGCCAGCAGGTTGAACGCCTGATTCCACCCCTCACGATGGAGATCTACGCGCCCCTGGCAGACACTCATAGACCCCAGAGTCCGTGGGACGTAAGGGCTCCCACCCATGTGCATGTAGTCCCGCAAGACCTACAGCGTACGTCTCTGGCAGTCCGTTGACATGCGAACGAGAAAAGTATCACGGCTGACTTACTCCCCCCATAGAAGACCCATGGTTAACGCGGTATTTACGGCGCACCGAGTTCTGACGGCATTTGTGATTAATTCCTAGGTAATACGTTCCCGTGCAGATGGAACCTTCCTTTGACCTATTCATCTTACCATGGTCCCATCCGCCCACCAAACAGAACACTACCACTCGGGTAGTCATTCAATTAGTCATATTATTATAAAAATAGAATCATGCATTCTTTTGAGAGTATGTGATAATACGATAAGGTTTTTGCAAATAGTTTGTTATGAGATACTGCAAAGGATATGAGCAAGTGATGAACTTGCATGAGGTTGAAATAACCATAATAATCAATGTCTCCGGGTTCGAGGGTCTCGTAGGAAATCCCGACATCTGAAAGATTGCAAAGTAGTCCCGGTAAGGACTACAGAAAACGATGGCAAGATGATACATGCATAATAATGAGATGCATCGTGAATTACCCTGGAAAATACCCCAACTTACAAGTGTAAGCCATGATCGATACGATAAGTTAATCACACAGGTTTCAGGTGAGTTGTTTTGTTACTTGTGGTGATGTTGTTATTACAGGTTTTAGACTCACATGGGTTTCACTTTTACTTATCACACAATTGTTATTATGTTTAGGTTACAAATAGTTATTACATGATTAAGCGAGAAAACGATCACATGTGGAAAACAACTATTGACAAGATAATATACATGTTTGATTTTATGTTCAAAAGTGTAGAGCTAATGACATCAGGTTTATTTGAAAATGAGGAACTAATACATCTAACTCTATCATCACATACTTGCTAATATCTATGTGATGATAGGTTTAGTTGGTGTGAAATCATGAGGGTTTTATTAATACAGAAAATAATGTTGTGGCAGTTATTTCTGATTATAATGAAACATTATAGAATTTTATAATACTTTTGGAAACAAGTTTTTAAGTTGGATAAAATGTTTTATCTTTGACATATTTGAATTGGAAATTCTTTTCTCTTTAATTGGATCTATCATTCAATGTTTTCTAAAAATATTTGAATAAATTATTACTTTATTAATTTTAAATGAATTAATGATTAGGCAAAGCATTGCACATAAAAACTTGGTCAAATAACTTTGAAAACATCATAGGTGAGTTGTATTTGTTATTTGAAGCATTTTGGTATATAACTTGTATTTTTCTGATTTTATGAATTATTTATTATTTTCCAGAGTTAATGGTTATTATTATTACTACTATTACTTTTTTATTTTATTTAATTAATTAAGTACTTATTGGTTTCTCAGAAAACATAGATTATGGAATGTTTTGAAATGATTAAGTATTGAATTAATTTTTGAGAAGATATAATTTTATTTGGTTATTCTAAACCAAGTTTTTCTTATGAAATTATTACTTTGAAATTATAATTTTAAGACTATTAATATTACTGGATTATTTTTCTTAATTTTAATATATACAACCATTTTACTAGTTTAAGAATTAGTTATATTGCAAAGATTTGAAATTTGTAGAATTTTATTTATTGTTTTCTATTATTTTTCCAATTTCTTTTATTTAAGATTTAGGCAATTACTATTCTGCCCCTAGGGCTGACAGATGGGTACATGGGTTAGGGTTGAACCCAACCCACTGGTCCGGTCGAGCCGGACCAGACCAGACCAGACGCACCCGAGCCCCCCATCTCCTTCTCCCCTCCCTCTGCGCGTGGCGACGCAGAGGCGACGCAGAGGCGCCCATCGCCACCTCCACACCGGCGATTTCTCCGCCCTCCTCCGTCCATCTCCGCCACCGTGACCTAGCGCCACCGCCTCTCCTCTCTGCCCGCTCCTACGCCTTCTTCCTCGATCTGCTTTTCTCCTCGTGTTGCGCCCGTGGCAACCACAAACCCTTACCCTAGGTTTCGGTACCCGGGGTTGCTCCTCCACCTTCCCGGTGGTCTGAGTTCCTCGAAGTGATTCATGGGCTCCAGGAGGTTGATGTGCTGCTGCGATTGCTTCTGTGGCTCGATCTCCGGAGATGCCGCCGCCGGGACGGTCTTCTGGGCAACCGCGGCTCGCCGCCGTGCTCCTCTCTCCATCCGGATGTGGTCACCACGATGGTGACCACCTGTAAGTGCCTCTCTCCTCTCTCTGCCCTCTAACCTCTCTCTCTCTCTCAGATTCTTCCTTTCCCCCTTGCTCTGGAGTCTAGCCATCGAGCTAGTTCATACTGCGTCTCCCTATGATGCTCTCTGTGATCTAGTGCTTGATTGGGTAGCATTGGATTTTATCTTATGATTTACTTGATGTATGAGACATGGAATCCATGCCATGACCTGTGATGGATGAGGGATTTTTATTGTGCACCTAGATAATCCCTCTGTTGCTATGTGCTGTGAGATGTTACTGGTTAAGGGCTTGTGCTGGTAGTGGAAATTTATCTGGGATTTACTCCCCATGCTATTTTTATGAGATGACACCCTTTGGGTTTGCCCCCTGTGATGGACTCTTGTTACTGGCTATCTGATGACAATTCCTATTAACTTGTATAGAATTCCTAATGTTCTATGGGTGTGCTAAATTGTTGAGAGGTGTTACTCTGAATATCATTCAGAGAATATGCCCTTAACAATTGTTTCCAACTTATTGTTTTTTATGTCATGAGTCCTTGGTTCTGGGGTATCAGATCCTTGGATCTGGTGCCCAGCACCCTGTATGTGGTTGTGGCATAATTCCAGTGACTTTGGCTGGTAATTTGACTCAAGTCCCTTTTGCTAAAAACCTTGGTATCTAGTGGGTATGATATTTCTTTGAATCACATGATAAGAACAGAGCACTACACCTGATATGCTTTCCTTCTTTGAGACTTATAGTTTAAGAACAGATGCTTGCACTAGATCTCTTAGCCCCAAGCCAATGATGCAATAGTCTGAGGCCCTAATTTTATATAAGTACAGATACTATGCTTGAGCTAGTGGCAAATCTAAGATGTTGGGTTAATTATTGGGCATCTCTATATGCCAACTGGTGGGTGCTACTCTGAGCCTTAGGGTTCAGAGGATGTGCCACCATGTCCCTCTTGTGTTTCCAAGGAACATTTGATTTGGTGAGTTGTGTTTGAGGTACCAATTTTGATGGTTCTGGTGTCTAGCAACTACACTATTAATTGTTTGGTTGTTATATCTGATAAGAACAGATTAATGCTTGTTAAATTGCCCTTAGGCCAATGATGTTGTTGTGAGGAAGTTTTCTTAAATAAGAACATATATTATACTTATTTAAACCCCTGTGATGTGATTAGCATAGCAACACTATGCTAAACTGAGGGAAACAAATCCCAGCCCACTATCTATGCATAACTTAGCAATATTCCTTGCTAGGATGTGTGTAGATGTCACCTTTTGGTGTTACTGTTGTGGCTGTGATTTCCTGATGGATCTTGGCTTTTTGATCCACTCCCCCTTGAGCTATTTCCCCTGCTCTCCTTGTGATCTTGTTGTTGTTGTGATTCAGGCCTGCTCCTCCAGCTCCAAGCTTGGCCTTGTTGTGATCTTGCTGGATGTATTACCTGTTGATCAATTCCCAGTAGGGATTTGGGTGGTTTGGTTTGTGGTTCTATCTGTGTCGCTGGAGCCGTGTAGCTCGCGCAGTGAACAGGGGAAAGTGAGCTTGGTCTCCTCTCTCTTGCGGCTGATGTGGTATTTATACCACAACAGAGGTCTTGACAGCACCAAAGTGTGCTGGTGCGTGTGTTGTGTGCTTGTCTACGTTGCCTAGGATATTTCCTGGGAGATGTGCTCGGTTTGCACTTGGTCTTATCCTGGTGCTGTACTTATTCTTGGCTTGCCACTTGTATTACCTGGTACTTGCCCATGATGTTGGTCTGAGGCACTTTAACTGATTTGAATAGATACTACATGTAATTTACTTAACCCAGTGATGAGATTAGCAGTGCATCACACTGCCAAATCTGAGGGTACTAATCCCCTACACCTCCACTTTTACTTTTATTTGTCTTCTTGTTTATTTTGCAGGAACAGAAGATAAATTGGAGACTGGAACTTTGCAGAATTTAGATTAGGAATTTCTTTTTTGTAATTGTCAACTTGTAATATAACATATAGTTTTCCATTTTTTGAATTATGTAATAACTTTGTACTATTATTTTTATTATCAATAAAGTTTATTATTTTGTAATTTCCCTTTTATTGTAAATATGTTTGTAAAGACAATGTACTATTGTTTTAAATTTATAGAATCTTTATTTTTGTTTTATTACTCCTTGAATTGTATTCTATCCAATAAAGACTTGAATTAATGAATGACTATCATTTATTTTCTTATACTGTTATTTCTATAACTCTAAATACTTAGTTTGAATTCAAATTCAATTCCATGTCATTCAAAGTAAGAATTCATATCTCCCGACGATTCACCACTTAGGGTCATGCCCAAGTTCTCCCACCTCCACTTTTCTAATCTAAACCCTAAGTTAGGAAAAGATCATGTCTATATCCATCCACCTTCCCTCTTCGACTCTAAAACCCCAGTCAGATAATCGATGAATCTCTGATTACTCAAGGGTTAAAGATTTCCAAACATATCACTGGTTGCCACTCTCATTATGATATTGCTTTTGAGTCAATTACCAATTTGTTCTTATATAACTTAACCTAATGAAACTCTGGTGTTTAATGTCCTCAGAAATAATCTGCTTACAAGATTGATCAGGTCCTGTACTCAAATTATTCTTGTATGACACCGAACACCAGGATTTCACACCCCTTAGTTTATGTCTCCTGAGCTTAGCTCCCTCATGGTTTGCTTCTCTTGTAGCCTTGGTCATGCAGGAATGTAGACAAGAGTTTGGAAAGATCACATACAGTGATCAGGGTTTAGTATTGGTTTAAAAAGGTTTGTTTCCTCGTTCAGGTTCATCCTTCAGGACTGATAAGATCATCCAGCTATACATGACTAACTTGCAGAAGTAAGATCATCAACTGTGTGATTTGGCTACTCACCCCTTTTCGAGTTCTAGATACCAAGTTGATTTCTCTCAAGTCACTTATAGACTTGAGATTAGGCTTGTTGAGAGTTAGTGTTGGTCACAACCAATTATGGTTTGTGTAACCAGATGATTTGTTTTCTTAAGATACTTTTTATAAAGATCACTCCAATTGTACTCTTGACCAGATGATCTAGTCCTATTTCATCATGTCAAGTGAAACATTGGTCACTTTGGTTTGTTTAAACTTTCGCGCCAAAATTTCCCGTACTTTTAGATGCATGCTTTGCAAATGCACATATTATATTTGGATCCTTATAACTTCCCAAACACTGGGATGCAGTGGTGGAGGACCCAGTAGGGCGAGGTAGGGCGTTCGCCCTACCTTGATTTTTGTCAAAACAATAACCATAGGTATGCATCTTCAGCATCGCAGCAGCAGATCCTTCGTTCTAGTTCTTTGAGGGTCGTCGGTTCCTGGGCGTTGGAGAAGAAAGGGAAAGTGACGAGGTGGGCTGGCTACTGGGTCTTGTTGGTCCGACTTGCAGGAGCGTTGGCCTCGTGCGGCTCGACCAACTGGGATGTTTTTTCCTTCATTAGACCGAGCCAAGAATAGAGCCAGCATGAATCGAATCAAGATGAGGCGGCGAAAACAAATTTCGAGTCGAATTTGGACAGGAAGAGCTGCTCTGGCGGTCGCCGTCGTTGCACCATCTCTCGCCCTCCCTTAATAATAATCTTATATCCAAAGGTTCCATCAAATGCCCACCAACGCTATCCCGATCTCCATGATTTACATCCATCTTACATTTTTTTTACTTAGAGATGTAGTAACTACCTACGTATCAGTGGCAATATCTGAGGTATAGTTTACCTGGCAATCCTCCGTTCAAGTGCTTCTGTGTTGTTCATCTGTTAGTTAATTCTTCAATACAGAATCTCTACTCCGATGATTTGATCGTGCTCAACTGAACCTCCACAATGTTATCATTATATTGGTAGGTAAATAATTAAAAATCATAGGATAGCTTACTATAATAAATATCTCCAGTTTTGCTTTCAATTGCAGCTCGTAGCTTGTAGTTTGTGATCTTGTAGTTTGTATATGATCTAGGATCTCAGTTCAAATTTCCTCTCATGTTTTCGGATTTTGTCATGTTTAGATATCTAGCATTTTTTTTCATTTTTTATGCACCCATGCCAAAAAAGCTATCTCGTGATCAGTACGTTTCTTATTTCTTTTATATTTCCATTGTAATAACTGCTTTATGTTTAGGATCATATAAAGTATTAATCTGTGTGGACTTCTTCGGAAAAATCAATGCTTCAAAGTGTCCGCCCTACCTCAATTTTTATTCGTCCTCCGCCACTGCTGGGATGTTACAGTATCTCCCCCTTAACAAGAACTTCGTCCCGAAGTTCAACCTCTCTCACGTAAAGATAGGTAGAGAGAACTTCTGTAGAGCGTTGATTCTTCACAGTTGTTTCCTTGTGTTGACCTTGGCATGTATAGCCTCTTGTCTTGGTTGCTCACTTTCTACTGTCTTGCATAATAATCTAATACTTTGCCTGTTATTATACCAACTCTGTTTTGCTACTAGGCCTCCCTAATGGTCTCACGAAGAAAACATGGTATTTCCACCACATAGTGGACACCAAGTTTCGTTCTCCTTTGAATAGGTATGGTTTCCTATCTCTCACAATCTTTCTGAGGAACATTCGGCATATCCACCAGGTGATGAATAACCAATAAGATTATTCCGGTACACTGGATATTGTCTATGTTTGGGACTCCATTTGGTTCAATCTAATGGTCTCAAAAGGAATACTGCTCAAAGAAACTTGTACAATGTAGTGTACATTGACTTAGACTCAATTATTAGGGAAAATATCTTCGAGTTTCCTCGAGTTTTAACTTTTTCCTACAAGTGACTATAACCTATTCACTAGTTACTTCCTATGGTCTTTCTACATCTTTGGGTGTTGACTACTATAGGACAACTCTATATGTTTATTTATCGAACTTCTACATATTTCCTTCTAGGATCTAACTACTCATGTGACTTTCTTGGCATCACTTGTGGTAGCTCATCATGTGTTAATGTAGTATATTTCCAACTCCAAACAAGATGTGGAATGTGGTCCATTCCCATCAGTGGCTTCATTGACTTCTGCCTCCTTGACTTTCTAGTCTTCCAGAGCTTTGGTGGTTGTTTCAATTAGATGATATTTCAGACCGCTCTCATAATAATCCTATATCCTCTAGACCAGTAACATCAAGATAGAACTCAATTTTTGCACATGCATATGCACATCAAGTTCCAACTTCATGCACAGATCTAGTCAATCAAAAATCCAAATAAGATCCAATAAATTCCAATTGCAGTTATCACTCATGCATCAAAAGCCTGTGAACTAACAGTACTTTGAGTAAAGCATCTCAAGTACCACGGCTCTTAAATGCTATACACTACTAGTAGGTATATATTACCTAGTAATCCTAGTCTGCACAACCACTCTTTGCCTAGGTAATTACTCCAATTGCATGCCTTACTGCAATGGAATAAACCAAGACAAAATTATCCTATAGTAGTTGTTGTCTAACTTGGTTCCATTTAGGACTAAGTACCATGTAATTTAAATTACTTTATTTTGGTTATGATAAACTTCTCATGGCATCTGTTGATCCTTCAGGTTGTTGATCACATCGTAGGAGTAGTAATGTAGCTTCCATCACTTCTTATGCCTTCTCCTACTATATTATTTTATACTATAGCAGTTCAACTCTAGACTTGATAACAAAGGATATGGTATATATCACATAGTTACCATAGTCTAATGACTCTCCATGACTATCAATCATCCCTTCTTGATAACACCTATACTTACTCTAAGCCATGTCCTACTCCATCCTATGCATTCATAGAATGGGGTAATCATCACTTTGACTTAATCATCTCTGACTATGTTAGAACTCTTTTCTCAATAACACTGATACATGCTAGACTTCTAACTATTCATACCTAGGTATAAAGATAATAGATAAGTAGATTTACTCAGGTTGAGTAAGAATAATTATATACAAGTATGATTGTATCATTCTCAAGTGGATGATCATCATAGTTGTAGGAAATGTGGTTTAGATAAGATGGCTTCCTATAATCTTTACCAACCTACAGATCTCCTAAAAGGTTTTGAACCTAAGGTCGCTTCGCTCTGATACCATCTGTGGTGACCCAACACACCACTTCATGTGTAGTGCGCAAGTCAATGACATAATACTCACAGAAGGACTTATCTGTGAATATTACATCCCTCGGAGTAGTACAACAGAAACACAGCGGGACCAGGCAAAACTATAGGATACAAACTTCATTACAAAATCTTGAGAATCTCTTTGATGAATCAAGAAGATCTCATACAAATGAAACATCAGAAGAATCAATTCAAAGCTCCAAGCTGGAGAAGAACTCTAGCTTAGAACTAAATCTACTACGGCTGATGTCAGCCCTAATCTATGGCTTGTAATAGCTAATCCAAGAATGGACTCCACCTACACCTTGATAGCTTCTCCTCCACCAGCGTTGTTGATGATGATGCTTCACTGGCTAAGTAGTATAAGACTCCACCTAGCTCCCTTAGACAGCGATGTCTTCTCGATGACAACTTCAGTAGGGCTTCAACTCTAAGCAGGGGGTCAAACGGGAACGAATGAGTAACGAGCGTTACTCAGCAAGTGCATGATATATAGTGGGTAGTTTGATGCACTAACTATAGCTTTAGACTCGAAAGAGTCATAAGCTAATGCAAGGTTTTGTAAAACTTTCTTCAAGAGGTTGCTTTTACTTCTGAAAACTATGCCCGCCAGACCATCACAGGAGCTAGAACTTCATGGAGTTGCCTTTCCTGTATCGTTCGCAGTTCCTTCCCGGAACAGGGGGTAACATGCCACATCCTTTTACACTCTGCAGAGGTGCGTTACTTTACCCATGGACGACCAAGACCATGTTGCACAACCAGGTGTACATTCATGTCCACTCCCACTCAGGTGTGGGGCCCGGTTGTTGGTCCAAGCCAAACCGTGCTTCTCCGCACAACGCATGCCCACCCATTTCCGCCAGCAGGTTGAACGCCTGATTCCACCCCTCACGATGGAGATCTACGCGCCCCTGGCAGACACTCATAGACCCCAGAGTCCGTGGGACGTAAGGGCTCCCACCCATGTGCATGTAGTCCCGCAAGACCTACAGTGTACGTCTCTGGCAGTCCGTTGACATGCGAACGAGAAAAGTATCACGGCTGACTTACTCCCCCCATAGAAGACCCATGGTTAACGCGGTATTTACGGCGCACCGAGTTCTGACGGCATTTGTGATTAATTCCTAGGTAATACTTTCCCGTGCAGATGGAACCTTCCTTTGACCTATTCATCTTACCATGGTCCCATCCGCCCACCAAACAGAACACTACCATTCGGGTAGTCATTCAATTAGTCATATTATTATAAAAATAGGATCATGCATTCTTTTGAGAGTATGTGATAATACGATAAGGTTTTTGCAAATAGTTTGTTATGAGATACTGCAAAGGATATGAGCAAGTGATGAACTTGCATGAGGTTGAAATAACCATAATAATCAATGTCTCCGGGTTCGAGGGTCTCGTAGGAAATCCCGACATCTGAAAGATTGCAAAGTAGTCCCGGTAAGGACTACAGAAAACGATGGCAAGATGATACATGCATAATAATGAGATGCATCGTGAATTACCCTGGAAAATACCCCAACTTACAAGTGTAAGCCATGATCGATACGATAAGTTAATCACACAGGTTTCAGGTGAGTTGTTTTGTTACTTGTGGTGATGTTGTTATTACAGGTTTTAGACTCACATGGGTTTCACTTTTACTTATCACACAATTGTTATTATGTTTAGGTTACAAATAGTTATTACATGATTAAGCGAGAAAACGATCACATGTGGAAAACAACTGTTGACAAGATAATATACATGTTTGATTTTATGTTCAAAAGTGTAGAGCTAATGACATCAGGTTTATTTGAAAATGAGGAACTAATACATCTAACTCTATCATCACATACTTTCTAATATCTATGTGATGATAGGTTTAGTTGGTGTGAAATCATGAGGGTTTTATTAATACAGAAAATAATGTTGTGGCAGTTATTTCTGATTATAATGAAACATTATAGAATTTTATAATACTTTTGGAAACAAGTTTATAAGTTTGATAAAATGTTTTATCTTTGACACATTTGAATTGGAAATTCTTTTCTCTTTAATTGGATCTATCATTCAATGTTTTCTAAAAATATTTGAATAAATTATTACTTTATTAATTTTAAATGAATTAATGATTAGGCAAAGCATTGCACATAAAAACTTGGTCAAATAACTTTGAAAACATCATAGGTGAGTTGTATTTGTTATTTGAAGCATTTTGGTATATAACTTGTATTTTTCTGATTTTATGAATTATTTATTATTTTCCAGAGTTAATGGTTATTATTATTACTACTATTACTTTTTTATTTTATTTAATTAATTAAGTACTTATTGGTTTCTCAGAAAACATAGATTAATGGAATGTTTTGAAATGATTAAGTATTGAATTAATTTTTGAGAAGATATAATTTTATTTGGTTATTCTAAACCAAGTTTTTCTTATGAAATTATTACTTTGAAATTATAATTTTAAGACTATTAATATTACTGGATTATTTTTCTTAATTTTAATATATACAACCATTTTACTAGTTTAAGAATTAGTTATATTGCAAAGATTTGAAATTTGTAGAATTTTATTTATTGTTTTCTATTATTTTTCCAATTTCTTTTATTTAAGATTTAGGCAATTACTATTCTGCCCCTAGGGCTGACAGATGGGTCCATGGGTTAGGGTTGAACCCAACCCACTGGTCCGGTCGAGCCGGACCAGACCAGACCAGACGCACCCAAGCCCCCCATCTCCTTCTCCCCTCCCTCTGCGCGTGGCGACGCAGAGGCGACGCAGAGGCGCCCATCGCCACCTCCACACCGGCGATTTCTCCGCCCTCCTCCGTCCATCTCCGCCACCGTGACCTAGCGCCACCGCCTCTCCTCTCTGCCCGCTCCTACGCCTTCTTCCTCGATCTGCTTTTCTCCTCGTGTTGCGCCCGTGGCAACCACAAACCCTAACCCTAGGTTTCGGTACCCGGGGTTGCTCCTCCACCTTCCCGGTGGTCTGAGTTCCTCGAAGTGATTCATGGGCTCCAGGAGGTTGATGTGCTGCTGCTATTGCTTCTGTGGCTCGATCTCCGGAGATGCCGCCGCCGGGACGGTCTTCTGGGCAACCGCGGCTCGCCACCGTGCTCCTCTCTCCATCCGGATGTGGTCACCACGATGGTGACCACCTGTAAGTGCCTCTCTCCTCTCTCTGCCCTCTAACCTCTCTCTCTCTCTCTGATTCTTCCTTTCCCCCTTGCTCTGGAGTCTAGGCATCGAGCTAGTTCATACTGCGCCTCCCTGTGATGCTCTCTGTGATCTAGTGCTTGATTGGGTAGCATTGGATTTTATCTTATGATTTACTTGATGTATGAGACATGGAATCCATGCCATGACCTGTGATGGATGAGGGATTTTTATTGTGCACCTAGATAATCCCTCTGTTGCTATGTGCTGTGAGATGTTACTGGTTAAGGGCTTGTGCTGGTAGTGGAAATTTATCTGGGATTTACTCCCCATGCTATTTTTATGAGATGACACCCTTTGGGTTTGCCCCCTGTGATGGACTCTTGTTACTGGCTATCTGATGACAATTCCTATTAACTTGTATAGAATTCCTAATGTTCTATGGGTGTGCTAAATTGTTGAGAGGTGTTACTCTGAATATCATTCAGAGAATATGCCCTTAACAATTGTTTCCAACTTATTGTTTTTATGTCATGAGTCCTTGGTTCTGGGGTATCAGATCCTTGGATCTGGTGCCCAGCACCCTGTATGTGGTTGTGGCATAATTCCAGTGACTTTGGCTGGTAATTTGACTCAAGTCCCTTTTGCTAAAAACCTTGGTATCTAGTGGGCATGATATTTCTTTGAATCACATGATAAGAACAGAGCACTACACCTGATATGCTTTCCTTCTTTGAGACTTATAGTTTAAGAACAGATGCTTGCACTAGATCTCTTAGCCCCAAGCCAATGATGCAATAGTCTGAGGCCCTAATTTTATATAAGTACAGATACTATGCTTGAGCTAGTGGCAAATCTAAGATGTTGGGTTAATTATTGGGCATCTCTATATGCCAACTGGTGGGTGCTACTCTGAGCCTTAGGGTTCAGAGGATGTGCCACCATGTCCCTCTTGTGTTTCCAAGGAACATTTGATTTGGTGAGTTGTGTTTGAGGTACCAATTTTGATGGTTCTGGTGCCCAGCAACTACACTATTAATTGTTTGGTTGTTATATCTGATAAGAACAGATTAATGCTTGTTAAATTGCCCTTAGGCCAATGATGTTGTTCTGAGGCAGTTTTCTTAAAATAAGAACATATATTATACTTGTTTAAACCCCTGTGATGTGATTAGCATAGCAACACTATGCTAAACTGAGGGAAACAAATCCCAGCCCACTATCTATGCATAACTTAGCAAGATTCCTTGCTAGGATGTGTGTAGATGTCACCTTTTGGTGTTACTGTTGTGGCTGTGATTTCCTGATGGATCTTGGCTTCCTTATCCACTCCCCATTGAGCTATTTCCCCTGCTCTGCTTGTGATCTTGTTGTTGTTGTGATTCAGGCATGCTCCTCCAGCTCCAAGCTTGGCCTTGTTGTGATCTTGCTGGATGTATTACCTGTTGATCAATTCCCAGTAGGGATTTGGGTGGTTTGGTTTGTGGTTCTATCTGTGTTGCTGGAGCTGTGTAGCTCGAGCAGTGAACAGGGGAAAGTGAGCTTGGTCTCCTCTCTCTTGCGGCTGATGTGGTATTTATACCACAACAGAGGTCTTGACAGCACCAAAGTGTGCTGGTGAGTGTGCTGTGTGCTTGTCTACGTTGCCTAGGATATTTCCTGGGAGATGTGCTCGGTTTGCACTTGGTCTTATCCTGGTGCTGTACTTATTCTTGGCTTGCCACTTGTATTACCTGGTACTTGCCCATGATGTTGGTCTGAGGCACTTTAACTGATTTGAATAGATACTACATGTAATTTACTTAACCCAGTGATGAGATTAGCAGTGCATCACACTGCCAAATCTGAGGGTACTAATCCCCTCCACCTCCACTTTTACTTTTATTTGTCTTCTTGTTTATTTTGCAGGAACAGAAGATAAATTGGAGACTGGAACTTTGCAGAATTTAGATTAGGAATTTCTTTTTTGTAATTGTAAACTTGTAATATAACACGTAGTTTTCCATTTGTTGAATTATGTAATAACTTTGTACTATTATTTTTATTATCAATAAAGTTTATTCTTTTGTAATTTCCCTTTTATTGTAAATATGTTTGTAAAGACAATGTACTACTGTTTTAAATTTATAGAATCTTTATTTTTGTTTTATTACTCCTTGAATTGTATTCTATCCAATAAAGACTTGAATTAATGAATGACTATCATTTATTTTCTTATACTGTTATTTCTATAACTCTAAATACTTAGTTTGAATTCAAATTCAATTCCATGTCATTCAAAGTAAGAATTCATATCTCCCGACGATTCACCACTTAGGGTCATGCCCAAGTTCTCCCACCTCCACTTTTCTAATCTAAACCCTAAGTTAGGAAAAGATTATGTCTATATCCATCCACCTTCCCTCTTCGACTCTAAAACCCCAGTCAGATAATCGATGAATCTCTGATTACTCAAGGGTTAAAGATTTCCAAACATATCACTGGTTGCCACTCTCATTATGATATTGCTTTTGAGTCAATTACCAATTTGTTCTTATATAACTTAACCTAATGAAACTCTGGTGTTTAATGTCCTCAGAAATAATCTGCTTACAAGATTGATCAGGTCCTGTACTCAAATTATTCTTGTATGACACCGAACACCAGGATTTCACACCCCTTAGTTTATGTCTCCTGAGCTTAGCTCCCTCATGGTTTGCTTCTCTTGTAGCCTTGGTCATGCAGGAATGTAGACAAGAGTTTGGAAAGATCACATACAGTGATCAGGGTTTAGTATTGGTTTAAAAAGGTTTGTTTCCTCGTTCAGGTTCATCCTTCAGGACTGATAAGATCATCCAGCTATACATGACTAACTTGCAGAAGTAAGATCATCAACTGTGTGATTTGGCTACTCACCCCTTTTCGAGTTCTAGATACCAAGTTGATTTCTCTCAAGTCACTTATAGACTTGAGATTAGGCTTGTTGAGAGTTAGTGTTGGTCACAACCAATTATGGTTTGTGTAACCAGATGATTTGTTTTCTTAAGATACTTTTTATAAAGATCACTCCAATTGTACTCTTGACCAGATGATCTAGTCCTATTTCATCATGTCAAGTGAAACATTGGTCACTTTGGTTTGTTTAAACTTTCGCGCCAAAATTTCCCGTACTTTTAGATGCATGCTTTGCAAATGCACATATTATATTTGGATCCTTATAACTTCCCAAACACTGGGATGTTACACCGAGGCTCGCCGCGATCACCCGGCCTGATCGTCGCCCTCCTCTTAGACGTCGTCCTCTTCCTCGTCGTCCTCCTCGCAGTCGTCGTAGGCCAGCATGTTGGAGGGCCCCGCCTCGTGGTCGTTCTTGGCGAAGGACGATGGGTCGCTTGGCGATGGGTTCGCCACCGTAGCGAGCCAGCGCTGCTGCGCTCTGCCTTGGATCCGCAGCCGGTGCAGCTGCGCCTGCTCGGAAGGATGGCGGCGGTTCCGCCTCTCACTCTGCAAGGCAACCTTGCGCCGATCGCTCTCGTACAGCGCGACGAGCGCCTGCTGCTCATCCGACGCCGCTGTTGCGGTGAGCTGCCGGTAGACCTGGCGCTCCGCCTCCTCCCTCTGGTGGGTCTCCAGGGATGCACGAACAGCGGCTGCCTCGGCCGCTGCCGCCGCCTCCTCGAGCCAAGCACATACCTGGTGGAACGCCTCCTCGTTCCGCCATGTTTGGAACGAGTAGAACGCCGCGTGCTGCTCGGGCCAGATTGGCTGCCTCCTCCTGTGCCTCCTCCAGCGCTGCGCCTCCTGCGGCAGCTGCTGCTCGGGCGCCGCCTCCTCCTGCGCCGGCTGCTCGTTCTCCTCGTAGTAGAACTGGTTGTCGCTATCGCCGTCACTTTGGCCCCGCATCGCGGCCGCGGGGCGGCAGTACAACGGCGAGTTGCGGTTTGCACGGAGCCGGCGACGCATCGTCTCGGTGCGTCTAGGTGAAATGCGGCGATGAGAGTGAGTGCGGTGAGGGCGAGATGAACGGCTAGAATGGGGAGAGCGGCGAGCGGCCTTTTGTAGCCCTGCCGGGGCATTTGCTGCGCCGCGCGTGACGTTACTCCGGCAGTCTTTGACCGACGCGGGGGCCCGCGGTTTTCCCACGCGTCGCTGAACCCAGCGGGAAGTTTGGGTGTGGACTATTCAAACTGCGCTCCGGACGGTTTGAATGAACTTGGCAGTCCCACCCGGACCCACTTCGCGAAACGGAGTCTGACTCCTCGGACCCACTTCGCGGAACAAATTCGACTCCAAACTTATCGTTCCGGCCTCTCCATAGTAGTTGCGCACGGACTAGGGGCAAAACTGAGCACCATTCGGCACTAGGGATAAAACTGAGTAGTAATGGATCGTTGTGGGCAATTCGATTAAAAGCCCCCTTTTTATTGATGTATTCCTTTTTTCTTCTAAAATTGTAAGATACTTGGGAATATTTTATTAGGATACCAAACCGTTAAACAACAACAAAATGCCAACCACACATGTCGTGTGGTCTTGGGACCCTTTAACAAGTTTTTTTTCTTATTTTTTGATTTTTTTCTCTTTTTTTTTAAATTTTCTTTTTTGAATTGAATTGAATGCATATAACATATAACATATTTAGTCGGTTTAACAGAAATTGCTTAACAGAACTTGCCGCTCTGTGCTTCCATATTTCCTGGAGTGTTTATAAACACGTTTGTTTTTTCTTAGGCGAGCGATGTGGTACAAAATTGTGAAGGAGCACAGAAAATCGAAGGTGTTGTGCGTGCCGTGTGCACTAGCTGTGCTTTGGCCCAGTATCCTCCTCAAGTAGCCCACGGCTCATGGCTTTCATCATGGACCTCCGTTAGTCTACGGGGCCGACAGAAAGCTCCAGTTTGGGCTGATTTGGATTTTGGATAATTACCTAGCGTCGCTCTATGAGGCCCCAGCCATCCAACACTTGTGGTCCCCTGAACAAAAAAAGAACCTAGCGTCACTCTATGAGGCAGCCATCCAGCACTTGTAGACCCTAAAAAAAATCCAGCACTTGTATGGGGACTTTTTGATGATAACGGAAAGAAGGACATGTATGTGCAACCTGTTGGTAATTTAACTATGAATTTAGCACAACACCGGAGATGAAATAATGGTTATGATTATCCTCCAAGTGGTAGAAAACCGTGCAATAAGCAATTGTACCTCATTTGACAACATTCGTGTCTGCTCTTTTTATGGGTCATTTAACAATGAAGGTATATAAAATACTCCATTATCTGCTCTCCTAACAGAAAAAACATCCCAGTGGTTCTCAGCCTATGAAACATAAAATTTGATGAACTCCAAAATGATTTTCCTTCTATTCTACTTTCAATCAAGTAATTTGGTTTGTTAAAGACATTTTTAATCAGAAAGTGTTTTGTGCTCCTGCCAGTTAGAAAAAATCGAAAAATATATTTATGAGTTTCAAAAAAAAATGCCAAAACGTTCTATATGTAGTAAATGGTGTATCCCACAAACATGCAAATTTGCAAGTTCAAATATAAAGTATTATGGGCGACACAAGAAATAGGCATATTCAGATCCATACTTTTATCTTTTTTGTGTAGCTCAGAATACAAAGTATATGTAATTGATTTTTGCATGTTTGTAGGATACACCCTTGGCAACGTCCAGATTTTTTTTTCATATTGATTTGAAACTCATAAATATTTTATTTTTATTTTTTCTAACTGGCAGGGGCACTAGTACCCAGGTGCACCAAATCCCCACCGAAATGGTCATCTTTGTGGATGACAATCAGAAGCTATGTTTTTTTCATCCATTAAGATTTTATGGTAGAGTAAGTACAACGGTACAAACCTTAGCTTCTTCCTTCACTTGAAATTACGAGATCCTTGCGACTGCTCCTAGTTTGGTTCATGTTTACTATTCTCAATCACCAATATTCTATTTGGAATTTTATTGCAGTTTCCCAGTAAGAAGTTGTTGTTCTCTCTAAGTGCATAGATATGCTTCTCCCCATTCTCCATTCTTTCTAGAGACCTGATGTGATATTCACCAATTCAACTAGCTCCATTATTTTTGTCATACTGAAAGTCTTAACTGATATTCTTCATTTAGGCGAGTTTTCTGTAACACATGAGATACGAACAACTTTCGATGAAAGCGCAAACATTGAATTTTAAATTGGTAAAAAAACCATATCAGATTTTGTTTTCAATATTGTAATCTAAAAGGTAGAACTGTACCTCACTTTTTACATCCCATTGTCAAGAAAAATATTATAATCGATTTTGTTTTGTATTTTTATTTTCTCCATGAATAGCCTAGACATATTTAGTATGACATGAATCCTTAAAAGATGGACTGTATTTATTTTACTACTTGCGCTTGCATGAGATCCAGGGCAAGCATCAACCATTGGTTCCTACTGTTCATGTGTATATGCATTCATGGGTCAGAGATACCCATGCTTCTGGATAAATTTGGCAAGACTTTATTAAAAAAAGAGATTCATGGGCATAGCTGGTGGTTTGCAGAGGAAGTAGACATAGCGGTCCGAGCCGGAGTTAGCGCCAACACATGTGGGAAAGGCGCTCGTCATCGTTGAACGTCCATGGAGCTTCCAATATAGTGGTATGAATGTCCGTGTTGTCGTACTTCTTCCATGATAAATCATGTGCTTATTGGTGTATCATGATTATCAGAAATAAATAAATATTTGTTTATCATTACGGGTTGTGTGTACAATTTTTCAAATTGTTTCAACTTTGTCGTCCATCTAAATTTAATGTACCTATTTTTTTTTCTTTGACCGGTGTTGTAGCCAAACAAGAAATAGGTTGCCAAACAATTGATATAGTGAAACATGACACTCTTTTTGAAGGTTTTCCTCGCGTGGATGCAATAAATATATTTTATTTCTTAATATCAACCTTCTCTTGGTAAGTAGTGTAAAATGAAAATTCAAATTTGCACATTGGTGATTGCCTTATCACAAATTAGAAGGAAATGTGTGATATATAGTATCTTTGCTGCGCTTATGACTTAAAGACAAACCAGCATGTGAATATTAACAAAAAAAAATTACACTAGATTTGAATTGTGGTACTATTTGTAGTAAAAAAAATCCCGAGTAAATATTGATAACGAACATAAATAGCATGATAGATGCATCTTGTATCAAGGTTGTCGGTTCCTTTGCAAATTCTTTTCAAACCTTTAGATTATGTTTTCTGTATATTTTGAACCATGTGTTTCTGTTAGATAGCAACCGTAGCATGAAAGCAAAGACTGCCCTCCATGTTGGTAGCAATAAAGGCACAATTTAGGATAAAAACAAGACAATTTTTGTAATATGGACACACACATATTTATAAAATAAAAGACCACGGTTAACCGTCTCTATTTTTTCTGCACTCTGTATCTACAATATCTAAATGGGAGCAGCCCACTAAAGTTAATTCTCTCAACATGCAAGGCATCCAACTCAGCAGCAGGCCACATCAACACGTGTGCCATGTCATGCACCTGACCGCATGTGCCATGTCAGTATTTTTTCCTTCGTCTTCTGCACATACCGTTCCTCTACTTTTACTCCACGACAGCCACTTCGTATCCATTTATTACCAATCGGCTTCATGTTCTTTCATTCAACTCACGGGACAGATCGAGAGACAAGAGGCATTGATAGATCCCCTCCTTCCTCTTCATATTCCCCACGGAAGAGTAACCAACAAGGATGCATGGACATAGCAGCAGCTCTCTCCTCTATCTCTTCAACGTTGAAGCTGCTCCATTTCAAGCTTCTCATACTTGTGTGGATGCACAAGATTCTCTTCTTATCAAAACATTAACAGCCAGTCAGCCAACACTGAGTTTGTCCCCTCTTCTTCTCAATGTACTCTTTGGCCTCTTCGTGCCTTGTAATTATTTTCTTCTCTGTTAGGTTCTACATCCAGAAAACCAACATGCATGATAGGATTCATCGCCTCATGGTATTGGGTGTGCTGCATGCATGGGACGTGTCCAATAATTTGGAGGCCTCGCCGGCTTGCCGTCGCCGTATCGTGTGTCAGTCCCCCCGTATCGCCGATCTACCTTCACAATATCCTGTAGGCTGCAGCTAGGCTTCTAATTATAGACTCTGCATTAGCGATAAGGTTACTTATCTACAGTTCAAGTTCATAGTATATCACGATATCCAGTTGCACTCTGCATTTCTATGGCCCTTTTGCTACATTAATTTAGACTGTAATGTGTAAAAGTTTTAGGAGCACATTCAGAAAAGAAAAACATAGTTTAATGATTTGGCACTGAAATATTGCAGGTTATGCAGAAGACACGGCAATACAATAACATCGGATCAAAAATAGTTGCACAAGACTATTACCCGTATCATATTTTGTTGGTGGTATTTTCATCTTGATTTCTCTGGATGCTTTGGTACTGAAATGTTGATATCTCCGGATCCAACAAGAAAATGAAATATTCATTTTCTCTCAGCCATCTAGCATTCTGGATGTATACGTACGATCTAACTCTTTTTTGCCCTATGTTTTGACACTACTTATTCTCGAATCACTGAGCAGGTAATTTCATGTTCACCATGCTAATATTTTTTTTGCTTTCATTCATATTAAAATTTCAATTCATGAGATATAGCTCCTTTCGAGTCGATGTGTTCTTTTCGCGATCGCACAAGCTTCATCCAAAAACTATTACATACTGTAACAGTTGATGCCATTTAATGTTGAACTACTTTTGTATAATATTATTTTCAAAAATATGCTGCATCATGTGCAGGTTCTCCAGCTGATAGATGCATTTGTCTTTCCGTCACGGAGTTCAGGGGAAATTTAATACTTTGTAAACTTTTGCTCCATAAAAAGCGCTAGGCCTTATCCCGTGCAATTATTCATTGTAAATAGAATAGGAAAGTTGCTCTCAAGATCAATAGACAATTCAAGACGACACGTGAACAGATTTTGATATATATCAACTGTTTTATGATTTATTTTTCTTACCTCCACTTATATTTGTTATATGGTTTTTTATTTCTTACTTAGATAATACAAACACCAGTGTACATTTATTTCTGTGATGTTTTTCCATCTTTAACGTGATAAATACTACTTTGTTGATTTATTCGCGGGGTATTTAATTAAGGCGACGCGACACAAAATGCAAACCACACATGTCGTGTGGTAGCGGGACCCTATAATGAATGCTTATCATATATCAATATTTGAGGGTGCTGACAGAGCTTTCCGCTCAGTGCTTCTCTCCTTCTTGGAAGGGCTTATAAATATGTTTATTCTGGATCACACAAGCGATGTGGTACTAAAAACATGAAGCAGCGCTAGCACTGGAAATCGAAGTTGTGTTGGCCACGTGAACTGGGCTGTATTGGGCCCTGTATCCTTTGTAAGCAACCCCAGATATCATAGCTTACCCATCATGGACCTGCGTAACTCTATGGGCCGATAGAAAAGCTGTGATTGAGGATCTTGGATAAATATCTAGGTTCACTCCATAGGGAAAGAAGCACATGTATGCGCAACAATTAATCCCTCTCTTTTTTGTCTGCAACCTGTTGGTAATTTGATTACAAATGGTTTTCATGATACTAACAAGGCTGTATGGGAAGCTCTACTGATCTGATACGTGCATGACTTTTCTGTACTTGAGTTTCGTAAAACTGGAAGGGACAACTTTCAAGTTTCACAATCACTTTAATCACTTTGAAATAAGTAATTGCTGAAATTTAGGGTGGGCTTTAGGCCCACAAGGCAATTTCCATTTAATCTTTAAGCCTCATGCTGCCATAGCAAATGGTGAGAGTGTAATCCCATTTGTTAGTTGAGAGAGTTTTGTACCAGTTTATAAGGTGAGCTCTGCTACGCCTTGATGGTGCCTTGACGGCGAGACTTCTTGATGATGATGATGAATTTTAAGTCCCCGGCAACGGCGACAGAAATTCTTGATGCTTGTGATGGCGTGTTGGGAACCCCAAGAGGATGGTGTGATGAGTACAGCGGTAAGAATTTCCCTCAGTTAAGAACCAAGTTTGTCAATCCAGTAGGAGAAAGAGAATCATCAGAAGGTTGATGCCACTGACGTTGGTGATGGCGTCTCACCAGTGTAAGCAATAACGCGGAATCTGCACACAACACAACCAAAATACTCGGTCCCAACGGTACAGTGAGGTTGTCAATATCACCGGTCTTGCTGAAAACAAAAATTAGACGTATAGTGTGGAAAATGGTGTATGCTTGCGGTAACTAAAGACATCAGGGAATTGTAGTGGTTTGTTTAACAGTGTAGGAAAATGGACCGCGGGTCATAGGTTCACTAGTGGTGTCTCTCCATAAAAGATAGCATGCTGGGTGAACAAATTACAACTGGGCAATTGACAATAGAGGTTGCACCATAGTGCACATTCATGACATGATGACTACTATGGTATTTAGTGCGGGCATTACAACAATATACATAGACCATAATCCAATTGCATCTATCATCTGAACCCCCTTAGGTATCAAGTTGCAAGCAACAGATAATCACATTAAACAATGTGTGTAATGTAAGCAATGATTGTGCACACGGGCACTCTCACCGCTATTTTCTCCCTAGTGGCAACAACACATCATCCCCCGTCACATTTCTGTCACTCAAGCAAGGCGAAAAGGAGGCATGAACCCAACTATCGAGCATAAATACTCCCTCTTGGAGTCACTAGCAACTACTTGGCCAGAGCAACCACTAGCAACAGAAAGCATGTAAGATCACAAATAACATATGCAATAAAGACTATAAATCAACTTAGCATAAGTTCAATATTCATCGGATCCCAGCAAACAAAACACATAGAATTACATAATAACAATCTCGATCATGTTAGGCAGCTCACGAGATCTAAACATTGAGGCATAGGAGGAGAAGACAACCATCTAGCTACTGCTATGGACCCGTAGTCCAAGGATGAACTACTCACGCATCACTCCGGAGGCAGGCATGGTGAAGAAGAGGCTTCCGGTGATGATCTCCGCTCTAGCAGGGTGCCGGGAGACAGCTTCAGAACCCCCATGATCTAGGGTTGACGACGACGACGGCTGCGGAACTTTTTGGGGATTTTTTATCAGGTACGTAGGGTTTTCCTTCGGAGGGGAATAAATAGGCGAAAGGACGACGTCGGTGGGCCACCATGGTGGCCTCACCACCCCCAGGCGCGGCCAAGGGGGCCGCGCTTGGCTATGGTGAGGGCCCCCTGGTGCCCGTCTTCGACAGCTCTTCGGACTTCTGGATGCTTCCGGTGAAAATAGTAACTTCGGGATTCGTGGGGTCCAATTCCGAGAATATTTCTAGAACAACTTTTCTGAAATAAAAAACAGCAGAAAACAGGGAACTCGCACTTGGCATCTTGTTAATAGGTTAGTCCCGGAACACGTGTAAAAATGCTATAAAGATGTAACACCCGGGGTTTTTCCCCCCAGATAGTTTTGGTTGTTTCTTTCAACATGACATTGCATCATGCATCAGGCATTGCATCACCTTTCAAACTCAACTTCAAAATTCAAACACCAACAAAATTCTCAAAAATTCGAAAACCAAAGTTCCCACACTTGGGCATTTTGAATGACAAGTGCAAAGAAATCTTTTCCATGAATTTTGAAAACTTTGAACTCCCTCAAATTCCATTTTTGGTCAAATTCACATCAAATTCAAATTCCAAAAACAATTTTGAAATTTTCAGAAACAAACATTTGTCCAACCGTGCTTTTTCAATGCTGATCATGAAGATATCAACACCTTATTTTTGTAAGGTGTAAAACCCCTCCAATTTCAAAGTTCTCTTTCACTTTTACAAAAAAAAGAAAGAGAAAGAAAAAGAAAGAAAACCAGCCGTGTGGGGAGGCAGGCTTGAAGCCCACCTACAACCCAACCCCAAGTCCACCACGACTGGCCCAACTCCCAACCGGCCAGCCCACCCTCCTTTCTTCCTCGTCCGTACAGAGCACTCACGGAACCTGTCGCTGTCCACCGACCACGCCATGGTCCCCTTCCCCTCACCTTTTCCCCTCCCTTAAAGCACCCCACTCCATCCTCCCAAACCCTAGCTCTCCCCCCTCTCTCTCCCTGCAGCCGCCGCCACCCTCCTTCCCTTCCTCCTCTGTCCTTTTCCCCCACCTCTCTGTAATTTCTGAAGAAGAACCAGAGTCCTCCATGGCTGCAACTTGAGGACCATGGTGCGGACGCCGTGGTCGACGAAGGGCCCCGGTTCCTAAGGGAATGGAACCGGGGCACATCCCGATGCAGCTGCTCTTCCTCGACTGGGTCCGGGAGAACCCAGGAGCGCTTCGCCATCGGGATTTCCCGCCACCGGTCGAGCGGCGCCGCTGCCTGCTACTTCCCTCCAACAGCGCCGGTCCTCCTCGAGCCCCACGGTGAGAATCGCGTCCTGGAACCGCTCCTCTACTTCCCCTCTTGCTCTGGGTACTCGCCTTCGCGCGGTACGGTCCCACCGCCGCCTGGAAGAGCTCCGGCGGCCGCCTCCTGTTCCTCCGTCGCGAACTGCACCCTCAGTTTCAGTTCCGTCCGTCCAGGTCGCGCGGAGTCACCTCAAAAGCCACGGAAGCCCATCTCAATCACGAATAGCAGCAACAGCCCAATGGTTTGGGCCTTCCCAGCACTGCACCCGGTCGCGGGTTCGAATCCCCCCCAAGGCGCAAAATTTCAATGATTCAAGTTTCTATGGATTCAGAATCTTGTGCTCTTTCCATTAGTCACAAAGTTGCAACATGTTCCTGTAATAAATTTTGCACTAAATATTTAAATACACAAAATGCAATAAAAATTGGAAACTTTGGAAAATCATAACTTGAGTTCTGTTCACCCAAATTGAGCAAACTTGGGCTCTAAAAATTTGTCTTAACAAATTCTACACATTGGTATTTTATTTGGTCACAATTGAATTAAATTTGAACATGTTTCCTTCTGTTTACTAAAAGGGGCAGAATAAAAATGCTTATGAAAAAATGCATAATAAATTCAATAATGATCCAAAAATTATGTTTAATAGCTCAAAATGTTCAGTGAAACATTTGCTACATGTTTTCAACCTTTTCAATACAATTTGTTTACTGTTTTTCCTAATTAAAAGTGGTGCAATAATTCAATGCTTTAATTACACCTTTTAAATTGCAAAATTCATAACTTGGGCAATTCAAATCCAATTCCAACATGTAAAATATGTTTTCCATCCCATTTTTCATGAAATTTGCAAATATCAACTTTGTTTTCGGTTTTAAAATAAATTAAATTGCTGAAAACAACTATTTCTTAATTAATGCATTTAAAATTGTCAATTTAATCACTTGCTCATCTAAAATCCAAATTCAACAAATGAAATATGTGTTCCATCTAAAATTTTGTGTTCTTTCCAAATATAAATTTTGTTATCTGTTTTGAACATTTAAAATTGGTGAAAACAACAAATGTTTGTTTAAATCATTTAAAATGCCAAAGTTCATAACTTAATAAATAAAATTCCAAACTTGGTAAACAACATATCAAACTGAAACTATTGTTGTTTTCTTATTGTTTTCATCATCCATGCATCATTCTAATCAACTTTCACATGATGGTTATTTGTAGATCATTTAATTCAACATTAATTCATGGGTTTTTCCATATGCAATCCAAATTACATATGGGCCCATTTAAATATGTTTACCATGTCAACTAGTTTATCTTTGTTGCACCCTTTAACTTGTCATGCATATAAAATAGGATCATGCTGGATCTTTTGCCGTAGTAGTAATGGTTGCATCAGGTGTTTGTTCTAGTTTGTTGCTTTTTCGCGGATAGGACGTTGAGATGATGTGAGCAACGACAAGTTCTGCGGATGTACCTCTACTTGCTGGATCTCAGGAAAGTATACTCACTTGCTACCTATGGCTGCCTTTCATCACTTGTTACCGATTCTTTCCGTTGTTCTTATGCTAGCCTTATGATTCGATGCTTGTGTCTCGATCCTATCATATGTTTACCTTGCAACCATGATATAGCCTTCCTTCCACTTCCTATTACCTGTTGTTTGTTTACCCCGTTGGCCCTCGTGTCGTAGTTGCATGCTTAGTGTTGTTTGCGCTCAAGTCTTGCTGTCCGTCTTATCACCTGTTTAGTTTGATAGTTGGGTTTCAATTCAATCAACAACATGTTAATGTTTTGGGTAATAATAATTTGATGATAAGGCACCGGCAGTAGGCCCGGCGTGGTTTTGAGGCCTGCTAGTGTCGACCTTAATTTGGAAAAGTGTCTTGTCCTCCGATCCATGATGAGCGCGCTAACCGCATGTGGGAAGCGAGTATGGGCGCCCCCCGCAACTTTGATTCGATTCGCATCTCGTCCAAATCGCCTCATTTAGTTCGGGTTTTCCATTTGCCGCATGCATATGCAGGTGCGAACCCTTGGCGCCAGGGTGGAACTTTTGTAGTCGGCATTTAGGGAGACACGTTCTTAGAGTGCTATGAGGGTCCCCTTTTCTTCGTGGGGCTTGATTAGCCGTGCGCTCAATTGCACGGGGTTCTTTGGGCTTGATGCGAAGAAGAGTTGAGTTGTGTTGAGTGCCCCGCTTGGTGGAAGGGCCTTTCCATCTGGCGGGTCATTCTTACGTGTACGGCCAAATTGGTGCATCCCTGCAGGGTTAAATCTTCTCGAGAAGCCGTGTTGTCCGCGGTTATGGATGACTTGGTGAAAGTGCTGGCTAACAAGTACTCAGACAACTTACACCTAATGATAATAACTTGACTAGTACTATAGATTACCTCCACCATAAAAATGAATGTCACCTTAATCAACAGTGTGAGTTTCCTTGGGTTGCTTCCTTAGTAGGGGGTAACATTAGATGGGTATTGTTTGGTGAGTAGTTGTAGTTGGTTCTGATACGCTATCTTATCCCTTCCTTTTAGTCGGATGTTGTAGCGCGTCTCTGTAGTTAGTTAGTGCAGCCCGCTGCCGCTTCTTTGCAATAATCCCTTCTTTTCCGTTGTACCCAAAGTATTTGTATCTTGTGATGATTGGTTACGCTGGTATCTTGTGAGTATGGTTTATCCACTTGCCAGTACTTAACCGTACTGACCCACGAATCCTTTTCGTGGCTGCATATTCCACATTGCAGTCAACAGGTTTGAAGTCTGTCGACGTTAGCTTGGGAATCCCTCCGGCTTGGCCTGGGCAGGGATTGGACGCCATCGGTTATCTTCAGGACTCTTAGTCCAATTTGTATCTTGTCCGTAGTCGGACACTATGTTGTTTCTTCCGCTGTTATTTGGATCTTTGTATTGTATAAGTTGTATTCTTGACTCGTTTGAGTCGTCTTGTATATATCTTTTCTGTTGTTGTTGCGGAATATTCGTGAACTGTTGTAATGTTATCACAAGTGGCAACCTGGAATCGGTTATTATGTGGATTTTGGCGGGAATGCTGAAATCTGCATAGTGTCCGATCCCGGGGCGTCACAAAAGAAGAGAGAAAACATGTAGCAATTGGCATAATATCAACATGGAACATCAGAAATTATAGATACGTTAGAGACGTATCAAGCTCTCTCTCCACTAGTGTGGGTTGGTATGAAGAGAGAGGAGTTGTGTAGGTGTTCCACACGCGCGCTCCTCCTCCGTCGCCCGCCTCGTCGCGCGCGCCGCGCCGCGGCTTGCGGGAATGAGCCGAGCCGATGTC
This sequence comes from Alopecurus myosuroides, assembly GCA_028641055.1. Taxonomy (NCBI): domain Eukaryota; kingdom Viridiplantae; phylum Streptophyta; class Magnoliopsida; order Poales; family Poaceae; genus Alopecurus; species Alopecurus myosuroides. The sequence continues at coordinate 357,418,971 of CM054062.1, read as the reverse complement.
TTCATTTTGGCAGTCCAAACGGAGAGTGAACAGACTGGTCGTGCCTATATATTGGAGGCTCAGGCGGACACATGAACACACCCCTCATACGCTCTGCCTCTTTGCGGCTGATGGGAGAGCAGGCCTCCGAAACCCCGCATCTCCAGATTTTTTACGGGAGAGGAGCGATTAGGTTTTTGGAGAGCGTCTCCTATGCGACTGCTCGTTGCTGTTCATCTACTTCGATTACTAGCGCGTCGTCCTCTTCGTCAACATGGCCACCGAAGCCGAACGCGCTGCTGCTGCCACTGAGGCCGCCACTGCTGCTGCGCCCGCCACCGCCGCTGCAACCGTCGCGGCGGCTGCCGCCTCTGCTACGGCTACTGCCAACTGGCCGACCGCAGGGTATAACACGTTTATCCCTGTCCTTATTATTTTCATGTGTGCAATACTAGTAGTTTTGCGTAGATGTATCTACTATCTATGCAGGAACATGGTTAATTATCAGTATGTTTACGTCATACTCACGATTTATACTTGGATTAATTTAATCTGTAAATTACCTAAATTCTTAACAATCCAAAAACCTTAATATGTGTAGGCAATTTTCGATTCATGGTTTTGCTAATGCACTGAAACCATACCCGTTTACGGGGACGTAATTTAAGCGTTAGAAGACCAAAAGAATCTTATGGCTTGCGGCTATGAACGTGTTCTGGGTCGCCGGTGTCACTCCCACGGGAACGATTACTCTTGAACGAGAGAAGGTGTTTAGGGATGCCACTGTCGTATTAGTTGGATGTGTTCTAAGCGTGATCGGAGATAAGTTTGTTGACGCATATTTACATATGCGGTTTGCCAAGGACTTGTGGGAGGCGCTCGAATCCAAATTCGGCGCAACCGATGCTGGCAGCAAGATGCACAATATAGAGCAGTTCCATGATTACAGAATGGTCGACAACCGTTCTGTATTAGAGCAGACTCATGAGATACAGTGCATCGCAAAGAAGCTTGAAATTCTCAAGTGAGTGCTACCGGGAAAGTTTATCGCGGGATGCATAATCGCCAAGCTGCCTAATTCCTGGAGGAGTTTTTCCACTACCCTGAAACATCAGAGGCGTGAATTCTCAGTAGAGGATGTCATCGGCCATCTGAGTGCCGAGGAGAATTCGAGGGCAAAAGACTCGCATGGAAAAGGGAACGAAGAGACTTCTACGGCCAATATGGTATAGAAGAACTACAACTCCCACAAGAACAAAGCGAGGACTGGTGTCCAGCAGAATACCGACTTCAAGAATAAGTCTAAGAAGACCTTCAAGAAGGATAAGAAGAAAGATGGCTGCTTCACTTGTGGTTCACTGGAACACTGGGTTCTGAAGTGCCCAAAGAAGTACAAGAAGCCAGGACATGATTCCAAGGCTGTCAACATGATTGTGAGCAACAATGAGAATGAGGCATCTGGGTATGGTAATTTATTTACTGTATTTTCAGTTTGTCAGTCTACTGATTGGTGGATTGACACAGGTGCAAATATTCATGTGGGTGCTAACATCTCATTGTTTTCTTCTTATCGAGTCACAAGGAACGGGTCCGTATTGATGGGGAATGGCGCAAGTGCTTCTGTACTTGGTGTTGGCACGGTCGATCTGAAGTTTACTTCGGGAAGGATCGTGCAGATCAAGAACGTGCAACATGTCCCCACCATCAAGAAGAATCTCGTTAGTGGCTCCCTTCTATGTAGAGAAGGGTTTAAGTTGGTTTTTGACCCAATAAAGTAGTTGTAACGAAATATGAACTGTTTGTTGGAAAAATGTATGAGTGCGGAGGTCTGTTCCGTTTTTACCTCGCTGATTTCTGTAATAAAGTCGTGAACAATATTTATTTGAGTGTTGATGAAACAGAAGTTTGGCATTCATGTCTTTGTCATGTTGGTTTCAGTTGCATGACGCGGTTAGCAAAATTAAATTTAATTCCAAGTTTGACTTTAGCCAAAGGTTCTAAGTGCCATTCGTGTGTGCAAGCAAAGCAACCTCGTAAGCCCCACAAAGCTGCGGAGGAGAGATACTTGGAGCCATTAGAACTCATACATTCTGATCTCTGTGAGATGAATGGTGTGTTGACTAAAGGTGGAAAGAGATACTTCATGACGTTAATAGACGATTCCACTAGGTATTGCTATGTATATCTGTTAGACACTAAAGATGAGGCTCTACACTACTTTAAAATCTATAAGGCAGAAGTTAAGAATCAAATTGAAAAGAAAATTAAACGAATCCGGTCATATCATGGTGGAGAGTATTTCTCTAATGAGTTTGACTCTTTCTGTGCGGAACATGGTATTATTCATGAGAGGACGTCTCCCTATTCACCTCAGTCAAATGGAGTTGCCGAACGAAAAAACTGTACTCTAACAGACTTGATTAACACCAAGTTAGATACATCGGGTTTATCCAAGTCATGGTGGGGAGGCTATATTGAAATCATGTCATGTACTGAATAAAGTTCTGATGAAAGATAATGAGGCTACTCCCTATGAGCAATGAGAGAAGAGAAAAACAACACTCTCGTACTTACGTACTTGGGGCTGTTTGGCGAAATTCAATGTGCCGATCCCCAAAAAGCGTAAACTTGGACCAAATAACATGGATTGCGTTAATTTGGGATACGCTAAGAATAGCGTTCGCTATATATTTCTAGTAGTGAAATATGAGGTAGCTAACGTGAAGGTCGGTACAATTATGGAGCCTAAAATGCTACATTCTTTGAGGATATTTTTCCTATGAGAGATATGCAGAACACTTCTAGACAGGAATCAGAGGAGACTCCTGAGCCTGCCATTCCTATGGAATATTATGAACAAGCACATGATGAAAATCCTGAGAAGGTTGACGAGGAAATCCTTGTTAGGGGTAAGAGACAGAGGACTGCAAAGTCTTTTGGTGATAACTTCCTTGCGTACCTTGTGAATGATACTCCCATTTCTATTTCATAAGCTTATGCATCTCCAGATGTTGTCTATTGGAGAGAAGCGGTCCGTAGCGAGATGAATTCCATTGTGGCTAATGGAACATGGGAGATCACTGAACGTCCTTATGGCTGTAAACTATTAGGATGTAAGTGGGTGCTCAAAAAGAAGCTTGGTCCCGATGATACGATTTAAAATTACAAGGCTAGACTTGTGGCTAAGCGTTATTCCCAGAAAGAAGATGAAGATTTCTTTGAATATTTGAATTTCCGGAAACTTGCTCAAGGGTGAGTATCTATTTTCTAAACAAGGTGGATCCGTGGAATAATGCACCATGCCTTCAGAGGGGGGATTTTCTAATTATAAAATCATAAATCCTGATATATCCATTTAGTGAAACACTGATCCTATAAATTAAATGTGTTACAAAGAATTCTAATTCATGTAAAAATATATGGGGAAATATTTAAATAAAATATTGTAACGATACATATACGACTAGCAAACATATCTATGCGGTGCAACATGTGGGAAAAACTGCTCCTAAAAGACGCACAAAGTGAGTTTTCGAAGTAAAGCGGCAACACATTGCTTAAACAAGTCAGTTGCTTCGGCGTGTCCACGGGGCGCTCTACACTCACGCGTGCCACCCATGGCTCCTCTGCAAGACGCTTCAACTAGAACACACATACACGACGCACCAGCATCCCGAGAGCCATGATCCACCATGGCCGTCTCACCCTACTCCGCGAAGCCTTTCACCTCCCTTGAGGCCTGGGGACAAAGTAGTTTTATGCTAAGTTTCTATTCCCTCCGATCCATAAAAAGTGTCTCTCACTTAGTACAAAGTTTGTACTAAGTTAGTAAAAAATGAGCGACATTTTTTATGGATTGGAGGGAGTATTTGTTTATGCTCTAAAGATTTGCTGATGATTATTGCCACCATCAGGTTTAACCAGAACAACCTGAGCAAGATGTGCCTATTTCAAGACCGAACTCTAATGTTGTAATAGATATAATCGCACAAAAATCATGACAGTCTGGTTTGAAAATAAAATTGACCCATGACTAAAAAATGGTCACCACAATTTTGTAACAGCCTGGGACTAATAGGCAGAGAAGTTCAGTCATCACGGTTTTACATAAATATAAAGCACAATGGATTGTTATCCACTTTCTATACAATGAGCAATCCATAGAGCCACAGATGACATCATATAAATCCAGGATATCATCTTAGCATCTACAGATGAACAATCGAAATACCAACACGCCATGCTTTAAATTGTTTGAGTGCGGGTTTGTAGACGCCATCATTCCCACAAGTTGAGACATCTTGATAAGAAAGAGATTTATTGTTTTAATAAGCGATAATATTCACATAGGATAGTAAGACATATATGGTGTTTCGTCAATCTTTTAAGCTCCAAGCTTCCAAGTTTAGCTCTTGCGCCACTGTTTGCATTACATGAATCTCTTTTTGTGTTACTCCCTCCGATCCATAAAAAGTGTCGCACGTTTTGTACTAAGTTAGTACAAACATTTTACTAAGTGAACGATACTTTTTATGGATCGGAGGGTGTACAAGAGATACACTTTCGATAATTTTTCGTCTGATTCTTATCCGACGTTGAAATCAAGACGTGTGTTTTAGTTATTTGAATGTCTCATGGTACAGAGCAACCGTATTAGGCAGATAGGAAATGAGAGATAGCATGTTTTACAAACAATCATATTATTTGAAAAATTAATCATGTATGTGCTTTTTTTTGGCAACCTATAAAAGTTAATTAGGAATTTATATTAACATAGTCCGTCTTGTTTTCTGCTATTTGTAAGAAATATTTTGGTTTTTTTTATTTAATAACAAGATACAAAACCTGTCAAAGGCGTCTTGTTTTCTGCAATTAGGAGGACGGGTAGGTTTGGCTCCCGGGCGTCAGTGGTCTGGATATCGGGACCGTCATTCAGGGCATTGTGATATGTACCATTATTATTTTAATATGTGCTAAAAGGAGATATCTTCCAATACAATATGAATACACCGACAAAATACAGACTGCTTGGGTAGGACCTGGCAGAATACAACATGGGTAGGTAGACCTTAAGATAGGAATTAATTGTTTTCCCGCGGAATTTATGTGCTTGTGAGCAAAGCTGACATATCGAAACAGTATTTCTAGCTAGGCACTTACTCCAGTCGTTCACTAAACGGTACCGGGCCTTGACCATGGCGTCCTTTGACCAGGAGAACAATCCGAGTTTGAGTCTCTGTTGAACTTGCAGTCTGCACTTTCAATTACTTTTTGTTAGATGGCACATGAGTAAATGTTCAGTCGTTAATATATGTCAAATTAATTTTCATCCATTTTCAATTACTAGAACTCTTTTGAAAAACATGAAAAGTTAAAAAAGAGAATCTAATAAAAGTGACACAAAATTTGATGCTGAACAATGAGTACATTCACGGGTTTACAAGAAATTTCACGGGTTAGAAAATTGTTCAACAGTTAAGAGAAAAATACGTTCATACATTCAAAAAATTGTTCATCGGATTTCGAAAAAAATACGATCACGGATCCAACTAAATTTCACGGGAGATTGGAAAAATGTTCAAGATTCAAAAAAGTTTTCATGGGGACTTAGAAAAAACTATGGGTTCGAAAAAAATGTGCACCCGAGGTCGAATGATATACATTCACGGTTCCAAAAAGTGTTCAAGGGAGTTTGAAAAAATTGTTCATAATTGCAAAAGGTGTTCATGGGTTCAAAAACTATTGATCCGAGTTCGTAAAAATGTCCACGGGTTCAAAGAATAGCATGGTTCAATAAAATATTAATAGTTAAAAATTCAAGGGCTCAATTTTGTCACAAGTTTAAATTATAATGAGCTCGCGGTTTGCATTTTTTTTCCACTAGTTTAAAATATAACGAGCACGCGGTTTGAATCAAATGTCGTCTTAGATGCTTTTGTGAACATGACTGAATATTTGTGACCATATTTGTGTTTCGCAAGTGAAAGTGGCAATGAGTGTTACGTCGTAGATGGTATGGACCTTGTTTTCATTTCATTTATACTCCCTCCGTCTTAAATTAATTGTCATAAAGATGGATAAAAGTTGATGTATCTAACACTAATTAATTGTCATAAAGATGGACAAAAGTTGATGTATCTAACACTAAATTATGTATAGATACATCCATTTTGTCAATCTTTGTGACAGTAAATTTAAGACGGTGGGAGCAGTTAGTAGACATTTTAACTGCATCTTTTAATAGGCAGTAGGCATTGTTAATTGCTTGGACTATCTGTATCAACAAATGAAGTCACCAGAAGGAAAATTGCTAGGATACATTCGTAACATCTCAGTGTATGTTAATCACTAAATAAATTAGTTTACGTGTGGATAGATTAATTACATAGAGAAACCTAGGTGCCGTGTGCAGCAGCAATGCTGATATGACTTGACGACATAAATGCTATCTAGCCTGCACATGACTGAATCCGAAAAATAAACGGAGAGAACAGTGAAGCTTGCGACGCAAAATGCAAACCACGCATGACGTGTGGTCCTCAGGGACACTACAATGAATGCTTATCATATAAACCAAGATTTGAGTGTGCTAACAGGGCTTTCCGCTCTGTGCTTCCCTCCTTCTTGGACGGGTTTATAAACATGTTTATTCTGTCTTAGACGAACGATGTGGGACTAAACCGTGACGCAGCAACCGGAAATCGAAGGTCTGGTGCGTGCCGTAGGGCACTGGGCTGTATTTGGCCCAGTATGCCTGTTGCCTTTAATCATCGACCAACGTCCACGAGTACTGTACTGCTTATCGCTGGCCTACTCCTAAAAAAAGATTATTCCGGCCTAAAGTATAGTCCAAGGCCCCTAATCAATTATTTTGAGTTTAATTAACCCCCGGTCTAATTGAAACGGATCAAATATCCCTCTAATCCTGCATTGTCAACCGGTTTAGTTGGTTTTGTTTATTTTTGTTGTTTCCATATGGCACTCTCCCTACTTTTTAAACGCCTCATTAGATCATGCTTTTGTTATGAGAGAAAGCTACGAGTAATTATGAAAACGGGACATGTCGGTTGTTGAGTATAACCAAGTTTTTGTTTTTTGTTTTTGTCTTGTTTACCCACGTGTAGGATACTGGAGTTGAAATAATGGTTACAATTATCTTCCAAGTGGTAGAATTTTTGTTTGATGATCTCTTACGTTTTAAACCCCTCATGGGATCATGCCATGGGTGTTTTAAATTTCCGGTGACCTTTGCCATGATGTCCAAATGTTTAGAAATTTCTGGTAGGGAGACGAAGAAGAACCAAAGAAATCCCACTTATTAGCTTGTGATAAGAGATTCAACCAAAGGGGTATGTCGACATTGGTTTCAGGGACTTAAGAAATTTTAGTCAAGGTCCCAGCGCTAGACTTGCTTGGCGGTTATTGGAATTTCCGAATAGCTTACTTGGGCACTTGCTGAAGGGAAAGTATTTTCAAATGGCCGTCTGTTGTATATTGATTTTCCCCGGAACTCATCGTCAAGCTAGCAAGGAATTGAGCATGTGCTGGAGCTTTTGAAAAGGGAGTACAATGGTTATAATGTAGTCATTTGGAGAGATTGCTTGAAAGTTCAAGGTAGAACTAGATCAGATCAAGGATTAAACGGCGGTGGGATTTGTTTGTCCAGGTTGAACAAAGGTGAATCGGTGGAAAGATGCATCATGCCATGGGATCGAGAATTTTCTGATCATAGGATCATATATAAATCATGATATAGTAGCTGGTTCTGTCTCGCAAGCTTCTGCGTCCACGAGGTTTGTGGTAGCTCTAGCGTGCAGTGGCGTGCTTGTGGCTCTGGAGGTGCACATATCAGCGGATTAGCATGGGTTTGGTAGTTTGTCGAGGTTCCGGGCTTGCCAGCCGACAGTGGCGGTGTCCGTGTATTTCGTGGTACTCCGTGGAGCTCTCCGTTGTCCCCAATCTCCGAACCATGTTCTCCGGGCGAAAGCCTATACCTAGGAGAGGGTTAGAACAACGATGGCACCCCACGTCGTATCCCTCTTTAGGTGATCATCTTGATGATCATTGGCCATGTTCACGCTTTCCTTGAGTTAGACGTGCACGACGTCGTGATTGGCTGGTGCCTGATTAGCGATGTGTGCTTTGCGTGTGGTGTCTTGCGAGAAAATGATGACAATGTTGAGCGATGGTTTGGTTGCGACAACACTGGTCCATATGTTTGGCATAGGCCATGTGGGTTTCTCTACGGTTAGGTCTTCCTAGGTGGTCCTGCCTCGATGAAGTCAGAGTCGCTGAAAGTTATGGCGCCGACACTGGTGGGCAGCCTTGATGACGATGAAGGTGACTGTACCGGTTTTCCTCCAGTTTCCAGCTGATAAAACGGTCAACTGTCTACTCCTTAACTAATGAAAATGGGAAGTATTGCCTCCTTTAAAAAATGGTATAGTAATTTCATAAAATATTGTGTGTATAAATTAAATATGTTACAGAAAACACTCATACATGTAAAAAAAAAGGTATCAAAGATGCAAATAAAATATGGTAAGGATACATAGCAAACTTCATTATATGACAAAAGACTTACTGTTTCAGCCAGTGACAATTTTAAGGATACGTCATGGAAAGACGTATCTGTTTTCATAGAAGGAGTGGCCAGATGCCAATTACAACGCGTCTCTGGCACAGCCGCACAGAGTGCTACTGCTACCCACACGAGCGAAAGGAACTACTCGCGAAACCGCCACCTATCCACCTGCCTAAGGCTACCCCTAAAAAGGCATATATGGTGTTTGGTCAATCTTATTAAGCGTCTTTTTTTCTGCAATTTGCAACATCAACAAAAAAAAGAGCATTGGATTTTTTCTTTTGAACATAAACAGGATACCAAACCTGCCAACAGCGAAGTGTCACAAAATGCAAACCACACATGTCGTGTGGTACCGGGACTCTGTATAATGAATGCATATTTCATATATCAAGATTTGAGAGTGCTAACAGAGCTTACCGCTCTGTGCTTACCTCTATCTTGAAGGGGTTTATAAACGTGTTTATTTTGTCTAACACGAGCGATGTGGTACTAAAACCTGAAGCAGCATCGGAGATCGAAAGCGTGGTGCGTGCCGTGGTGTACTGTACTTTGGCCCAGTATCACTCTATGGGGCCGACGGAAAAGCTTCAGCTTGGGCTTCGGTTCGGATCTTGGATACAAAAAACTCTATGAGACTCCAACCTTCCTGTACTTGATGTGAGGACATTGATGGTATGGGAAAGAAGCACATGTATGTGCAACCTTGACGGATAAAAGTGCAAGCTGTTGGTAATTTATTTACAAATAGTTTTGCTACAGATAGCCTGATACTAAGAGGATTCTTTGGTATGCTCCATGAAAGTTAGTTTAATCCCTACTTAATTGCCTAAGTTAATCTCATAGATGTAGCAATGCTGGTTCACAGCAGCGCCATTGTGCCCAACTCAGGCTGCGTTGCGGGAAAACCATTTAATGCCAGGAATCAATAATACTCAACAAAAGCATAAAAATACTTCGGCGAGTGGTGGACACGTACGGTAAAACGTACTTGGCTTACTCATATGGGCAAAGCCACATTTAGAGTAATTTTTCGGCAAACAATTTCTATACCCGCTCCAAAAAAGAGAGAATGAAAATCGACGCATTCCGTTCAGTTTGCCCCAGTGTAACAGCAGATAAAAGTCGATGACACGTGGTTTGTGTTTGACGAGTGCCATGGTGGCGAGCGCGGTCGTAGGCGTTGAGGAGGTAGTCGCCGGCGTAGCATGGAACGTGGCCCCAGACTAGTGGTTCTCCGCTGCCACGGCCGAGCTCCCGGGCATGGGAGTCGTTGTTGCAGTGGCCGGCAAAGTAGCACAGCATCTCCGCCGACTCGGAGATGACTCACAGTACCTCCACCACCCCACTCCTCTCACCTGGCGAGCAGCTTGTCTGCAAGATGATGAAGTATTACTTGTAAGTAACCTGAGTGTCTCATACTCTGGTGATTGCTCTGACCAAAATAATTACCGAACTTGTGCAAAATAAGCCACACAGGGACTGACTGCAAATATACAAGCTGGTCACAGGTGCCATGAAATTACGAAGCCTGGGAGCTGTGATTCTCATCATCACCGAACAAGCCCCAATTTCCAGGGTCAACCTTTGCTAGAGCAGGTGCACATATATTGGATGCCATGTCGAACGTAAATGGAGTCCGACGCAAGGGGCATGTGCAAAGATAATTAAACACACATGCATCTTGCTACGGAACAATGATTCATTTTGACCTACGTACCGTTAATATTGGAAATAGTCACTTTTTTCATGCTATCAAGACAATTAGACAAGTATATGTGTGTCACTCACGCACTCACGAGCTTTAGTCATCACCGGAGACTTTTCCACATTTTAAAGATTCTCTCCGAGTCGTGTTTCGCACCGTCAAGAAAGACTGCTGTTTCAAATAGGAAAGGAAACCAAGTTGTCAATCGTCCAAATTAATATAAGACGTCTTATACTAGGGGACAATCTACTAATTAATCTAACCTCAAGATTACACAATATTATACTAGGGGACATAGGGAGTACTAGTTTGATTTTCTCATACAGATTGGACAGTTGGATTGTCGTTGTCGCAAGTTAGGAGGTTCAGACACGTGTCGATGGTCCAGCTATCACTGGACACTTTTCTATCTAGCAAGGATTCTCTATAAGACTTTTTTCGAAGAGGTAATTCTACAGGCACACCAACCAGAAGCTTCCCAAATCATTCCATGGAGGTTGTCCAATCTGCAGTTACAGCTGAACTCGTGAGCCGGTTCATCTCTTTCCTGGTGAAGAAGTACAACTCCTTCAGCCATGCACAATCACAGGAGGAGGAGAAGGTGGTGGTAGAGAGGTTGCAGAACCTCCTAATGAGAGCTGGCACCATCGTTGAGGAGGCCGACACGAGATACATAACCAACTCTGGGATGCTGATGCAGCTCAAGACGCTCTCAGACGCCATGTACCGAGGAGACCGCATACTGGACACGTCGAGGTACCAAGCTCTCCAAGAAGGTGCAGACTTCGATGAGGTTAGCAACAATGAACTATCAAGCAGCAGCTTTTACTTAGCCAAGCGTTCTAGAACAACAACCACAACAACAGGTAAGGTCACAAGCCTCGATTCACATGGTGCCTTGGAAAGCTTAGAAACTGCTGTCGCTAACATGAAAGAATTTGTTGTTCTTCTGGGTGGATGCGAGCGCATGTCTCGTACGCCTTACGATTTTTATCTCTACACAGACAACTTCATGTTCAGCCGGCACACTGAGAAGCAAAGGCTCTTGAGCTTCTTGTTGCATCATAACGACTCTACCAGTGATTATACACCGGCTGTTCTTCCAATCATAGGTGGCACCGCGGTTGGGAAGAAGACTTTGGTTGCTCATGTGTGTGGTGACGAAAGGGTTCGTTCACGCTTCTCCTCTGTTTTGCATTTGAATTGGGACGGCCGTTTGGAAATACTTGACCACGGAAGGACAATTGAAGAATGGTACTGGTAGTTATTGAGTTTGCTTCTGATGTGGGTGATGATGAATGGAATTTTTTTTACTCGTTTGCCATAACAATGGGCAGAGGAAGCAAGTTCATCATCTTAAGTAGGCTCCAATCATTAGCCCGATTTGGATCGGTGAAACCTATTTTTCTAGGCGCCCTATCTTACGACGAGTTCAGATACCTTTTCAAGAAGCTGGCATTCGGGAGTGCAGACCCTGCAGAACATCCACGGCTAGTGCGAATAGCAGATGAGTTTGCCAAGTTGTTGCACAATATGCAAGGTTCACTCGTGGCAACGAATGTGGTGGCGGACCTGTTGCGAAGGAACCTCGATGTTCACTTCTGGTGTGACATACTGGACAAGGGGATAAAAATGGCTAACAGAAACATCTCCACATATGGTGTGCACTCAAGTATGCTTTGCACCCACATAGAACAAGGAAATCCAGTGGACATAACAGGCCTCACTTCACATCCACTTAGCATGACACCTTATAATGCTAATGTTTCGGTTAAGAAGGAATCAGCACGTGTGACATTTGGGGAACTGATAATAAATCCTAGTGTTCGACCGAAAGGAGAATTCACTCTGATTACATGGGAGTCAAGGATACCCCCGTATAAATCATTTGCTAATTTTGCTACTACAAGTCATTCTCAGGAGACACGTGAAGAAGGTAATGCCTTGCCAGGGAGGAAGCGACGCGTAGTGCCGCTCTAATCCTAATTCAGACTATTGTAAACCTTGCGGTACCGTTTCATTGTTTCGCAAAAGGATGCCTCAGAGTCAGTATACCATCCAACCAAATGTATTAGGCGTCTCAGTTGACAGTAAAATTGTATGCCTGATCAGATTCAACAGCATATATGGTCCAAAGTGGCAAATCTAGACAGTTCTACCACTGCTCAGCAGCTCTAGACAGTTTCAGTAACTAATGAAGTAACGAGAAGAGTCACAGAAACTTAGATCGGATCGGACTATAAATTGCATATACAGGATAAGATTAATATGCTAGTTCCCCCACAAACCAGTAAATTTAGCGAGATTTCAAGAATGGGAAAAAGGTTTGGATTAAAATTACCGAGGTTCCTCAGACCTCAAGAACTAGGGGGCCACGGCGGCGGCGTTTTTTCTTTTCCATTGCATCTGCGAGGCGCGCGTTGCCGTCCGCGTCTTGGCGAGGCTTGACGCCGGCGGACACCATGGATTCGCGCGAGGTACTGGCGTCGGGCGGCACGGGTCTACCTTGCGCGGAGACTGGGGACCGCCGGACCGGGGTAGTTGCCATGGTGGGTTTGGGGAAGAGGAGGATTCATTGGGTCGTTGATAAACGTGGCCAGCGGGCCGGCACGGCACGGCCCAGGCCCGCCTGGCGCTAATCGTGCCTGGCACGGCACGGCCCGCGTGGGCACGTTTAGTAAACGTGCCGTGCCGTGCCGGCACACGGGCCTGGCAGTCAGGCCCAGGCACGGCCCCCCTACTAAACGTGCCGGCCCGCGGCACGATTAGGCCCACCGTGCCTATTTGGCCCGCGTGCTTTTTATAGAAAAATGTCATTTTTTGGACTAATCGCGCTTAAATTTGGCCTAATCACGCTTAAAATACGTCTAACAGGCCAGAATCACGTTCAAATTTGGCCTGGCCGGTTAAACGGGCCGTGCCGTGCCGGCCCGCGTGCTTGGCCTGCAGGCCCCAGCACGGCCCACGGCGGGCCGCGTGCCGTGCCAGGCCCACGGCGGGCCGTGCTTGCGTGCTCGCGGGCCGGCACGCTAGCACGGGCCCATCTGGCCAGCTTTGGTCGTTGACGTCTGAGTCCGGGAAATGGATATTTTCACACGAGGGAGAGATCCCACTGCTCCATCGGGCGACGTGGCCCGTGGACAAGATCAGGGATAGAAAATGAATTTAGGACGGGCACATTCCGACAACCCACCAAAATCCTAAATGTCAAAAAAAAAAACCCACCAAAATCCGACTGGGTGGTCATTTGGAACCTTTTCCCCCTTGTTTCTCTCTTTTTTGCAAACCAAATAGTTTAATAATACAAATAAATTGTTACAATACATATTATATAGATAATAATGCTAATAAATTGTTATGATACAAAATAAATAGTTCAACAACGAATAAATAAATTAGAGAGAAAATGGCTACTCCATATATGTCGTTGTAGCGTGGCGGTGGAGCTGATCGGGTTTGATTTGGGCATGCTGACCTGATCTGGGACTAATCAGCACTGCTGCCTCCAGTCGGCGACCGCCTCTAGCGTGGGGGGATGGATCTCTTCCTATAGATTGCGGATGTCGACATTGTGAGCTTGGCTCCGTCGACGACCTCACTACTCTACCTCGGATGCCTCGTGACTTGTTGGCTTCCCGGTTTGAGGTTGGGCAAGCCGGGGCGGTGGTGATGGTCCCTCTCCTTGGGCTGTGTGGATGGTGAGGAGCGGGCAGTTAGGTTTCCGGGCGTTGGTGGCAGCAACTCCTAGATCATGGTACGGAGTAGCCTTTCTCGGGGTAGTGAATTGTCCGACTGTGTGGACGTTGTGCAAGGGGTTTTCCGAGCGAAATCTCTCCGCTCCGGCGCCATGGCGGCGATGCTTGAGGGTATCGTTACCCTCTTGGGGGCGCTATTGTGTCTACCCTCGCCGTATTAGGGCTTCGGGTGAAAACCCTGACCTTCCTGGTCTCGATGTTGGTGACATGATACATTGTTACCTTCTTGGGGGCGACATTGTGGAGCCCCGCCCTTTGGGTTTGGTCTGGTGACCTCAGTGGCAAGTTTGGCTCTCTGTGTTCTTAATTTTCTAATTTTTTTTGTCTGCTTTGTAAGCGGTTTCCCTTATCCCTTTGTATCAATTCGGCCGTTGGGTTTTATTTATAAAGGATGGTGAAAGCCTGTTTCATCAACCAAATCATCCTAAAAAGAATTGTGGGTGGTTTGATGACGGATCTCGTGTTGCACGTGCATATACTAATAAGACGTTGATAGTCCAGGAGTTGACGCAATTAGTTCAGCCTGAAATCCCCATACTTGGTCAAAGAGGCATTCATCACGCTCATCCTCAGATATCACATTGTACATGATCGCGCAAGCAGTCAGCACTACTTTGCAGAATCTGAGCATCAAATAAATGCAAGTGGAGCCACTCATGCGTAAATAATCGTCAACGATATCTCATGAAACATCATATGTAAGCATCCAGATAGATGCAGTGTATTTCTAGTATGAAGATAAGCCTAGCTACCGATGGCATCGGGCTTGCATACGAAGTAATAGTCGGAATCCTTCACTCCATCAATAATCCACAAGAACACATGTTTTGCCATCCGGAACTGACGTAGGAAAATATTTGCAGGATATGTTGGTTTGGGTATGAAAATAATCTTTCCATAGCTGCTCATTGCGCCTTCTCTATCCCGGTTCAAAGCCGAAGCATGCCCCGGCTCCGAGTTTTGGAAATTTCCAAATGTATTGTCATTAAACTTGTGGATAAGGGTTGCCATAGTCACATAACTATCGGTATCATCGTCGGATGAATCATCCATAGTATCAATGAAACGGGTGAAATAGAAGCTACCCGAATCACCCATCTACAAAATAATTTGGAAACAATTATTTCCATGAACAACCAGATATCTATTGCAAGGAAACGAAGGTCGTTGTCATACCTTGCTTCGGCTAGGCAGACGGCCGAACAGGTGGCGAGCAACACGCTCCGCAGGCGAGGTTGAGGCAACGGCGGCCCCTTTTGAGCGTTCTTGGCCTGATATGGGAGGGCCGACGTGTCCGTCTAATCCTTCTTGCACTAGAGAGGACATGGAAAGTGATGGCGGCGGCGGCGACAATGGCAACACAACTAAGCGTTGCCGGCGCTTCCAACTGATACGTCCCAAACATATCTATACTTTTTTGATACTCCATGCTTATTTTCTATCAATTGTGCCATTTTTCTTATGTTTCTATCATTTTTTAGATATTTTCCATGACTAATCTATTAAACTAGTGTCGAGAGCCAGTTTTTTTTCTGTTGTCTTTTGTTTCTGTAACGTTGTACATGATATATTCGCGAAAAGTTCTGAAAATTCACAGAGGCAAGTTTTTACCTGGAACAAAGACGGAGCCCGAAGGGAAGCGCCAGAGGTGGGGCCACCCCACCAGGCAACCCCATGGCACGGCCTAAGTGGGGGCACGCCACCCCATTGCCTGGTGGCTGTGGCCCTCCCCCTGAACCGTCTCTTCGCCTGTAAATTACCTTCTGACCCAAAAACACCCCACGATATACATACGGTGACGTCTTTATCTCGAAAGTCCAATCTATGACTTCTGCAGTCCTGCTCCGGCACCCTTCCGAAAGGGGGAATCGTCATAGGAGGCCTCTACATTGCCATGATTTCCTCCGAAGAGATGTGTGACTAGTTCATCCTTGGACTGCGGGTCCATATCACTAGCTAGATGGTGATATCTTCTTCTTGTGATATCATGTCACGGTCTTGTGAGCTGCCTGACATGATCAAGATTGTTCTTGTGTAATTACTACATGTTGTGTTTGATTTGATATAATGAATCATGAAATTATGATCAATTTGTTCACGTATTTATATTGAGCTTCACTTATGTCTTGTTAGTATTTTAGTGTGTTCTTGCACACTCTCTGATGTGTATGGATACTTTGGACAAGTTGTTGTATGCATCTCTAAGAGGGAGTTTTATACTAGATAGTGGGTTCGTGCCTCCTTATTGCCTGTGCTCGAGTGACAAAAACATGCAAGGGGAAGGATGTGTTGTTGCTACTAAGCGGAAAACAACGATAATCTTGTTTGCGTGATGAGAATTATTTCTTACATTATGTATTAATTTGAATGCAATTTTCTGTTGCATTCAACTTAATACTAAAGATATTTGTTGGATACCTTTCTTTAGGTGGACTATTAGATATGGATGCATGCTAGATAGCGCTCTATATTCCCTGACTTAATGCCTACATGATTAGAAGGCGTGAACTATACCTTGTCATAATAACAATGTTATGTTGTCAACTGCCTAGCTTTATTTTGTTTACCCAACATGTTCACTATTTTATGGAGAGACGCCACTAGTGAAACTATGCCCCCCAGTCCATTCTTTTACATCGATTACAACCTTGTTTATATGATTTTCATCATCACTTGCTCACTGTTCCGTTTTACTCTCATCTCCAAATACACCATATGTTTATTCTCTTCTTAACGGCAAGAAGGAAAGATCGACAACCTTCCTAAAATTTTGGGAGGAAAAGAAGGATTGTTCCTTGTGTGCAGGTCCACGCTTGTTGAAGCGCCAGAAAACAAGCAACCTAGATAATAACCTTGAAGTCATATTGGATTGATCACCTTGTTTTTTTCACTGAGGGAAATTTTCTTCTACGCTATAACATACCTTCCTCTTGGGTTTCCTAACGAGTGTGTATGTGTGATTCAAGCCATCAAGCTATATTTATGGCGTCTTTGTCGGGGACTTCAAACATTTAGCTAGGAGAGTTAGACACTTCCACACTGTCTCTTTTGTTTTTCTCTATGTCAAAAACACAACAAAAAAAATTAGAATTTCAGCTTTTATTCCTTTTCCCATTTTGTAAGTTTGCTTTTATCTTTGTTTTATTAGCATGTGTAGCGCTACTCCTTTTGTTATTTTTACGCGAGACTGAGGCACTCACCTTCAAACAAAGAGGTGTGAAAATTTTGTTTGATTCTTGAGATAGAATTTCTGTTGCACACACAAAAAATGCAACATGTCCTAGCTTTAAATGTACTGGTTAGCTGATTTTACCTTTGTCTTTTTGGTTCGTGTAAGCATGCTTTAGACCTAGTTGTAGGAGGATTTTTTTTCAAATGTAAAGAAACTAAAGCTATTAATGCTATGAAAAGGATTAGTTAGTTTCTTGGTGGATGATAATGGGATGGGTGATATAACTAAAATACTTGATAAAATTGAGAATAAACTTGATGTTTTAAGCTTGAAGGAAACAAAAAACCTTTACAAGATGGGAAAGTCATTACTGAATTAGATAATGATTAGGAAGCTTATATTAAATTTTGATTTATGATCAAATCTTTATTTCTTATTGTGACATTGGTTCCATGATATCTACTATGCCCAAAATGGTATATGATTCTTTAAAATGTGAAAACATGATTTATTACCCATTTTATCACCCACATGCGTATGGTAGTGTTTCTAAGATTATGGGAAAGGTTAAAGATATTCAGGTATCTATTCGTAATAAAGTTTCCCCTGTGGATTTTATGATTACAGATGAAGGAGATCAAGGAAATATAGTGCTTGGTAGATCTTTCTTGAAAACTGTGGGATGCATCATAAATGTTAGGTTTCGTTTCATAAGTTTCTATGCTTCTATTAGGGGAAAGTTTGATTTTCATAACAGACTTAAAGATTTTCTTTTCGAGGAAGTTTGTGACCTTGATGACAAAGTTATTGAAAATACTTGATTCTTACTTTATGCCTAGCTAAAAGGCGTTAAAGAAAAAGCACTTTTGGGAGGCAACCCACTTTGTTTTCTTTTAGTTTCTTTTTGTTTTCTTTGTGTCTTGGAAGTTTCTACCTCTGTAGAAACCTCTCTATATGCTTTTAATTTTGTTTTGTGTCAAGACTTGCCTCTATTTGAAGGAAGTGCAAGGTTTGGTTTTCTCTCAAGATTTTTGTACCTTACCACTAAATTTGTATCATGCCACGAGAGCATTATAAAATTCTAAAAACATTGGACACATGACTCATTTTGTTATCTATCTTTCATTAGTACTGAGTTTTCCGATTTGATCCATGGAAATGCTTCAAAAAAATCATCTTTACAAACAGTTCTATTTTGACAGATTTCTGCCTATATTTGCACTTGTCCCTTTACTTGTTTCTTTTGAGATTATCTAGGGGTGGAGTGCTTTAAGAGAAATTAGTGACAATATCTAATGTTTAAATCGATTGTTTACAATGTGTTCATGGAGTACCTAAGTGGATTTATTTATTCGAGTATTAGCTCCTCTAATGAAGATTATGAGATGTTTTGTGTGAAAAAAGTTTTTAAGTGCCACGAGAGAGGATGATATGAGAATATAAAGGAATAAAAACTGCTCAAGCTTGGGGACGAACAATGGCACCCCAAGAAATATTGAAGAAGTATCAAGCATAAAAACTTGGGGATTCCTTGGCACCCCCTTCTTCATCCACAGAATTATCAGGTCGTCTCCATTGAAACTATGTTTTTATTGCTCTAATATTATGCGCTATTTTTCGACCGTATTTTTGTTTATTACATTAAGTTTTTTTTCCTTGCTTATCATATGCTTAGCTGGATCTTAGCATTCTTTTTTGGGTGAGAGACACACTCCACTTTTTCATAGAATACTCTAGTGTTCCACTCTCATATTCTTTGAGTATTTAGTTTTTTGCTACTGCTGTTTTTAACTCTTGTTTTTTTTTCATTTGCATCTTGTTTAGATCCCTTATTTTTCCTTTTCTTAATTCTCATTGTTCTTTCATGTGTATTATTTAAGAGAGTTGTTTCAAATAATTTAATTGGTGTTGCTTTAATAATAAATAAGTTTCATGCATGTGTTAGTGGTGTATTAATTGGTGTTGGCTTACAGGGTGGTTTTGCTTGGACTTGTCATGTTGGATGGATATTTTAATAATGTTTGCTTAGTAATTCATGTTGTCCTATGACTAGTATCAAATAACTTAGAGTGCATAATGTGTTATTGAAATGTCAACATCTGTTGTTTTGTTCATGATGTGGTGTTCTCCTTTTAAGAAATTATTTGGGTTGATTTGGCACATTCTTACACCATGTTAAGACTGTAAATAAAGTCAATGTAGACTTGATGATCTTTACTTTTGTGATCGTAATATCACATCCATTCTTTATTCAATGAAATTTTGTTGCAGTGCATAATTATGGCCGTTATTGCTCTCTTAGTTGGTCGCTCTCAGTCTATTGCTACCCTTCACCTGTAGTGAGTATGACCTCTAATCGTGCATCCAAACCCTTGAACCAAGTTATTCCAATTGTATACACCATACTAATGACTCCCAAGTGCAGGAGATCAATTGTAGTACCTTTCGATAAGTATTTGAGCGTCGAACCCACGAGGAGCTGAAGGTAAGCTATCTATTCTCTAAAGCCCTATACCCCTCTTATATGGTTGTTTATGCAAAGCAATAAGTTTGACTAAAAGGAACTAACTAATTAAAAGCAAGTGACGTGGAGTGTGGTTTGTCTAGTAACTAGTGAAGCAAGTTTAAAATGCAAGTAATCCTAGAGAAAGTTTCTAAAGCAAGTTTCTAAGCAAGTTTCACCAGTAGCAAGCAGCAAATATCTCAAGTATCTCAAGGGAGCAAGTGTTCTAGCAATAGGTGTTTCGTTCGTGTGGTTGTCACAATTAGTGAAGCACATGTTTTAGTCTTAGTTGTTTCTTCTAGGAAGGAGCCATGAATAGATATAGTCAAGTAAATGATCTACAACCCCTTATGATGGATCATGTGGCCAAGTAAATGACTGCACAAGATTGATTAAGCCATAAAGTCCCACCATAGCCTTATGTTCTAAGGTCCCCTATATATATCCCCCAATAACTCAACTTTGTGGCTCGGTCTCAGGTTACTGTCACTCCCAAGTCACCACCGCTCCATTATGCTACCGGTGATCACCTTACATGCATTCCCCAACATATGCGTGCACTCATATATTGTACATAAAGACAATCATAGAAGATAACAAACTTGTATGCAACCAATCAACGAATTATTTCACCATTGCCAAGAACAATTCACTACTCAAACATAGACGAGGAGACACAATACATCAAGGGAATATAGTATTGCATCATACATTGTGTTTGCCAAGAGATTACAGTGGAGAGATGGAGCTGATCTTGCTGTAGATGTTGATGATGAACACGCCGGAGGGGGCTGGAGCCCTCCGGGGGTGATCCCGGCGACGTTTCCCCCCTCCGATCTTCTCCGGCGGCAACCTTCTGTCTCTCTTTTTCGTGGTTTTGTCTCTCGACGCCGTCCCCTTCTCGAAAAGTCCAGGGGACCCTTTATATAGTCGTTTTTAGGTCACGAGACACTCGGGAGAAGAAAGATCGATGACATCGGAGCCACGGGGGCAAAAAGGGGGCCCCACACGCGGCCAAGGAATCTGGCCGCGTGGAGGGTCCTCTTTTCCACCTGGTTGGCCTTTTGGCCCTCTACTTTGGCCCATGGTCTTCGTCTCGAAAATTCTGAACCGTGCTCTTTGGCCTTGCCCTTTTTGGAGTCCCGAAGCTCCCGGAAAGTCTGAAACACTAAAAAGTACGTTTTCTGGAAAAACAGGGTTAGAACCAAAAGAAGGGGGATTGTTCAGAAAATCCCCCAAATCATTATAAAACATGAATATAAGTTGCTAATATGTAGGAAAAACAAGTAATAACATGCAAAGTTCATCTATGCATTTTACATGTATCAACATCCCCAAGCTTAACCCATACTCGTCCTCGAGTATGAAGGTGATAAAACTAACATGGACTTTGCATTTTAAAACAATCATGGAATATCAAAGAAGATTATTCATGCTACATATAATCAAATGATTCATAACGTAGATGAGTAGCAACATACAATTCATGTTATAAAAATATCAAACATGCAAGCAAAGATGCTTCATGAAAGTTCACAAAGTGTATAATGAAATAAAAGCACTATGGACCAAATTCATACACAAAATGAAAAATAAAATCCTATATTGGTCAAAGAATAGCATAATGGAAAATAGAAAATATGGTGGACACTTTGGAGAAAATTGAGTAGAGGTAAAACATGATCAAGTCTTATTTAGCCTCTAAATTATTCAACTAAAATTACTAATTGAAATGTGGCGTCCATTGGTCTAAGACTCTCATTGCCCCTTTATCACTAGCATCTTAAATTGTGAATGTTGAAGTAATGTGATTGATAAGGTGTTGGTTGAATGCCTCATGCCCCGTGAGTGTGAAAACCTACTCCATGATTACTCAACTTAAGATTCCTAATAAGCTTTGTACAATCATAATAAGTATTAATGACATCATAGAGAACCGCAAAGAGCTACCTCTTGCCCCATGACATGGAAACAAGCCCATGTTACAATGACAAGATGAACAAACGGAGTAGACTCATCATCCTTTTTATTTTCATTCACTATTATGCATAGCTTCTTATTTTATTATAGGATGTGTTGTAGAGTCACTCAAGCTGTAAGTAAATTTCCACCATGATAAAGCATGGCTTGGGCTAGCGGCCCAATGCGTTTCTCTAGTCATATAGATACTTACTCATCAAAACTTACTATTCCTCTATTTCATTTCGGCATGGCAGGAGTCCAAAAACAAAAGTACATGATATCAACCAAATGTAAAAAAAATTGTGCAATGTTGAAAGCTTTCCGGTGATACACGTTTATAGCTAGCTCCCAACCACACACTTGTCAAACGCAAAACTTGTGGCTCCCATTATTGGGTCATGTTTATTAGATGCATAAAAAGTAAAGTGTGCCTTCAAAATTTCATGAGAGTCCTATCCCAAGTTCAACCCATGACAATTAATAAAGTGAATATCTTAATTTAGAACATAAATAACACAATAACATGGTGAACATACTCGGAAAAACAATGAAGCTAATGGGAAGATATGGTGGACTCACTGGAAATACTTGGCTAAGGAGTGTTGGAAACAAGTTTTTACTTGTTGGAATTTTAAAATTTTTGGGCTAGCAAGAGGGAGATAGTTGACCAGCTACTATTCATGCATATGTCCATAGAACTACTCATTTCATGACAAACTAAATAAACCAGCAATTAACATCAAGGACATGAATAAGAGATAGCTCAAGACAACATTGTTGCAAAATTCTACACATAAAAAGCCTATAAATCATGCAAACATATGTATCTCTTCAAATCAACCATGTCATCCCTATTCCAAATCATAATACTAGCATCCAATACATTCCACCCCAAACTCCAGTAGCTCAATCTCATATAAAATGATGGTAATGGTCTTATCAAAATAAAAATAAAAACAAAAACTAGACGCTTCAAGTCTCTACGATAAATGCTTTGCTTAGAAAAACAGAAAGTAGTCGTGTGCTAACCAAAAGAGTGTAGCTCCAGTGGGGTGTTCATCACATCCCCAAGCTTATGTCTTTCACCATTCTTGGATGTCTTGAGGCGCAGCTCCTCTATTCCCTGTGAAAAAAACTTCACAAAACATGTTTCTCCCATTCTTTTTCTGTGGGGTGAGATTAGCAAGGACAAACAAATCACATGCTTGCTGCGCAAAATTCCAAAACAAATGCTCCAGAAGATAGACAATAAGGTTCATAATGTTGTATGTTCACTCTCTAGCTCTAAAAGATCAAGGAAATTCAAGTCCCAAACCCAAAGAGTGCATCCAACAAAAGAAGGCAAAATCTGTCCAGAAAAGCAATAGCAGAAAAACGAACGTTTTCTCTAAGCTGGGATCATCACAAAATTAATCCAATTTTTATGCTTACAGAGTACGAAAAGTTTCATAACATACTAAAAAATTAGCTCAATCCGACTTACAGATAAAAAGTGAAAAATCGTACGGTGAGCAGAATTGTGCTGAAACAGAAATTACAAGCACTAGGATAGCAACTTTTAAATCCAAATGGGTGAAACTTGACACTTTATTGAAAACTCCAGAAACTAAACTAAAGAATAAGTCTCTTGTTACAGCAATAGGACACTAGGAAAAACCAACTAAGAACAACCGGGTTGCCTCCCATAAAGCGCTTTATTGATAGCCGTATAGCTAGCCTTTTCTTACTTAACATCATGATGGTTGGAGTGAGGTGGCTTTGCATCCCCAAGCTTGGATTCTTGTACTTATTTGATACATGTAGGGTGAGCCCAGGGGTAAATCCCCAATCTTGATTGGTTGTCCCTCTTGATCTTTGTTCATCTCACTCAACTCTTCCTCCTGAAAAATTCTTCTTACACAAATCTCAACATAAAACTTGATTAGAGGGTTAGTGCCTCCATAAATAAAATCCACATAGATACAGCAAAGACACATCATGAGTTGATTCTAAATATTAACTAATGTTACTACAGTTGTGCATTTCTCCTTGATCAAAAGAATCACACAAAACACAAGTAATGAGAGCAATGCAAAATAAAGACATAATCTGCCAAAAACTGAACAGCCCGTAAAGAATGAATTTTTAGAGGCACTTAAGTTGCTCAAATCAGAAAACTTAAAACTAATGAAATATGTAGTGATAACTAAATATTGCTGTCGTAAATTACCAGGTCAAAATTCCACTTCTGTGATTTTAAACATTTTTCGCAGTGAAGTTCAGGAATCTGTTTTCTGGACAGCTAATTACTATTGTTTAATCCTATCTCTCATATAAGATTATTCTTGCCATTTATGATGAGAAATAAGACAGAAATGTGATGTTACAGTAGTGAACTAATATTTTTATCGTTTTTAGCTTTGGAAAAAGTTTTAATGATAGAGACTTTGCAATGGTTCCATTGGCATGAACAACACATGTTCAAGGTCGACCCCAACTTCTCCATTACTCATCCTTCTCATTTACTTTCCAAAAATTTTATAAAATGAAAATCTTAAACTAAATGATAGATAACAGTAGGTAAAGGTATTTTACATGTTGAAAAGACATAAATGTGTGCTCAAACCGAATAGGAAATTAAAGCATAAGGAACACACCAAAAAATATTAAACAATTTATTTTTAAGTCTAACCCCTTTCCTATGCATTGGCATTTTGTAATGAAACAAATAAAAGAAGCACATAATAGCGAGCATAGAAAGGTAGATCAAGTGCAACTTCAATACTTTCAGTATAAAGATGGGAAACTTAATATTGTTGAAATATGTGTAACCATGTTTCCCTCTCTCATAATAATTTTCAGTAGCATCATGAATAGATTCAACAATATGAATATCACATAAAACATTCTTATCATGAGCCACATGCATAAAAGAATCACTACTCTCCACAGAAGTAAAATCCTCATTAGTGATAGTGGGAGTCAAACATTCATAATTTTCATTGCAATCATCATATATAGGAGGCATAGTATCATCAAAGTGAATTTTCTCCTCCAAGCTTGGGGAACTAGAAATATCATGCTCATCAAAACCAACTTCCCCAAGCTTAAAACTTTCCATAGAATTAGCAAGTATATCATTTTTATCCTCAATAGTAGGGGGACTAAAAATATCATATTCATCAAGACAAACGTCCCCAAGCTCAAGGTTTTCCTTAGCAATAAAGGTGTTCAAAGAATTAGTACTACCACAAATATGATTGTTGTGCAAATAATTTTTCAATTTCTCCTCAAACACTTCATGTACTAATTCAAGGTAGATATTATACAGTTCTAAAATTGTTTGGTTGTTTTCCATTTTATAATTTTTTTTGTGTTTTAGGTTTATATGTTAGTATGCAATGCAAACAAGAATAAAAGCTTAGCACAACGCTCCCCGGCAACGGCGCCAGAAAAGTGCTTGATGACTCCCAAGTGCAGGAGATCAATTGTAGTACCTTTCGATAAGTATTTGAGTGTCGAACCCACGAGGAGCTGAAGGTAATCTATCTATTCTCTAAAGCCCTATAACCCTCTTATATGGCTGTTTATGCAAAGCAATAAGTTTGACTAAAAGGAACTAACTAATTAAAAGCAAGTGACGTGGAGTGTGGTTTGTCTAGTAACTAGTGAAGCAAGTTTAAAATGCAAGTAATCCTAGAGCAAGTTTCTAAAGCAAGTTTCACAAGTATCAAGCAGCAAATATCTCAAGTATCTCAAGGGAGCAAGTGTTCTAGCAATAGGTGTTTCGTTCGTGTGGTTATCACAATTAGTGAAGCACATGTTTTAGTCTTAGTTGTTTCTTCTAGGAAGGAGCCATGAATAGGTATAGTTAAGTAAATGATCTACAACCCCTTATGATGGATCATGTGGCCAAGTAAATGACTGCACAAGATTGATTAAGACATAAAGTCCCACCATAGCCTTACGTTCTAAGGTCCCCTATATATATCCCCCAATAACTCAACTTTGTGGCTCGGTCTCAGGTTACTGTCACTCCCAAGTCACCACCACTCCATTATGCTACCGGTGATCACCTTACATGCATTCCCCAACATATGCGTGCAATCATATATTGTACATAAAGACAATCATAGAAGATAACAAACTTGTATGCAACCAATCAACGAACTATTTCACCATTGCCAAGAACAATTCACTACTCAAACATAGACGAGGAGACACAATACATCAAGGGAATATAGTATTGCATCATACATCGTGTTTGCCAAGAGATTACAGTGGAGAGATGGAGCTGATCTTGCTGTAGATGTTGATGATGAACACGCCGGAGGGGGGTGGAGCCCTCCGGGGGTGATCCCGGCGGCGTTTCCCCCCTCCGATCTTCTCCGGCGGCAGCCTTCTGTCTCTCTTTTTCGTGGTTTCGTCTCTTGGTGCCGCCCCCTTCTCGAAAAGTCCAGGGGACCCTTTATATACTCGTTTTTAGGTCACGAGAAACTCGGGAGAAGAAAGATCGACAGCATCAGAGCCACGGGGGCAAAAAGGGGGCCCCACACGCGGCCAAGGAATCTGGCCGAGTGGAGGGTCCTCTTTTCCACCTGGTTGGCCTTTTGGCCCTCTACTTTGTCTCATGGTCTTCGTCTCGAAAATTCTGAACCGTGCTCTTTGGCCTTGCCCTTTTTGGAGTCCCGAAGCTCCCGGAAAGTTTGAAACACTAAAAGGTACGTTTTCTGGAAAAACATGGTTAGAACCAAAAGAAGGGGGATTGTTCAGAAAATCCCCCAAATCATTATAAAACATGAATATAAGTTGCTAATATGTAGGAAAAACAAGTAATGACATGCAAAGTTCATCTATGCATTTTACATGCATCACATACCTATCCATAAATGGTATTTCCCTGCCATTCAAGTAAATTACTTTGTGCTACCTTCAAAATATTTGTCCCTTTTTGTTGTTATTTTATCTCATGAGTAAGTGGTAGATGGTTTATTATTTATTCCATGTTGAACGGATTTACCCATTGAATTGGATGCATAATGTGCTTGTCCTTAATATTGCAAAACATGCTACAAACGGGTGCCCGACCTAGAAACGATAATGCCAACATATAATGTCTCAACATTCTCCTCACAGTTTTCTCCCGAGAAATAAGTCATAATTTACTTGTGTAAACAAAGGAGAAAGAGGACTGTTATTGTTCCTCTATGGGAGCCTCTCTTAAAAGTTTCATTCAACATGGGAAGTAATTAATTATTTATCATCATTCGTTGATAAACACATGCACCTCTCAAATTGCTTTCATACATCTATTTTACAAAATAAAAAGCTCTAACACATGAGTAATCCATTCTTACCTCTACGAAGCGCATATCTTTTACTTTTACGTTGAGTCTCAATCATTCTTTCTTAAAGCACCAATTAGGAGAGCATAATTTTCATTCTGAGTATAATGTGCATTGTCTTAAAATCTTATTGATTGAGGTATGAGTGTGGTATTGGTTATCCTATCTAGTCACCACTTGAATTTGGGAGGTGTCCTAGCATTTATGTTTTTCTATTCCGCAAAGGACAAGCGGGACACCACTCTACCATGATTTTATTATGAGCATTATAAACTTCCTGTTATTTGCAATGCCACATAATTTGTTTCTAGTTTTTTGTGATCTTTTCATGAGGCAACTTAGTTGCCAAGCTTTATTATTATTATAAAATTCATAATGCCTTTGTTAAAGTTTTCTCATCCCAGAACACTTTACATGTTAATTATCAAGTTTGTGTTGGCAGCATGTCACCTCAAAATTATCTTTGTTATCACTTATCTACTCGAGAACGATCAAAAGTTAAGGTTGGGGATGCAGATACGTCCCAGAGAACTCCACCTTCATATACACCTACGGCGCCTAGTCCTGGATGGCGAAGCGCTGCAGAATTAGCTCCAACATACGTGTGCATACTCTCAGAGGGGTAACACATGAAACCCTCACCATGCTTGATCAAGGTGCTGGATACAGCGAGTCGGAAACATCATCACCCACATGCTTGTGCGTTAGGATCTTCTACATGCTTCATCAACATCATCACCGACATCTCTTCCGCTACTAACGGTGTTTGGTATAAGATCTCAAAAACTAGATCTTGAAATTAATATTCACTTATATCTGCATAGCAAGGTCTTGGTTGTTACGTAGCATGCATGACGAAAATTTTAAATTCCCGTTAGGCAAACCAATACTAGGTCATTTGGGTTGAAAGCTATGAATGCTTGTACATGATATCCCATTTTGTGATAGATTAAAAAAACTATCATATTTCATCTTTGGTTTTTTTTTCTCGTAGCTAATACACATAAAAGATACTTCATGCATAGAAATCTTGAATATTCTTACATTTTTTCTTTAAAATGGCATCAAAATGGTTAAGATGCATGGCTACTCATAACAAGGGTTGAATCATTGAAAACTATTCATTTTTTTTATATATGCTGACTACTTGTTTACCTAAAATTGATTTTTTTAGAATTTGTAGGAACAAGGGATAATGTACTTGTAATTCAATTTTGAACCGGCATAAGGTTATTTAAATTGGCAAAATTTACTAGAAATGTTGTAAATCCATAGAAATTGTTCACGAAATATGGCTTAGTCTCTTTGAAAAATGAGAGGTGCCACTTTTGCAATATTTATTTTGCAATTGCTTTACGTAAGAAAAAGAGCCCAATTTTTGGCACTTAAAAATAAAAATATTTTTTTGCATATGGAAACATTAGAAACTCTGTATGGAAATATTGTTTGGACTGACAAGATTTACCTTTTTTTTCCAATATTGTTTGGTATATTATGCACTTTTAGGTCCCTCCAAAAAAAAATCCAAATGAGCACATGCACTTTATTGCTTTTTTATGGTTTGATGAGTGTTAAAAAATTCGCTAAAGCGTAGCCTTTGCTAAGTGTTTCTGTTTCATGAGTGTAACACTTGAGAAAGGACCTATTTTCCTACTATCGCTTTGTGTCCCTAGTTTTTGTGTATGTTATACTCAGCAAAGGTCGTTTTTGTCGAGTGCCCGATGAAATGCACTCGCCAAACTGCCTGACACTTGGCATACGTTCTTTTCCCTAGTGTTGTAAAGTGCTTGTTGCATCTTGGGAGATGATATCTTTCTTCTTAACTATGAGGTTGGCTATGTCACAAACGTGTGTAAAAGGTCTTCACCGAGTGTAAAGCCAGTAATAAAGGATAGCAATAGGTTCATGGCTATTAAACTATTGGCTTAAACAAAATAAATACGGTGCTAAGTAGCTAAACCCATTCTTCTATTCAATATTCGACCCATCTCACCTCATATTTTCAATCAATTATTCGAGTACCATTTTTGGAACTAAATTCCTTTAACATGTACTCCCTCCGTTCCAATATGTAAAACGTTTTAGGTACTTCACATGGTGACAAGGTTTGGACCCAAATGAGTGAACGTGCACACTAATGCATGTCTACATACATGTAGATACATATGAATGTGTCTAAATGCTAAAATATTTTATATTATGAAACAGAGGGAGTATGTTATTGCTGACTTAAGGAAGGAGACCTATGGTATCATCGAGTGCTCCGTGAGACCTAGCGTGTGAAGGTTATGGGGATGCAAATCCAATTGATCCTAACCTTTCTAGATTTAGTAACAGAGAAAATATGGTGGTTCAACGATTGGCGCTTCCCCGGCGTGTGTGTCGGTGTGTCTTGAAAACGGTCGTTTGAATGTTGTTTAATCATATACGAGCAAGGTGGTTTAACTTTTAAGGTATAGACCTCTTACACATGTTGCACCGGGCCATGGGTCGGAAATTTCTAAGCGGAAGATTATAAAACATGTTATACTCCCTCCATCTCATATTAATTGTCTCAAAGTTGGACAAAAATGGATGTGTCTAGCTATATTTTAGTGTTAGATATATTTATTTCTGTCTAACTTAATATGCAAAATAAAATAGTATTTGATTTAGCAAAAAACCATGCGTACAAGTTATTTTCTTTTTTGCAAAAAAAAAGTAGTTCATGTAAAAACATGAAGACAAATATGCAAATGAACTATGGTAGGGATATTTAAAATCATAGGGAAAGTAACACTGTAAAAAGTACAGTAATATTACCTAAGCTTCACATGTAGTGTATACGTCTAGTAATGAAGAAGAAAGCAAACGATGATGTGCTCGCTAAACTTGTCAGAACGGCAACGCGGAACAAAATGCAAACCACACATGACGTGTGGTCTTCCGATCCAGACCTGATATAACATTGCTTAAATCAATTTGTGTTGCTAACAGAGCTTGCCCCTCTGTGCTGGCCTCCTCCCCGCAGGGGTTTATAAAGACGTTCGATCCTCCTTACGCGAGCGATGTGGTACTACTAAAGTAAAGCAACACCGGAATCTCGAACTTGTGGTGCGTGCGTGTCGCGGTGAGCTGGGCTGTACTTTGGCCCAGTATCCTCTCTAAGCAAACCATGATCTCCTGGCTTGCCATCATGGCCTGAGTCAACAGCCGGCCCAATTTGGTACGCCCATCGGAAGATATAGAACGTTAACATTCTCTCCAAGGAAAAAAAAGGGGGGCAATTTCTCTTGCGAGTGTTAACACCGACTCGCTGTAAAATAAGCGATGGCACGATTCGAACCTGTGACCAAGCCATCAGGGGGACGACAGCGCGCCGGTATGGTCGGTTCGGCCGAACTGTCGAAAAAAGCCCCTCGAGCCCATGTCATGGCAGGCCCCCGCGCAGGCGGCTTGGCACGCCGCCATCACCTGTCCCAGGTTTCTCCGCCTCCCTTCCTCTCCGACGTCGCCGGTGTTCATCGCCGGTGGCGGTGGCCCCTTCCTCTCTCCCCTCCTAGTTGCGTCCTCGCGCGGGCAGCGCGCCTCTGGGTGGTGCACCTCGGCGGCGGAGGTCCGGCATGGCGGGGCAGAGTGACCTGCCCGGCCACGGGTGGTGGGTACGACGGTGGCGCCACCCTTGGTTGCCATGGAGGCTGGGGCGAGCTCAGCTTGGGCCTCGAAGCCCATATATGAATACTTTGGGCCTGATCTGGGTCAGGGCGGGCCGGCTTGACCTCGCTGCCTACGGGTTGACTACGAACAACTCGTCATGTGGGTGACTGCAACGACATCACCCCTGCTGCAGCACGGCGGCGGATTTTCGCGGATATCTTTGGGTCCGGCCGGCCTATGGTACCGATTGAGGGTAGCGACGATGCTGGCCTTCGTGCGGCAGCGTGACAGCGAAGACTTGATGGGCCCTTCTGGGGCTCGGCCGGGCCGGAGAGGCCTGGCGTGTCTCTGCTGTCGCGTTCGGTCGGCACCCTCTGACGGCGGTGGAGGACTCCCTCCAGGTGGTCGTGTTGTTACCGCCCTCTGGCTTCAATGGTCTGGTATGCTCCTTTCGTTGTGTCCTAACGGCTACCGCCTTTTGCGGTGGAGGTTGTTCCCTTCCGCGTGGTTGTCGTCCTGCTACCCCCTACGACGACGGTCTCTTCTTAGTCCGGCCTCGTTGTGTTTGCCATGGTGAGGTGGCGTGCGTTGGTGGGTGGCAAGATTGGTGGAAAGCTACAGATTGTCCGACGATGTGGTTTTCCGGGGATCGGGGGAAATCCCTATCATCTTGGCATCGACGTGGTGACGCTTGTGAGTGACGTTGTTCCTTCTTGAAGGGTGTTGGATGTACCTCTTCTCCACTTCCCGCAGCGTACCAGGGGAAACCCTAGGACCAGTCCGGGCAGTAGCGTCGTCGCTTCTTTCCTTTTTGGAGGTGCTGCTTGGTACGCGTTGATTTAGAGTTCTATGAGTGCGCTAGAAATACTCCGAGGGCGCAACGATTGCGGGTCATCTTCGTTCGTCGAACCACCAAAGTTGACATTGTTTCCTTTTTATTGTTTGGCCCCACCAATGGCATCGAAGTTGTACTGTGTGGTTTCTATATTAATATAGGAGGCCGAAAGCCTGTTTCGTCACCTAGCCATTAGGGGAACATACTGATAGCCACTGGGCTACCAAGCGTTCATATACACAGTTCGTTTCTAATCTTTTTATTGTTTCCTCTTTCTATTTCATTTTTTCCTATTTTCTTTTTTTTGTTTATGTTTTCTTTTATGTTTTATTCTTTATGTTTCTATTTATTTTTTCTATTTTATGGTTTTTTGTTTTCTTTTCGCATATTTAATTTTTTTTTTGATATTTTCAAAATCCGAATCATTTTTCCGTTTCTCTTTTATTGAACTTTTTTCAAATGTGGAACCATTTTTTAGTTTGAAACCATTTTTAAAAATTCCATTTTCAATTTCGATCTATTTTAAAAAATTAGAACCATTTTAAAATTTGGAACAATTTTGGTTGACCGAAATATATGGTTCACGTTTGTTTTGGTTAATTTTCGGGGCACTGATGGTTTCACTAGTTTGTTTTGGTTCACCGAAATTTCTGGTTCAGAATTATTTTTTGGTTCAAACTAAAAATATTTAGATTATATATTTTTTTTCAAATTTGAGATGTGTTAATGTTTGAAATTGTATGTATTTTTTGAAATTTGTTCAAACTTAAAAATTGCTCAAAATTAAAAAACGATCATATTTAGAGAAATGTTGAAATTTTACAAAATGTCTTTAGAATCAGAATATGTTTGGATTTTTCGAAATATACTGCCTATATTGGTGGCAACATTAGGCTAGATTTTTTTTTAATTCATTTGACATGAGCTTGCCACGTATATGCGGTGGGAAAAAGAAAAAAAAAAAGAAAAGGATAGGTGAGCGTAGTAGTACGACATGGTATCTCACCCATACGGCATCATGGAAGCACGCACTAAACAAGTGCAACTTGTACGGCAAGATCGATCGATGTGTCCTTGCAGAGGAGGCTTTCTATACGCGGCTAAACAAAAGTGGGCTGACTCATATGTAATCAATCCATCCTGGTACGGGCAAGTGCGGGCGAGCCGATACTTCAGCTCACAGAAGGCGAGACATAGGGGAAAATAATTATATGAGACATGGTCTACAAATTTAGTCTCGTGGACTAACTTCACCAATTGACACGTCGGCAGGAGAGAGAAAAAACCGAAATTTACATGTCTATTTATAGATCTAAACTGCCATACATGCCACGTATCAATTGGTGGAGTTGGTCCACGGGGCTAAATTTGTAGACCGGGTCTCATATAATTATTTTCCACACATAGGGGCTCTCATTTATCAACAACAACAACAAAAGAAAAGGGATAGAACACTACGTGCAGCACGAAACAGGTTTTCGCCCCGCAATATTAATATAGCAACCGACCGAAACACATAGTTCGCTGGGGCAAACAACACAGGGTACGCCCAAAAGAAACCAAAAGAGAACGAAAAAGAAAAAGAAAAAAAAGGCGCCGATAATGGCGGAGCAACGAAAACGAAGGTGACTCGCCACCGGTGCGCCCTCCGGAGAAGTACCACCACACTCCTAGCTCTCCGAAACGTCACATACCAAGCAACACCTCCAAGAAGGTGAGCGACGATGACGACGCTGCTGCCCGACCAGTCCCAGGGTTAACCTGGTGCCCGTTCTGGGGTTTCCCCCGGTATGTCATGGGGTGGGGGAAGGGGCAAACCCGACGCCCTACAAGAAGGAAGGCCACACTCGTAGGCGTCGCCGCGTCGGTGTCTAGACGACGGGGATTTCTCCCGACCCCAACCATCCACGACCCCAGACGTTCCGTCGCGCTCCACCAAGCAAGCCATCCACCTACAAACGCCACCCCGGTATTGCAATCACCGCCGCCGTCACTCCGAGAAGTACGTCGCGAGGCCGGAAGACCGAGCCGAAGGTACACTAGCGAGGGGGGAAGTAGTATAGTAATGCGCGGGAGGGATCAACCTCCACCGACAATGCGGTAGCCGACCGGATGCAGCATTAGGGACATACCAGACCCGCCTGGCCTGGACGGGCCCGACTTGGACCCGTAAAGTCCCCGCCGTCGCACTGCAGCAGGCACATCACCATCACCACCACCCCCGGCCCGATCACCTTCAACGCCGTCAACCAGGAGGGATGCTGCCACGACGGAACCGTTGGCAAGCCAGCCGCCGCAACCCAAGCCCATGCCGCCAAGGGGCAGCACCACCGCCACGCACACCACCCAACCCCGCCGAGCCACCACCGGTCCAAGCAGCACCGCGCCACCCAGCGCGCGCGGAGAGAGTACACGCACCAACGGGCCACCGGCACCACAGAACGTCAGATCCGAGTCCTCGTGTTGGAGCTGCAAGACACGAGGCAGAGCGAGAAGGCAGCACGGCGCCTCCGTGCCACCCGCAGGTTCCACCTGCACGTCCGGTCGTCGGGGCCCATCTGCCCCGATCAGACCCCAGCGCTGGGAACAGGCAAATCCAGCCGGGGCCCACCCGACCCAGATCGGGCCCAACGGGACCAGATCTGGGCTAGAAAGCCCGCGCCGCCGGAAGCCCCCGCGCCCCACACCACCGGTCGCCGCCCCAACCTCCACCCGCACCACGCCCACGCCATGCCGCCATCGCCGCCGCCCGCGACCCCATGCCGCCGCCCAGGTCGAATCGCGCTGCCACGAACCGCCACGGACAGGGGGCCCCCGCTCCGCCCCACCCGCGCGAGAGAAGAACCGCCTGCCGCCGCCGGAGCCGCGCGAGCTTTGCCCGGCAGCCCTTGCCGGCGGCGGCAGGAGGGGAAGGCGGGAGGAGGAGACGAGGGAGGGAGGCGCTCGGGTTTGCCCGTCGCCCGCGGGGGGGGGGGGGGGAGGGGCGAGCGAGCGAACAGTTTTTTGTCCGAGCTTGTGGTGGCAGCCCAACACTACGTGCAGCCGCCATCCGCGCCTACGCGGCTTGGACAGTTACATTTGCATCGGTCATCCATTCACTAGCTTGATTGCAATCCTGGCCATCTGGAACGAAAATTAAGGATATAAGCCGCTTGTACGGGCGATTCCGGCGAAATAGAGGAAGAAAACTGGAAGCAAGGAGGCAGAAGGGAGAAATGGTGCGGAACCTCTCCGGAGAGGGGTTGCCCCCTTTAATGGAGGGGAACCGCCGTTCGGCCTCCGGCACAGAATCACCGCCACGTGGGCCTCTCCCACATCCAATTCAAAAACTTTCGCGCGCGGCCATAGAAGATCCAGGAGAAAGAATCGAGGCATCGTCGTCTCCGCAGAGAAACAATTCAGAGCGATAGGACGTGGCTCATGTCAGCCACGACCCCCGTCGTGACGTCATCTGGCCAGCCGACACGACCTAGCCGACTGACGCAAAAGCGCAGTAGATCAAGTGCACGGAGAAGAACATGCAGAAACCTTCTTAACAGTGTCGGCTCCAAAAACTCCAACATGTTCGGAGGCTACTATCGGGGAGATTGGGCCTAATTAAGCTAATGACAAGATCATAACAAGACCAAGAAGATGGTCGGCTGGTCTGGCCATTTCTCAGGCGGCTACAGTTAGGCCGGCTGGTCCTGGCTGGCTAAAGGCCCCAGCTGGACCTGTTCTGGCAAGCAAGGACAAGCATTGAAAGGAGCAACGGGCTAAAGGTTGATGTGACGGTGCACACGATGTCAACTATCTTTCTACTGGCATACTAGGCGTCCATATCTTTAAACTTTGGCCGCATGCGTCAACATCAGTAGTCCTCCCGTCAGGTCCATGTTGTACCATGTAACCATACCCAAGGACACGCATACTGTGTATGACCCTGATTGGGTCCCAGCCGTCCCATCGTATAGCCGGCCCCGCATGTCAGCCGGACTGCCAACACCTATATAAGGCAGTCCGGGCTCCTGTAGAAGGAGCGGACTCACCCAGAGATACAGCTCCAGGAGCACATTGTAACACCCGAA
Organism: Alopecurus myosuroides; assembly: GCA_028641055.1. Lineage (NCBI taxonomy): Eukaryota > Viridiplantae > Streptophyta > Magnoliopsida > Poales > Poaceae > Alopecurus > Alopecurus myosuroides. The sequence goes on along the minus strand of CM054062.1, from coordinate 357,383,446 downwards.
ATCACCTCATATTTCATCCTTGTAGGAGTAAGGACCTCACCAGGCTGAGGTCCCAAATCTTGGTACATCGTGTCTCTTGCATGCTTGTGACGCATCCCACACGGACACCGACATTTGCATATTGTGGCCCCTCCGTAAACTCCATTGCTAACCACAATTGTGCAGCCGTGTATGATAACATGACACATAGCGACGACCTTGGTTATTTGGGTTGACACTTATGAATGCGTGTACATGATATTGCATTTTTGAAGGATTTAGAAAACAATCATATTTCATTTTTTGTATTTTTATGCTCGTAGCTAAGACATACAAAATACTCTATGAGGAAGGATAGCAATATTAAAAATGGCAGCATAGTCAGCATGCATGGCTACTCAAAGCAATGGTTGAATTAGTAAAAAATGTTCATATTTTGTATATATAATGTGTAATGGGTACTTGTGTACCTATTTTTTTCAATTTATAGGACCATGTTATAACATACTTCTAATTCAAATTTTAATTGTCATAAGATTATTTAAATTGGCAAAATTTACTAGAAGTATTGTAAATTCATAGGAATTGTCCACCAAATATGCTTTACTTTCTTTGAATTGAGAGGTAACATTTTGCAATAATTTTTTTTGAGATTGGTTGATGTAACAAAAACCATAGTTGGCACTTAAACATAGAAAATGGTTTTTTGCACATGGAAACATTGGAAAATCTGTATGGCAACATTGTTTCGAGTGACAAGATTTACCTTTTTCCAATGTTGTTTGGTATACTATGTACTTTTAATTGCAGCGATGGAATCATTCAAAAGTATTAGTGGTTCTTCAATATAATGACCACTTGCGTACATACAAATGATTTTTAAAATTTTCATGAGGAAGGTATAACACCATTGTACTTCAAATCTGGATTACTTTCGCGAAGTTGTCACAAATCATTTAAATAAGAGAAAGTAGCTATAAACGTTTAAAATTAGCAAAAGTACGTAATATTCCAGTAAATATTGTTAGTTTGTTTGATAATTTGAATAGTATCATTTCGCACCATTTTTTACTTGCTTCACAAATACCCCATTTTGGCATTTATAAAATGATGAAGTTATGTTTACACACAAAATTTCAAATTTAGGCATATTTTGATAAAATATCTTTACAATTAAAGTGGAGTACGTGGTGTCCGTGTCCGGTGGTACATCGGCCTCTCCCCGCACTGAAGGATCGCTTCGCGCTTAAAAAAACCTGACGGTACGCTACAGCCCATAGGTGTCTTCCCGGTACCTAAAAAAAGCCCATCACTCAAACCCGGAAGAGCGAGCTTGTCCACGATCCGGGTTCCCTATAGATTGCTTGTAGCGAGCGCTACACTGGCTCGCTCACGCGCGCACAGATGGGCCGGCCCATTAGGAGTGGACGGATTGCTGGTCCTGTATGGCTGTAGCTTGCGTGTTTTTTTTAATATGAACTGTTTTTAATTTTGAACAAATTTTAAGTTTGAACAATCTAAAAAAACAAAAAATTTCAAACATGAACAAATGTTACATATGAAAAATTCTCAAATTTGAACATTTTTATCGAACGATTTTTCATTTAAACAAATTTTAAATTTGACCATAATTTAAATTTAAACAGATTTTTTAGCCGAACAAAATTCGAATATGAAAAAAATTAACATATTAAATTTTGAAAAAAAAGTAATAAAAACGGAAAAGAAACAGAAAAGAAAAATAGGAAAATGAAATTAGAAAAATAGAAACGATAAAAAGGTTAAAACATATATCTGTACACAAAGCGCGCAGTGCCCCAGTGGTGTGGCTCTGTCGAGACCAAGCCTGAGGTTCCAGGTTCAAATCCCCCTAATGGATATTATTTTCTCCCGTCCGTTGTCCCGATTTCGGCGGCCAGACCAGCTGCCGCCGCCGGGATACCTCCAAGCGGACGTACGTTTGCACGCCGCCGGCAGTGGCTACGACGTCGTGCCGCCCATCTTGCTCGCCTCGTACAATTTATCAATTGCCTGAGAGCGAGTTGCAGGTCGCAAGGTGAGTTCCTGGACTATGAACTCCTGCTATCAAGCAGTGCTTCTCATTTACATGATTTCCCTTGCTATTTCCTGATGTTCGAGTGTTCCTCATAGGACTCGGTGAGAAAGCCAAGAGGGAGAAGACTTTTGTCCAGTGCACCAAAGCCCAGATCGCAGGTATATGCAAACACGAAAATGTACTGTCAGTTCCCTTAGGACTTGAGCCAACCGAGATGAATGCAAGAATACATTCATTGGAAATGTAGTACCAGCACCAAAGTTCAGTTTTCTTGCCTTAGGTCTTGAGCCAACAGAGATGAATGCACCGTGTTCCATTTAATCTTGAGATGTTAGTACCGATGAAATATTAGCTTGTTGTTGAACTGCATATTCGAGGCCCATTTATAGGATGCTCACATAATTACCAGCACCAAAATCCAGTGTTCTTGCCTTAGGACTTAAGCAAACAGAGATGAATGCAACGTGTTCCATTTAATCTTGAGATATTAGTACTGATGAAATATTAGCTCGTTGTCGAACTGCATATTCGAGGCCTCTTTTTAGGATGCTCACATAATTATTAGCACCAAAATTCAGTTTTCTTGCCTTAGGACTTGAGCCAACAGAGATGAATGCAACGTGTTCCATTAAATCTTGATATTTTAGTACGGGTGAAATATTAGCTTGTTGTCGAACTGCATATTCAAGGGATAATTTTAGGATGCACTCATAGTTCGTGAATAAAGACGGCAGATGTTTTAGATTCAGTTTGATTAACCTGAGATGTGAAAATGGACCACATATATCAGATCTTCCATTCTATTCTATATAAGAAGTTACTGATTGAGAATTCTAACTCTAACAATGACTCGCCTTATGTGAGTACAGATTATTGCACGGGGGCTTCGTGGTGGCGACGGCGTCTAGGTTTCCAGCATAAGATGGCTACAATTCCAAATCTTCGACGCTGGTGACCCTAAGAGTGAGCAGATTACTATAAATCAGTGCATTTTGTGGGCATATTAATATGGCTCATTGAAAGAAAAAAAATACCCCTCCTGATGTTTGAGTATTTTCTTCACAGGATTGATAAAGCAAGCCACGAGAAAATTCTATTGTCCAGCGCACCAACAAATAGAACACAGGTATTCTGCTCTGTTTGAACAATAGTACCCGAGTTTATAAACGACTTCTTTTTCTGAATTCACATGAGTCGGATCAGTGTACTCGAGTTTGTATTAGTGAGTGTGCAATTGGTGCAGTCTCCTCTACTTCGGCAGAATTCGAGGATGGCTGTATAGTATGCCTCTTTGGTCTCACTCCATTTAGTTGTCATTTAAATGTCCTATGTTTAAAGTGATCAATGAATGGACTCGCTTTAAATGACTCGCATTAGCAAAGAATGCCCAGCCGCATACACAATATCTGCCTATGTTGTTACCTACTACTTCTATCTTTAATTTCATTGGCTGCTCAAGTCGTTCACGTACGCAAAGAAATAGCATTGATAATTGATTGCACGTCTGCTGTAATGCCTGTAACAGTGCAGATTCATCCCAATCAGCGCATACTCATGCTCACCTAAACTGACCCTTTCCCCTCGAAATGACCGCTTGCATAAATAATAGAAATCCAAATCAATCTCATGTTGTAGTGCAGGACGGGCAGAAGATTTGACACCTGCCTTGTTCATTCGATCACTGAAAACTTTAGCTTCGGTGACATTCCAGAAAAGTTATCTAAGCCAAGCTCGTGTAGAAGTTGCAGTCACAAAGTTGACTTATATTCTATCTTCACTCCTATTCACTCAGTGCTTCTTGAAAATTTCATTGAAGAAAAAGAACTCACAGCTGTTTACTCATCTACTGAAGAAGAGTGTTTGTTTGCTATCTTTTAGGCAAGGAGAGCACTTGTAACATAATCTGTCCATTTGTATCTTCTTAACAGAAATTTCACTTCCTCAATTCAATGGTTAGCCTGCACACGTCAGTGTGCCCAAGTTTAGAAATAAAATTCCATATTATAGCATGAAATCACATTGCATAACACACGATGTATATATATGGAGAATGCACATGTTCCAAGTATAGTTGAGTTCAGTTTTGAATAATAGAGGTTCAGATGTTTCTTATATTTACAGATCCAAAACTATGTTAAATGATTTTGTATGGTCAATGGAGATATTTCTACTTAATTACTATCTCATTTGCATCATTGGTATCGAATTTAAATAATGTTTCCGGACCTGCGCACTGTCAATTGCGATGTATGGACCTATTTTGGGAACCATCAACAAGATAAGTTTACCTATGTTACAAACTGAAAATTACAACATAGGTTAAAAAAATTGTCCCTTTGCGGTTAATGAATCTTAAGCACATGAAAAATTTCATGTCTTGTACTTTCAGGTTAATAAATCTATTCTCCTGTCCCCAGAAGAGCTAAATTTACACCCTTGGTCTTGGGTACTAAGTTTACTTTTAATTATCAACTATACACTGGATGTATGTGGTCAATTCTTCATTCTGGTTATAACCGTGATTATACAGGTTGTACTATTTTTTCTCTATAGGTTATTTTCTTCATATAGTGACTATAACAAGTTCAGTTCCTCATTGATTGATTCTGCTATTGAGAATTTGTTTTCATTGTACATCATGCAATTTTGAGGTTTGTCTAATTTACCTGCTATTTTTTTCCAAACTTTTGATCTTACTAAGTGTGGAAGGCCTAGGGAAACTAGAGAGGAAATGACCCCTCAATCAAGGTAGGAGATAGGGCAACACATGCGTACATGATCAAGCATGAATGCTGCCATGGTATGAGTTATGAACTACCTATCATCGATGCTTACCACTGCTGAAACATCGTAGTTAGTTGGATGAACTATACCAGATGTATATGTATAGTCGATAATCCTTGTATTCCTAGCTAAAAGTTCCGATGCTTGATTTAATTTCACACCTGACGGCAAAACTCTTCTTAGGTTCAGTTTTGTAATGTCATTCTCTCTCAGCTTTGTACTAGCAACTGATATGAATATCTTTGCGTAGTGTTGAAGAATATGTTTTTGAGTATAGATTTTGACAATTGTTGTAACCATGTCTTATGATGAAGATCAAAGATTTTTTTTCCTTTTTATTGTCTTCTCCAAGCAGGGAAAAGTGTCGTCGGTAGCTACTGGTCTGGTAATCCTTTCTACCGTGTTGAGGAGCACAATTAGGCACTAACAAAATCTCGGTTTAGTTTACAAAATGTAGTGGATGACTGGGTGTTGTACTATACAATCCTCGGTGGTACAATTTAGAATGGCTATTATTTCAATAGTTTATGTCGGATTTTATGTTTTTTTATGTGTGTGTGTGCTGAGGATAGAGGAAGAGAGAGACATGTTGATAGGCTGGGAGTGAAGGGCACACACACAAACAAAGTGTTTTTCTAATAGTATGATTATCTTGTTCTAAACAATTAAAGAAACCTGAAAGATCATGACAACTAAAAAGACCGTGGCAACGCACGGGCATTCAACTAGTGCTACTTATATGTTCATGATGTTACTAGTTTATTTTAGAAGGACTTTTAATAAATATAATATTGCAAGTTTGTTATTTTTCATCGTAATTAGTACACACAAAAAGATTCCATATGGAAAGAGACCATTTTTTTATTCATTTTGTTTTTCAAAAAAGTGTCAAAATGGACGACATAGCTACTCATAGATAGGGTTCAATCTTTCAAAAATGTTAGTGATTTTTATATTTTATGACTATTTGTGCACTTAAACATAATAAATTTTTGAAATTTCAGGAGCAAGTTATAGCACATTGGTAGTTCAAACTTGAGTTACTTTCAAAAAATTGGCATAAAGTCATCTAAATGGGATAAAGTAGGCAAAAAAGGTTCAAAAATCATAAAAGTTGGTAATTGTCCACCAAATATGATCTATTGTTTTTAATATAATATACAACAGGGGCCTCCCATACAATTATTTGCATAATAAAATGATCTAATTTGTCTTAAAATTTAAGTGATACCATTTTGCAACATATTTATTGTAGGTACTTAACAAAAGAACTCCTTGTTGGCACTCAGAACATGGGAAACTATTTGTCTATACAAAATATTGGGATATTGTCTGGAATGGTAGGATTCAACTATGTAAAAAAATTGGGTACATTAGAATAAATTCTGCAACAAACATGGCAATGATCTTGGTCATTTGGGTTGAAAGTGATGAATACTTCTACATGATATCCCATTTTTTTGAAGGATTTAAAAAATATCATATTTAAATTTTGGTATTTTTCTCGTAGCTAATACACGTATAAAAAAATACTCCATGCAGAAGGATAGCAATTTTGAATTTTTTTTCTTTCATTTTTCTAAAAAATTGGATAAAAAATGGTCGACATGCATGGCTACTCATAATATTGGTATTTTTCTCTGTAAAAAACTATTCATTGTTTTTATATGTAATCACTACTGGAGTACCTAAAATTAATTTTTGTAAATTTTTAGGAGCATGGTATAACATACTTGTAATTCAAATTTGAATTATAAGATTATTTGAATTGCCAAAATTTATTAAAAATATTTTAAATTCATAGGAATTGTCCACCAAATATGGTTTACTTTCTTTGAACTGAGAGGTGCCATTTTGCAGAATTTTTTTTTTGCAATTGCTTTACGTTTAAAAAACCCTGATTTTTGTTACATAAAAATAGAAAATGTTTTTTCACATGGAAACTTTAGAAAATGCGTATGGAAATATTTTTTGGAGTGGCAAGATTTACCGTTTTTCTAATATTGTTTGGTATATTATGTACTTATAGCTCCCTCCAAACATAATCCAAATGAGCACATGCATTTTTTTGTTTTTTTAGTGTTTGGTTAGTGCCTTAAAATAATCACTAAAGCGTAGCCTTTGTTGAGTTTTTCTCTTTCATGTGAGTAACAGTCGACAAAGGACCTGTTTGCCAAGTGTCACTTCTTCTCTGAGTTTTGTATTCATTATATTCGGCAAAAGTCTTGCTTGTCGAGTGCCCGATGAAATGCACTCGCCAAACATCTTGACACTTTGCATACACCATTATTTTTTCTGTAGTGTTGTAAAATGTTTGTTGGGTCTTGGGAGGTGGTATCTTCCTTCTTAACTGTGAGGTTGTCTAAGTCACATACGTGTGTAAAAGGCCTGCACCGAGTGTGAAGCCATAAAGACGGTGCTAAGTAGCTAAACCCATTCCGTGCATTCAATATTCGGCCTGTCTCGCCTCATATTTCCGTTGGAGTGCCATTATTGGGACTGAATGCCTTTAACATGTATGCTATTGCTAACTTAAGGAAGGAGTCCTATGGTATCATCAAGTGTATCCGTGAGACCCAGCTTGTGAAGGTTAGGGGGGACGCAAATCCAAATCCAATTGATCGTAACCTTTCTAGATTTAGTAACAGAGTAAAGTATGGTAGTTCAATGGTTGGCGATTTTTCGGTGTGTGCGTCAACATGTTTTGAAAACGATAGTTTGAATGTTGTTTAATCATATATGAACAAAGTGGTTTATAACTTTCAAGGTATAGACCTTTTAGACATGCTGCGCTGGGCCTGAAATTTTTAATTGTAGTAATATGCAAAATATAATAGTATTTAATTTAGTATAAAACCATGTGTACAAGTTATTTTCTTTTAAAATAAAATAAAATATGGCAGGGATATTTGGAACCATAGGTAAAGTAACACCGTGCAAAGTCTGTCTATAATTATAATTTTTATTTTACAAAAACTCACGTGTAAAACGGCAACGCAGAACAAAATGCAAACCACACGTGTCGTGTGGTCTTCAAATCCAGACCTGATATAACATTGCTTAAATCAATTTGTATGTTGCTAACAGAGCTTGCCACTCTGTGCTTAGCTCTTTCTCGCATGGCTTTATAAAGACGTTCGATCCTCCTTACGCAAGCAATGTGGTACTAAAAGTAAAAGCACCACCGGAATCTCAAACTAGTGGTGCGTGCGTGTCGCGGTGAGCTGGGCTGTATCCTCTGTACCATCTCCTTGCTTGCCCATCATGGGCTGCGTCGACAGCGGGCCCAATTTACTACGGCCGTTAGAAGATACAACGTTACCTTCTCTCTCAGAAAAAAAAGAGGATTCCATCAAAAACAAAAAAGAGAGGGCAGAACTAGAACGGCCACCCTCTGCGCCTACGTGTAGCTGCGCAAAGAGGACTACCAGATCTGGGAAGTTCAGCCACTCTCTCCACTGTTGGAAAATGACACCTAGCATGATTGCAATCGTGGCCCTCTGGAACGCACATGCCCTGTACATAGAGGGAGCGTTGTTGCCAGTTTTCTGCTACGTCGGAGATCCTAAACCTACAACAAGTTTGTCTCGGTCATACGTTTAAGATGGCTTTGGTTACAATAGAGTGATGACCCTAGACCATGGATGGATGAACATTGGCAACCCATGCAACACAAAGGGTCATGATCTTTTCGGGGCAGCTAAGATTGTCAAAATTGGAAATGGAGAGAAAGCGGCTTTTCGAGAACCCTCTTGGCTCGATGGGAGACGGCCCAAGGACATTGCCCCCCTAAATTTCGATCTCTCTAAGAAGAAAAAGGTCCAAGGTTTGCAAGGCCTTAAAAAATGATTACTGGGTTTCCCAAATAAACACCCATGATGGCTTTTCTCTTGACCACATTACGCGGCTCTCCACCACGGCCGCAGCGCAGCGCCGCTCCCTGCTTCTCACTCTCGAGGGGGTCCAGCTCAGTGTGGGAGACGACAAGCGCACCTTGCCTCTCTGCGGCACCCCCGACGGCAACCTACGCACCTCCGCGCTCTATGCCCTGTGCACGTTTGGAGGTGAGGCATCTGCCAATTATCTCTTCGTGTGGAAGAACTTTGCGCCCTCCAAGGTGAGGTTCTTCGCCTGGCTCCTGGTGCAGGGCCGCATGCAATGCCGTGCCAATCTCCTCCGCAAGCACATCATTGACGCCGCGGACAGTGCATGTGCCATCTGCGGCGCGAGCATGGAAGACACGGACCACATCGTGTTCTACTGCCCGTTCGCGTGCAGTTGGCGGGCGATCGGATCGCCGCCCATGCTCTCTCTGGGGTGGTGGCACGCTCGTGCCCTCTCCCTCCCACTACTCCAGGCTGCTGTGCCTATGGCATCTATGGAAGCATCGGAATGGCGTGGTCTTCGAACGCAACTCCCCCTCGCTCCCTGCCGTTCTGAAAAACTGCAGAGACGATGCAGTGCTTTGGCGATCGCGGCTACCAACTGCCCATCGCGCTGTGGTGGACGTCTGGGTCGGTCTCCTCTCCTGCTAGATCCCTCCTTAACTTGTTTAGCCTAGCTCCCTTCCCTCCTCGCCCCCATGTAAATCTCTCCCCCCCTTGTCTTCCTTCCTCCACCAGGTTGTAAAGGCTCGCTCTTTGGGGTTTTTTCCACCCCCCCCACATCTGTGGGATTTTGGGAAATATATATTCAGGTGGGCGCTTCTGTGCCCCCGGTGAAAACTAAAAAAAAAAACATTACGCAATTTGTCAAACTTTGGAGGATGATTTATGGCGTTCAATTGCAACATGATGTCCCGCATACAATAATTTGGAAGCTTAAAAATGATGGGTGCTACTCAACTAAGTCGGATACAACATGCAAATTTTTGGGTGATACCCCACTAAGCCCCCGGCCCCTCCAAAGTGCGAAATTTTTTGCTTGGTTGATCCTTCAGAACATTGTGTGGACCGCAGATAGGTTCATCGAAGAGGTGAAAATATTGTGGCCTTGTAAGCTATGCAATCAAGCGCAAGAGATGGCCGGCCACCTCTTTTCAAGTGTCGCTTTACTATTAAATTGCACTTCAATGTACGTTGATACGCCACCGAGAGACCATCAATCGCCAGACGATCGCTCGCCCTCTAATCTCGTGCTCAACCATCTAATGGTACCCTCGGCCCAGCAAGACAACGACTGGGATACGAGCCATCCTAAACCTACTGTTTCGTCCGACCCGCGACAGGAGCTCGTATGTTCTCTCGTGGCGATACCCTAGGAGGGCAGACTCCGCCGCTCTTCTCGTCCAAGGACTGTGCCGCTCGTCAAGGATGGCGTGCCGCCACCACCAAGATCGCGACCTTCCATCACTTGACGCTCCACCAATCATGGTTCCCATCTCGGAGAGCAGGCAAATCACCTCTTCCTCTTGCTGTGGTGGGCGTCGGTGGTGGATCCAGGGCGAGCGGTGGCCAGGCCCCCCATGGTTCGGCCCCCTCTAACATTATGCAACTGTGACTAACAATTGTATTAGTCGTACAATGCAGCCATTAATAAAATAAGGTCCTAATCCAGCCAAAGTCTAGTGCTGTCTGTTGAACGGGACAAGACAAACGAATTGACAGGGAGAAGGCCGAGGTAGAACCTACCAAGTGCGGCATAGGAAAAAACAGAAAATCCATTGACCTAATCTAACCACGCGTGGATAACAGGCGACTACGGACTTGCAGTTCGACCAAGAGCGCAGCCGCCGCCGCCTCGTGATGCCATCTAGTCATATAATGCTCGGCAGCAGCTGCCGAGGCCACGAGAGGTGGACACATGACTTCACGGTCGGCGATTAGCGAAGCTACGGAGCCACACACACACCGCCCGCGTCTATGCTTCTCTATCATTTCTCGACCTGCTATCGTGTCGCGCCCCACACCTAAGCCCTAAATTAATGGCTTGGAGGTATTATTTTGTATACATACCAGTTGATTACAGAATGTTTTGTTTGCCAATTCTATTTGCTAGTTACATGTACCATAAGTTTACTGATTACTACGTGTTGGTATAATTACTTAAGTCATCCGAGGAATATCTTGTTATTTAGTAATCTTCTCTCCCTCTCGTTTCAGCCTCTAATTATACGGACAAAAAAAAATCCGACCAAGAAGGTAGAGGTTACCGAGCAGCCTACCCTACATATTGATTTGAATCCTGACCTAGTTGAACCCGAGACTTCTTATCAAAATACTGAATCGTGAGACGCACGACATATATTTTGTGTCAATGTCATCTCGCACCCCTATGCTCAAATGCTAGATCCGCCCATGGTGGGCATGGCCCCCCTCTCCTTGCATTGTTGTGTCCAGTCAAGCAAGAGCGGCTGATTAAAGGACATCTTCGCCGCCATGGTGGGCACTTGCGACATGGCTGTTAGATGTACGTTCCGATTTGAGTTGTAATAGGATAGGTCTGTACCAAGTCCTACTCCCTCCTGTAATCGGCTTATGTGCCACCTATATAACATGAACCCTTGCCCCGATCAGGGGTCAAACTTGTCGCATACAATCATATTTTCCTATATGGTATCAGAGCCCTCCTCGCCATGACCTAGCTGCCGCCGCCGTCGCTGCTCCAATCAGCCACCGTCGCCGCATTGATCAATACAAATACTCTGCTGCCGCCACCGCTTCTCCAGCCGCCGCCGCCGCAAGATAAACCAATACCCACAAATACCTTGCCGCCACTGCCGCTAAGATTAGCCGCCGTCGCCGCATACAAAACCCAATATTCAAATAACAATAACCGTACCACCACCATCGATGTTCAGCCACGCCGCCGCCCTTCGTCACAAAGCCAAGATTTCTTCCATCGCCATCATGAGTTCGTCTACAACAGCATCATCGCTTGCCGCCGCTCTGGGATCGCCTCCAACTCAGGCTATGACCCGTAGCAACTTTCTTCTCTGGAAGGCCCTTGTCTTTCTTGCGCTGCGAGGAGCACGAGTAATGGGCTTGCTTGATGGATCTGATCGGGCGCCGGTCGAAACCATAGAGACAGAAGATTCAGGGAAGAAGATCATGATCGAAAACCCCGCATACACGGTCTGGATAGCCCGCGACCAGCAAGTCCTTCGCTTCCTTCTGAATTATCTGTCACCGAATATTCTTTCTCATGTGATTGGGATGGAAACTACAGCCGAGGTATGGACAGCTATTACGGCAATGTTCTCATCTGCCTCTCGCTCCAAAGTACAACACCTCCGTTCGACTCTCAATGACACAAAAAAAGGAGGTCTCACAACTGCTACTTATTTCATGAAGATGAAGGGGTATGCATTTGAATTAACTGCTGCAGGAAAACCCCTTGAGGATGATGAGTTAATTGGGTATCTCTTACATGGACTTGATAGCTCGTACAATGCACTTGTCACCGCAGTTGATAGCAATCCAAACACCACTGTTGATGATTTTTTCGGGTTGCTGTCATCATATGATATGCGTAATGAGGATACTACTGAAGCCACCTTCACTTTGTCTGCAAATATTGCTCGTCGTGGGAACCGTGATAACCGCACAGCAGGGCGCCGTGACAGCCCCGATCGCGGGCGTGATAACCGCACAGCAGGGCGCCGTGACAGTCCCGATCGCGGGCGCTTCAGAGGACGCAGAGATGATAGCCCTGATCGTCGAGATCGCCGTTCTGATGACTGTGGTTATTCACGAGACCGTGGCTCGCATCGTGATGATCGTGGATATCAGCGTCGTGATGACGATCGCAGTTATCAGCGCCGTGATGATGACCGTGGATATCGTCGCCGTGATGATAAGCAACAGGACGTTCAAAGGGGTATCACAGTCGTGCCCCTACACCCTATGTTGATGTGACTTGTCAGATATGCAAAATTCATGGACATTCTGCTTCTGATTGTTGGTGGCGCCGTGAAGATGAAGTGATGGTGATGATGATCATGGTGACAAGAAAGCTAATGTGGCATCCTATGGAGTTGATACAAATTGGTATTCTGATATTGGTGCGACAAATCATATTACAGGATAACTAAGCAAGCTTTCCACGCATGACAAGTACTAGGGACGTGACCGTGTCCAAACAGCTGAAGGTAAAGGCATGCAAATTAGTCATATTGGTCATTCAATATTGCATACCCCACATGATTCCTTACACCTCAAAAATATCCTTCATGTCCCTAGTGCATCTAAAAATCTTTTATCTGTTCACAAACTTGCTCTTGACAACAATGTATTTCTTGAGTTTCACCCTGATTTCTTTTTGATTAAGGATCAGGACACAAGAAGAATAATGTTTAAAGGGCCTTGTCATGGTGGTATCTATCCTTTAGTGCCTTTTTCTACTGGGACATCTAAGCAAGCATTCATCACAATAAAGCCATCTTCTTCCACATGGCATCGACGTTTAGGACATCCTTCATCCTTTATTTTTCAACAAGTTCTTAGGAAAAATAAAATAGATCATACACCTGAAATAAACCCTCATGTGTGTGATTCTTGTCAGTTAGCTAAGAGTCATCAGTTGCCATACCCTATTTCCACTAGTGTTTCCACTGTTCCTTTGGAACAGGTTTTCTCTGATGTATGGGGTCCAGCACCTGTTTCTGTTGGCAAACACTCTTATTATGTAAGCTTTATTGATGATTATAGCAAGTTTACTTGGATATATTTGCTTAAAAATCGATCTGAGGTTTATCAAGTCTTTCTTAATTTTCAACAACTTGTTGAACGCAAATTTGATAGAAAAATCATCACTATGCAAACTGATTGGGGTGGAGAATATGAGAAATTTAATGGTTTCTTTCAAAAGGTTGGCATCACACATCATGTTTGTTGTCCTCATGTCCATCAACAAAACGGTCCCGCTGAACCCAAACACCGTCATATTGTTGAAGTTGGACTAGCTTTACTTGCCAATGCATCTATGCCTTTAAAATTTTGGGATGAAGCTTTCCTTACTGCCACCTTTCTCATAAATTTGCTTCCTACCAAAGTGTTGAATTTCGCTAGTCCCACACAATGCCCCCTAAACACTACACCCAACTATGATGCTCTCCGAATTTTTGGCTGTGCTTGTTGGCCCAACCTTCGTCCCTACAACAAACGTAAACTCTCTTTTCGTTCAAAGATGTGTGCCTTTTTGGGATATAGTCCACGCCACAAAGGGGTCAAGTGTCTAGATATTTCCACTGGCCGTGTCTACATATCCCGAGATGTGGTTTTTGATGAGCATGTTTTCCTGTTTGCCTCTTGACATCCCAATGCAGGTGCACGTCTTAAAAATGAAATCCTTTTGCTTCCTTCTGATTCCAATTCTAATCATGGGGACGCTAATATTGATGATCATATGCCTACTATTGTTCCTATTACTAATGCTACACAGGCCTGTGAAGATGCTGTTGAAAATCCTGTTCAAATTGATGACGAAAATAGCTCCCAAAGTGATGGTGAAGAACATGCAGAAAATGCCGAAATTGGTGCTGAAACAGATGTTGATTATGCGGAATCAACTGATCCCGATGTAGATATTACGACACCAACTGATCCCGAGGCTGGAGATTCGGCCGGTTCTGCGGATTCTGATGCGACCCATGCGCCCTCTGCCTCTGTGCAGGGCGAATCTGCTGGTGCTGCGTCCCCTGCGCTCTCTGTCTCCGTGCGGGACGAATCAGATGAAGCCACGACGCGAGACGCGACGTCCACCGAGCCGACATCCCCGTCCACCGAGCCGACAACCACGTTTCCCGGGCCGATAGCCTCAGATGGAGGGGGCGGATCTCCTGTGCTCCCCAACGCTGTGGCCTCCAGTGCGGATTCTGAAGAAGAAAATGAGTCACCGCTTGGATCTTCTGCTTCGGATATCTCTGCAGAACAAATTCCTGCATCTCGCACACGTCTTCAAAAGGGTATTGTTAAACCACGAGGATATACAGATGGTACCATAAGGTATGGGAGACAACCACAAATATATAAAAAGGATTCTTCTAGGCATGGTATGCTTGCTTCCACAGGTGAGCCAGATACACTTTCAGAAGCACTTGGTGATGAACGTTGGCATGAAGCAATGAATGAAGAATATAATGCCTTAATGCATAACAAAACTTGGCATCTTGTTTCCCCCAGTCAAGGCAAGAATTTAATTGATTGCAAATGGGTTTATCGCATAAAGAAACGTGCATATGGGACAATTGACAGGTATAAGGCTCAACTCGTGGCAAAGGGTTTTAAGCAAAGATATGACATTGATTATGAAGAAACTTTCAGTTCTGTTATTAAAGCAGCAACCATTCGAGTTGTTCTAGCAGTTGCAGTCTCTCGTGGATGGATTTTAAGGCAGCTAGATGCCAAGAACGCATTTTTACATGGTGTTCTGGAAGAGGAGGTTTATATGAACCAACCCCGGGTTTTGAGGATACTCTTAAACCTATGTTTGCAGACTTGACAAAGCTCTATATGGACTGAAACAAGCACCTCGAGCTTGGTTTTCTAGGCTCACAACAAGGCTCTATGATCTCGGTTTTACCTCATCCAAAGCTGACACCTCTTTGTTTCTCTTTAACAAATCTGGTGTGGTGATATTTGTGCTGATTTATGTTGATGATATCATAGTAACCAGCTCTTCAAATGATGCAATTTGTCGTGGTGGTGTCACGGCAGATGCCATGGGATGGCTAAAGATGTGGGGACGATGGACGCTGGAGGTGTCCGGGGAGGGATCACGCGACGAGTAGCCGCGTGAGGTAAGATCCACACAACACAAACAACACGATGTACCCAGGTTCAGGGCCCTCGTGAGGAGGTAAAACCCCTACTCCTGCCTTCCTCTATGTATTATGATGTCTCTCCGAGTAGCCACAGTACAAATGGTATCTCTACCGAGTAACCTCTCTCTCCTCTCCGAGTAGAGCTAGGTCAAGAACTTAGGGTTTCTAGGGCTCCAGAGTGAGCGTAGAGCAAGATCCTTGAGTATCTGCCTCGCGCAGGAGGCGGCGGGGCACCTTATATACATGGTGCCCAGCCGGATACGTCCAAATCTAGACAAGTGTCGACATAGTGTGCACATCGTCCTTTCTCCGAGTACCCGCTGACAGCTTTGGTTCCTAATCTTGGCTGCTTCCGTAAAGTCGTTGGGCAAAACTAGGGGACAGACTGGTATCACTGTACCTAGGTACAGAGTAGGGCCCCCTTATCCTGCCACCGCCTGCTTCCATGCTGTCACTGTCAGGGAGACCGGCCCCATATGAACAGTAGTTCGAATGCTGCCAAGTACGGACCCAGGATACGCGGGATCCTGTGTCAGAACGGCTCCTTTGACTTTCTGGCCCGAGTAGGTTCCCGCCAATTGTTCCCGCCAATTGTACTCGGGCCAACTCTTCTACTCGAAAGGATAGAACTTGATTGATATCCCCTTCTGGTCATCTTGAGGTGAGACCGAGTAGCAGTCGACCGGGTACCGAGTACCAGGTAGTCGGCTACTCGACCAAACCTCTCTTCTGTAAGCTGCCTTTACCACCTGTCTTTACCCTACTCGGGGGTAACCCCCCGACAGCAGTCCCCGAAGCTGGTTGAGTCTTGTGAACTTGTTCACTAGGCTCTGCCAGCTTAAAACCAGCCTTTGCATCTCAGCCCTTGAACCTCAAGATGCCGAGTAGAACCTCCGAGTAGCTATCTGGAAAGTACCTTGAGTTTCCTCTTTTCCGAGTAGCACTTGCTTTCTACTCTGTAACCGAGTAAAAAGACTTAGAGAAATTTCTCAGATTGAGTCTCTGCAGCGCAGAACACAATCCAGCCCTTCGCGTAGCAACTGCACACGTGTCAAGCATCCACGAGCTTGTCGTTTCGTTGCCCAGGACACGACCTGCCACGCGTCCAGTTTTCACGCAACGGGCCCACCGGCCGTCATGTCCCATCAAGTGTAGTTATAGGCCACGATTCGGTGGTGGGATCAGCTGTGGTCATTACGCGCGCAACCGGCGCTTGTGTGCGTTTCTAGCCGGCCACAGGATCCACCACACGCCACAATCGATCCCACTCCCAAGACGGTAACGGTAAACTCGCGGAGGAGATATAAATACCCCCGCCGGTAACTTCCTTTTCCCCTTCCCTTGCACTATTCCTTCTTCGTCTCCTGCTCTTCTCCGCCACCGAGCTTTCCGCCGCCGCGCAAGCTTTCGCGCCGCCGCGGACTCAATCCCCCAACCAACTCCTTCGATTTCTTCCACCTTCCCTACTCGCAACAATGGCCAAATCTGGCTGGGCCGGCTCCTCCGTTACCGCGGAAGATTGCGCCTGGCTCGTCAATACCAGGCGAGTCCCTCCCGGCGTGGAGTGCCGGGCGCCGGACGGTGAAATCGTGCCGTCCCCGCGGGAGGGAGAGCGCGTCGTCTTCCTGGCGCATTTTGAGCGCGGGTTCGGATTGCCCGCCTCCGATTTCTTGCGGAAGTTCCTCAACCACTTCGGCATCCAGATGCACCATCTGCCCCCCAACGCCGTCGTCTTCCTCGCCTACCACGCCGTGGTCTGCGAGGCCTTCCTCGGCATCCGGCCCACGTGGGAGACGTGGCTCAGGTATTTCCACCTGCGCCAGCAATCTACCGGGAAGAAGGATTCCGCGGGCGTCGCCCGCGCCACCGACACCGGCTGCGCCATGATGGTGCAGCGGTCCGGGACGAACCACCCCCGCATCAAGGGGCTGGACTCCGTCAAGCTGTGGCAGAAGACGTTCCTCTACGTCAGGAACGTTGCCGCCGCGGAAGGAGCCCCGGTGAACGATCGAATTAACTTGCCCGTTTGGAGCAATCGCGCTCCAATCGGGATGTACTGGAAGGACAAGCCCGTCAATGACGATGACGCCATCGAGATGGAGAATAGACTCGGCTGGCTGAAGGCGCAAGGCCTCAAGAATGACGACCTGGTGGCCTGCTGGATCCAGCGCCGAGTACTGCCCTTGCAGGAGCGCTGCCATCTCATGTGTTACATGGGAGGCCCCCGCGACTGCACCAGGACCACCACCATCGAGATCGACAACATCGACGTTCCCTGGCACGCAAGGAACATCTTGACGACGAATCTTGGCGACCACTGGCAATACGGGTTCGTCCCGTACAGCCGTACAAAGCCAATTGAGCGGGTACGCCTTTCTTACTTTGCTCTCTGCATACACTTTCCGAGTAGATAACTTCTCCTTCTTGCATCAACTAGCAATTGCCTTGCGTTCCGAGTAGGACATCTAGCCGAATCGCCTTAGGCTTAGTATGCTTTGTGTTTGCACGCCTATCCGGGTAGAATACTCAGTAAACTGCCTAGGCTTTGTGTGCTTTGTACCTGCACGCCTATCCGAGTAGAATTCCTTCCTGGTACTCGGCTAGTTTGTGATCCTTCTCTGTTTTTCAGGTTCTCACTCGCCAGATAATCGAGAGCTGCGAGGTTTTCGAGGGCAACTGGTCTCCTGATCGTGAGGAGGACGATGTGCCCTCTTTCGATACCGCGGAGCAAACCAACCTCTCTCGTTCCCCCATTACTGACAAGCGCGATGCTCTCCGTACTTGGTCTGATGAAGACTTTGACGGTAACTACCCTTTCATTCTGTTTGTTTCCGAGAAGCACCAGTCCCTCGTTTGCTGTTTCTGATTCTTTTCTCTTTTCCCTTGGACTCTCAGATGAAGTTGCCGCGGACAAGGATGACGAGGACGAAGACGAGAACGAGGGCGATGCGCCCCTAGTCGTCAATCCTCTGTCCGTTGCTGCTCCTGAGACCCGCAAACGGGCTGGTAGCGGAGCACCAGCGCCTCCTGCCAAGAGGAAGAAACCCGCCGAGAAGAAGGTGGTCGTGAAGAGGTCCAGACGAGAGCTCAAGTGCACCACCGCGTAAGCCCTCTTCTCGGTCGCTTCCCTTCTCGCGCTGTGCTATTTTCCCCAATCTTCTTCTAATTTGTGATTTCCTTTTCTCTGCAGACCTCCTATGGACGCGAACGCAGCTCTCGCGTCTGACCACACTAAGGAAAAATCAGTACCTCTGGTCAATCTGGATGATGATGAGGACGACACCGCCAACGCTGCTGCTGCCAATCCACAGACCGCCGGTGCGCAAGGAGCAGCGTCTGAACCAGCAGCACAGGACACTAACATCCACGATGAGAGACCCCCTTCTCCTCCGGCTAGCCATGTCGAGGAGAACCAAGATCAAGAGATGCAAGACAACACCGCCGCCGAGCGGCCAGAAGCAGAGCAAGAGCAGCCCGCCACAGGGGCTGCTGCACAAGAGAGCCTCGCTGCCGAGCAGCGAGTAGAAGACACCACCTCCGCGGATGCCACCATAACTGACGCTTACCCATTGAGCAGCGTGCAACCGGGCGTGACACCGAGTAGCGCCCAGCCAGGAGCTGCGCAAGGCGACGGATCTGCGGCACCACCAACTGTGCAAGGCCCTACACCACCAACTGCGCAAGGCCCTACACCACCAACTGCGCAAGGCCCTACACCGCCAACTGCGCAAGGCCCTACACCGCCAACTTCCTCCTCGTCGCCGCAGAGTAAGGACGCATCCAGCCCTCCTGCCGGGCGAGTAACCAGGCAGCGAGCCTTGGATGCTCTGAAGGATGAGGTTGTCAGAAGGGCGGCCGAGAAGGAAACTGCTGAGAAGGCCAAGGCCGAGAAAGAAACTGCTGATAAGGAAGCTGCTGAGAAGGCCAAGGCTGAGCAAAAGAAAGCCAGGGCTGAGCAGAAGAAGGCCGAGAAGCAAGCTGCCGAGAAGGCAGTCGCCGAGAAGGCGAAGGCCAAGACTGACGGGAAGAAGACTGAGGATCCCGAGAAGCAGAGGGTTGAGAAGGAGAAAACGAAGAAGCGGGCCAGAGACCAGAGTACATCCTCAGGCGGAGCGCTCGTGATCCACGAGTCCGGCCCGATTCCTGCTGCGCTCTCTGCAGACGCTCGCGCTGCTGGCCAGCCTTGCTACCCGGAGTACATGATTGAGGTTAGCCATCAGCACTCCATCGGCTTCCCTCCCAAGGACAAAGCTTTAGCTATCCAGAGGGGAAGGAAAGTTGTAGCCATGAACTCCCCTCCTCCAGATCCAAGCCAACACCAGTCTGTCAACATCGCTTCTCGTGGAGTCCAAGACAAACCAATAACTTCCAAGGGTCTTGAACAGGTATTGGACACCGTTGGCCACATCAACGCCAGGTGGGACAGCAGGGTTCTCGGGGAGGAGAAATGGCACGGCCTGACCCTTGGCGGCATCGACCACATGTGCGTGGATTGGAACAAGGTCGATCTGGGACACAAGCCCATGTCCGTCTCCACCGAGACCGCAACCCTCGCAGCCAAGATGTTCCTGCACCGCAAGAACGCCGAAGACATCGAGCAGTCCTATGCAGTAAGTCCTTCTTGCCTTTTCCGAGTTGACATTTCTTCTCTTCTATTCGTCTTCCTTCTTCCTTACCATCACCCCCAGTCCCCGAGATTCGGGTCGAGTAGACGGATACTCTCCGAGTAGCCTCCTACTCGGGCTGAATCTTCTCTGCTTTGCCTAACTCATTTTCTTCTCGTTTCTCAGGATAGCGTTCTTAAGCGGACCCACTTATACCGCATTCTTCTCTGGAACCATTCCATCGCCAGGAGGCGAATTGCTGCATTAGAGAAGGAAAAGGCAGTTGCTGAGGCAGCCAGCAAGAACGCCAACGACAGCACCCAGCAGCTGGCTGAAGTACAAGGTACGCTTTTAGCTACGCGGTTTCTGCGTTTTATGTTCACGCCCGCTTTTGCTTTCTTATGCGCTAACCTTTCCTTCTCTGCAGAAAAACTGAAGGCCTTAGCAGACGAACATGAGAAGTGCCGCAGCTTCGTGGAAAACTCCGAGGCCACCATCAAAAGGCTAGAAGGTAAGTTTGTTGTTTACTCGGTTTGACTTTGAATTTGTTTCTTCTCTGCTCCTCTGCTAACCTCATCTATCTCTTCGCAGAAGATTACAAGTTGTTTGCTGAGGCACACCAAGATTGTGTCAAGCCCGCAGAGGTGCAGAAGCAGCTGTCCGACCAGGCCGTTGAGCTGTTGAAGGACCACACCACGGAGACCGAGAAGCTGCAACTCCAGTTGCAAAAGGCACTCCAGGATGCCGTCAAGATTGGCGCCGAGAGGGACAGAGCAATTGCCGAGAAGGCCAAGGCCGAGACCACTTTCAGAGCCAAGGAGAGGGCCCTTGAGCAGGAATGCGAAACCTTAAAGAAGACCAACGCTGATCTCTTTGCTCAGATGGATAGCTTGCGCCTGATCCAAGAAAAGCACATTTCTAACGAGGAGTCCTGGAAGACCCAGCTGCAGCGGCTGCGCAATGAACTGTCCGGTAAGTCTTTTCTTCGCTGCTTCTTTTCTTCTCGGTCGTATTTCTTCTCGGTTTTTCCTCTACTCGGTTCTTCTCTTCTCGGTTCTGAAGTTACCACATGCTATTTCAGAGATCTGGCCTCATCTTGATTCCCCTTCTGCGCCTATGGTGGCCAAGGCCAAAGCAGCTCGCCTTGCGAAAGGTGAGGCAGCAGATACCAGAGCCGAGATCGAGGACAGCTTGCTGGTGCTCAACAGCTATTTCGAACAGCTGGCTGGCGTCGGAACTGTCCTGGTGCATGAGGGCTTTGAGCTCCACAGGCTGTTTTGGCCTCATGATGATCGGCCAACCACCATGAAGGGCCTAGCCTTCAAGCTGAAGAATGTGAAGAAAGAGTTGAAGAAGTGGCGTGCCTCGGGCGCCCGTGCTGGTGCAGACGTGATGCTTCTCTGCATAGCATCCTGGTATGAAAACCTCAACATGCAGCTCATCCGCGGGAAGCGCAATAATTCCAAGTGGGAGGTAGACCCCGACTGCGTGGCCACACGCAAGCAGATCGCCTACGAGGTCGCGGAGTGCGCTGAGACGGAGACCTTCATCGAGGGCCTCCCCGAGCCCGACACCGAGTACGAAGAGGAAGAGGAAGAGGACGACGAAGTAGAGTCCGACTTGGAAGGCCTCTTCGAATCTCCTGAGGGCAAGGCCGGGAAGGGGAAGAACGTCGCCGTCGCGAGTAGCGATGAGGACGAGTACGCCCACATCGACACCGCCGCACTCGACTTTGGCACCTCCTCAGGTGCTGCTCTCGACGACACGGTGCCCCCTCCTGGCCAAGCTTCAGGCTCCTCTTCGGCTCCAGGACCCGTCTCGGTGGCCACGGCCACTTCTGAGCAGGCGGCCACCCAGGATGATGCCGAGATGAAGGAATCCGCCACCGTCCAGACGGGAGCGGATGCCACCCATGCCAGCACCGAAGGAACAGCTGCCACGACCGCCACCGAAGAAGCTGCTGCCAAGACCGCCGCCGAAGAAACAGCAGCCAAGGCCAGCGCCGAGAACATTGCCTCCTCATCTTGAAGCAACCTGCACTCTCTTTTACTCGAAAACTTATCAGATCCCCGGGATGCCGGGAGCAGATGTAATAGACTATCTTTGTTTTGCTTGCTACTCAGTTTTTATGCCCACTCTTGTTTATTTCGACATTAATCAATTTGAACGACGCTGGCTTAATGCCGAGTTGCGTTTCCATGCGAGTCCCCGAGTTGCATTTCTTATTCACCCTATCTTTTCATCTCTGCTCTACCCGCGACTTGTCGCTTTTTTGGTATTCGAGTCACAAGATTCAAGTAGTAGGGCTGCAAATACTTAGCCGCTAGAAACAATCATGGTAACGCAGCCCACCACTTAGCCGAGAAGACGGAAACAGGGAACTAAAGTAACAAACAATTCTACTCGGTTCCTGCACTCTTTCTTCCTTAGTGATTTTCGTGTGCTCATTGACCTTTTGCTTGTTCTCTTGCTTGCCATGAAGCCGGGTTTCGGACAGCAGCAGAGTCGAAGAGTTGGCATATAGGTTTAAACACAGTACTCAATGCACTTATGAGTTCTGAAGTGGAGCAACCTAATAGACAAAAGGTCAAGCCGAGTAAAAACACTTAGAGCAATTTTGGACGAGGGCAATCCCCGAGAACGATTTCAGATTGCAGAGTAGAATTTCAACTCGAATAAGAGGGTACATACACATCTTTGCTTACGAATGAAAACGACGAAGTAGAGCTACATTCCAAGGGCGCTTGGTTTCCTCTCCAGCTTTATCTGCCCTGTTCGCCTGCGATGGGCGCACATCTACAAGGTAGTACGCATCATTGTGCAGCGCTTTGCTCACAATGAAAGGCCCTTCCCAAGGAGGAGACAACTTGTGCATCCCGGCTGTGCGCTGCACCAGCCTAAGGACCATGTCTCCTTCTCGGAAAACCCTTGGGTTCACCTTTCGGCTATGATAACGCCGCAGGATTTGCTGGTAGATAGCCGAACGTGACAGAGTCAGCTCTCTTGCTTCTTCAAGCAGGTCAACGTCGTCTTCTCGAGCTTCTCTCGCCTCCACCTCAGTATAGAGGGCTACTCGGGGGGAGTCATGCTCTAAGTCTATCGGCAACACGGCCTCAGCCCCGTATACCAAGAAGAATGGCGTGTAGCCGGTTGACCGGTTAGGGGTAGTCCTTAGACTCCACAACACCGCTGGCAACTCTTCTAGCCAACACCCAGGTGTTTTCAGCAATGGCTCAATCAGCCTTGGCTTTATGCCTGCCAGTACCATCCCATTTGCTCTCTCAACTTGCCCATTGGAGGCAGGGTGTGCGACTGACGCAACGTCTAGTCGGATATGCTTATCTCTGCAGAATCGCACCATTGCCCCCTCTGCAAAGTTGGTGCCGTTGTCGGTGATGATACTGTGCGGGTAGCCATATCTCATGATCACATCCTTCACAAACTTCACAGCTGTGACCCCATCGCACCTCCGAATAGGTTTCACCTCAATCCACTTGGTGAACTTGTCCACCATGACCAAGATATGTGTCATATTGCCTTTAGCCGGCTTGAAAGGACCAACCATATCCAAGCACCAAACAGCAAATGGCCATGTGATAGGAATTGTTTTCAACTCGGAAGCAGGCATGTGAATCTTACTTGCGAACATCTGGCAGCCGGTGCACTTCCTCACAATATCTTCAGCTTGCTGCAGTGCAGTGAGCCAGTAGAAGCCATGCCGAAAAGCTTTCTTGACCAAAGCCCGAGATGAGGCGTGATGCCCACATTCCCCTTGATGTATCTCCACCAGGATTTCTTCTCCCTCTTCCGGGCTCACACAGCGTTGCAGCACACCAGTGGCACTTCTCTTGTGCAGCACATCTCGGACTATGGTGTAGCCCTTGGACCTTCTCTGAATCTGCCTCGCAGTCACCTCATCTTCAGGTAAAGTGCCGTCCCTTAGAAAGGATAATATGGGCATAGCCCAACTCGGTGTCTCCCGTGTGGGAAACACTGGTTCGTCCAGTTCCATTGGGACAGGCTCTGGCGGTTGCACAGGAGGAGTAGGAGCGCTTCTCTGCAGCCCAGACCGATTGGCGAGAACTTCTTCAATGAACGCAACAGCCTCTGGGTTGAGGGTGGCAGTCCCCGAGTACGGAGTGGCAGTCCCCGAGTAGGGAGTGGCAGTCCCCGAGTAGGGAGCGGCAGTCCCCGAGTAAGGAGTGGCAGTCCCCGAGTAGGGAGCGGCAGTCCCCGAGTAGAGGACGGCAGTCCCCGGGTTCCCTGCAGCACTCTCCCAGTCAATCTCCATTGGGTCAGATTCTTCACTCGGCAGAGAAGGAACAAAGATGGATTCCGAGTTGGGGGAAGGCTTGATGGATGGCTTCCTCAAATGCTCCAAGGCAATCCCTGCCGGGATGGACTGCCGAGAAGATCCCAACTTGGATAGCTCGTCTGCTGCTTCGTTCTCTGCCCGGTGAATGTGCTGGAACTCACAGCCTTCGAAAAACCCAGTCATTGACTGCACCAAGAAACGATACGATGCCATGTTTGCATCCAAAGCATCCCAGGTACCCGAGACTTGCTGCACCACCAGATCTGAATCACCATAGCATATAATGCGCTGCACGCCAACCTCCTTTGCTACTCGCAAACCATGCACCACTGCCTCGTACTCGGCTACATTGTTGGATGCCTTGAAATGAATTTGCAACACATACTTGAGCTGATCTCGCTTGGGTGATGTAAGCACGACGCCAGCACCAAGGCCTTCCTTCACCTTTGAGCCATCAAAGTGCATTTTCCAATAGTTGGAAACTGGAGCAGGAGGTTCATACTGCATCTCGGCCCAGTCCACGAGAAACTCCGCCAGGACCTGAGACTTGATTGCTTCTCTTCTCGCATACGCGGGAGCGTACGCGGCTAGCTCAATCGCCCACTTGGCTACTCTGCCACTCGCCTCCTTGTTTCCCATGATATCCGAGATGGGAGCTGAACTTACAACCGTGATGGGGTGCTCCTGGAAGTAATGCTTCAGCTTCCTGGCGCCCAGGTACACACCATATGTCATCTTCTGGTAATGCGGATAGTTTTGCTTGGAACTGGACAGCACTTCACTTAGATAATAGACTGGGCGCTGCACACTCTTGCCTTCTTCTTCTCGCTCCACCACTATCACCACGCTGACTACTCGGTTAGTCGCAGCAATGTACAGCAGCATAGGCTCCTTGGGTAGCGGACAAGCCAAGACGGGAGCGCTAGCCAGCATTGCTTTCAGCTCATTGAATGCCACGTCCGCTTGCGGAGTCCAGACAAACTTGTCGCTTTTCTTCATCAGCTGGTACAGAGGCAGAGCCTTCTCGCCCATTCGGCCCAAAAAACGGCTCAGAGATGCCAGACAACCCGTGAACTTCTGCACATCTTTCAGTGATCTCGGCAAAGACATGCTCTCAATAGCTTTTATCTTAGAAGGATTGGCTTCAATGCCCCGACTAGAAACCAGAAAACCGAGTAGCTTTCCAGCCGGTACACCAAAGGTGCACTTACTCGGATTCAGTTTCATTTTGTACTTGCGTAGGTTAGCAAAGGTTTCCTCCAGGTCAGCAAGCAGAGTATGTGTTTTATTCGTTTTGATGACAATGTCATCTACGTACACCTGCACATTCTTGCCGAGCTGGTCATGCAAGCATTTCTGCATGCATCTCTGATAGGTTGCACTCGCATTCCTCAAGCCAAAACACATGACACGATAGCAATAAGCCCCGTACGGGGTAATGAAAGCAGTCTTTATTTGATCAGCAGGGTTGAGTGCAATCTGGTGGAAACCAGAGTAGGCATCTATGAAAGACAACAGTTCACAGCCGGCAGTGGAATCGATCACCTGATCGATGCGAGGTAGCGGGAAAGGATCCTTGGGGCATGCCTTGTTCAAGTCGGTGTAGTCGACACACATGCGCCATGCAGTGGCAGCCTTGGGATCTTCCTTTTTCTTCTCGACCATGACCGGGTTGGCTAACCAATCCGGATGCAGCACTTCCATGATGAAGTTACTTATCAGCAGCTTGGTGATCTGATCACCGATGGCCTTCCTTCTCTCATCTCCGAAACGGCGCAAAGCCTGCTTCACGGGCTTGGCGTCAGGACGCACATGCAAAGAGTGCTCAACCAACTCCCTCGGGACTCCTGGTAGATCTTCATTGGTCCAGGCGAACACATCCCGATTCTCACGGAGGAAGTGGATGAGCGCGCTTTCCTATTTCTCCGCCAACCCGGAACCAATGATGGCCACGCGCTCCGGGAACTCGGGGTCAACCTGGACTGTCTTGGTCTCCTTGGCAGCTTGGAAAGCAGTACCATGCTGGGTACTCGGCACACCTTGTGCGCCAGCTTGTGCGGACTGAGCCATGGCCACCACCTCGTACATCTTCTTCTTCTCGGCAGCGATCACCATCGATTCCGCCAGCTGGGAGCTAGCAGAGGCACACTCCATGGACTTCTTGTAATCCCCCGAGATGGTGATGATGCCATTGGGACCAGGGATCTTCATCTTCAGATAAGCCACATGCGTAGAGGCCATGAACTTGCTCAGGGCAGGCCTGCCGAGTAGAGCATGATAGGGGCTCTGATGATCCACCACTTCGAACTGCAGGCGCTCTGTGCGGCAGTTCTCCCGGGTACCGAATAGCACATCAATCCACACTCGGCCAATCGGGTTGCACGAGATCCCGGGCACAATGCCATGGAAGGTGGTCTTGCTGGGCAGCATCATGTTCTCGGCCAGGCCAAGCTTCTCGAGTGTGTCCTTGTACACAATGTTGATGCTGCTGCCGTTGTCGATTAGCACCTTGCTAAACCTCACATTCTTCTCGGGGCCCAGGAAGGTAGGATCCAGCACCAAGGCATAGGTACCCGGATTGGGCATCACCTTGGGGTGATCTGCCCGAGTCCACCTGATCTCCTGGTCACACCAATACATGTAGTGAGGGACAGCCGGAATCACTGCATTGACCTCCATGGCCCGCCTGTGCTGTGACTGCTTGTCGACTGCCTCAGAAGTGAAGATCATATAGCTCTCATGGTGCTCTTGGTACTGGTTGGAGCCATTGCCCCCATTGTTGCCATTGTTGTTGTTGTTGCCCTGATAGTTGTTGTTGCCTCTGTTGTTGTTGTTGCGGTTGTAGTTGTTGTTGTTGTTGCGGTATCTCTCATTGTTGAAGTTCCGGTTGGCTCCTAAAGCCACCTGGTTGACATTCTCTCTTCTCGGGTACACTGGCGGCCGAGCTGCGGATGCGCGAGTAGGCTGAACAGTAGCATTGGCGGCTGGCAGAGGAGGAGGAGGGGGCAAGCCATTATTCTTGATCACATCCCACCACTCGCACTGCCGAGTAGTGTGGTTAGCAGGCCTTGAGGGGTGGTGAGTGTGAAAGCTGCATGGGCCATCCTTCATGTCGTCAAAGACAAACTTCTTCGGCTGCTCGGAGTTCCCGCTACCCGACTGCGCAGTGCGGAACGGTTTCTTGTTGCCCTGGCCCTGGTTCTGGTTCTGCCCGTAGGCTCCAGCAGGTTTCTGCCTTTGGCCACCACCGCCTCCAACATTCACTGCATTCACCTCCTCAGGGTCATACCGAGTATCTACTCGGCGCTTGTTGCGGAACTCGTTGCGCTTGCTGCTGTTGAAGTTTCTTCTCGGCTCAGAGGAGTCCATCAGTGGCTGAGTAGGATCACCAAGTGCGTACTGATCCGCAATCTTGATGGTCTCGGCCAGGGTGTTCGGCATCTCCCTCTGCAATCTCTGCCAAAGCATGCTGCCATGCCGGCAACCCTGCGCAAACCAAGGGATGGCCTGTGCTTCATTCACACCCTCACAAGTGTTCCTCAAGGTGCTCCACCGAGTAAGGTACTCGCGGTCCGTCTCGTCTTCTCGCTGCCTGCAAGCCGACAGCTGCTGTGGCCTATTCGGCCTCTTGTATGTACTCGTGAAGTTGCTGATGAAGGCATCCGAGAAGTCCAGCCAGCAGTTAATGCTGTTCTTGGGCAAGTTGTTGAGCCAAGTGCGAGCTGGACCCTCTAGCATCTGCGGCACATAGCGCACCGCCCATCTCCTGTTGCCATTCGCGATATGAACCGCGGTGACATAGTCATTGAGCCAATCTTCAGGCTTGGTGCTACCATTGTAGCTCTTGGTGCCTCTTGCAAGCTGGAAGCCCTTCACGGAAGGCTCGTTCATGATGCGCGGGCCAAAGCACTCGGGGCCAGGAGGACCCGTGCTCTCAAGCCGCGCCGACAAGCTGATACGGTCCAGCTGGTGCCTTGCATCTCCAGGCGCCAACACGCGCTCACCAACACGGTCATGGATGTCATAACCAGCCATCTCCATAGCCGAATAGCCATCATCATACCTGTCCACCTGCATAGCTGCGGGCTGCTCCACCGGGTTGGCGACTGGTGCCACTGGGCGCGGCTGCTGCCTCTGCCGAGTAGGCTGAGCTGCGGGTTGCCGAGAAGTACCCGGACGCGCGGCTTCTCGGGCACGGCTTTGAGCTTGATGGGCTTGAGAGCCTGCTCTTGCAGCGTTGTGTTCCTGCCCGGGCTGCTGCGGCACAGCAACCTGTTTCGCGGCAGCAGCCGGGTCATACACCTGCATTTGCCTGTCTCTACCCGAGCGCCCGCTGCGGCTCTTCTCGCGGCTGGGATGCGGAGACGAGGCCTGATCGTTAGATCTAGCCGCGTGCGAGTGAACCACCTGCGAAGCTCCAGCTCCCGGGTTGGCCTTCCGGAACTCCTCGTTCTGCCTAGCGGCCTCCAACACCAACTCGTTGAGCCTCTCCTGCTGCCTGAGACGCGCCTCTCCATCTAGGCGCGGCAACTCGGCAGCCACGGCCTGTGCAGCTCTGAGCGTCTTGGCGGGTGTGCTGTACCTTGGCCTTGTGAAAGTGTTCGCGGTAGCGGACTGCGCGGGCACCTCCGCAACTGTCGCCATCTCGGCACCCAGGTTGCGCCGCGTAGCGCCTACTCTGCTGGGCCTCCTGGCGACCGGCGTGAAGCCGTGAGCCTTGTTGTACTCGAGCTGGTCTAGACTCAGCTCAAGCCTGATCTTCTCCAACTCCGCCTGCTCGGCAAGCAGCTCCTGGCGTTGCCGCTCGAGCTGCTCCCTCGCGGCTAGGAGCTCGATGTCGGTGGGAGTGGGCATACCGGTTCGCGCAGCAGACGCGGGGATGACCGTAGACGTGGAAGGTGGCAAGTTGCTCTCCTTCTCGTAGGGCCGGTGATTCCTGCCACCAGCAGGCGGGTCGTCAACCTCCTCGACGACGGCCGCAGCGCCAGTAGCAGCTGCGCCAGTGTTTGCCGCCAAACCCGTCACCATCACCTCAGCGCAGCATGCTGAGCTGCATGCAGGCCTTCCGCGAGCAGCAACCACCGCGGGAGGATCCTCCGCGTCATGCACCAGCTCGGGGTAGGCGTTGTTGGCAACGGTGGCGACGTAGACGAGGTGAGAGCCGAAGGAGATCACCGAGCCGCCCTCGGGCATGGCCATGCCGCCGAAACAGCCGGCGTTGTCGGTGACGAAGTCGAAGGAGCCGAATCTGTGGACAAGGCCACAAACTACGCGCTCCGCCGAAGAAGATCCCGTCCGAACAGAAACTCCAGCCAGCGCCGCTGGTTGCCCCACGGTGGGCGCCAACTGTCGTGGTGGTGTCACGGCAGATGCCATGGGATGGCTAAAGATGTGGGGACGATGGACGCTGGAGGTGTCCGGGGAGGGATCACGCGACGAGTAGCCGCGTGAGGTAAGATCCACACAACACAAACAACACGATGTACCCAGGTTCAGGGCCCTCGTGAGGAGGTAAAACCCCTACTCCTGCCTTCCTCTATGTATTATGATGTCTCTCCGAGTAGCCACAGTACAAATGGTATCTCTACCGAGTAACCTCTCTCTCCTCTCCGAGTAGAGCTAGGTCAAGAACTTAGGGTTTCTAGGGCTCCAGAGTGAGCGTAGAGCAAGATCCTTGAGTATCTGCCTCGCGCAGGAGGCGGCGGGGCACCTTATATACACGGTGCCCAGCCGGATACGTCCAAATCTAGACAAGTGTCGACATAGTGTGCACATCGTCCTTTCTCCGAGTACCCGCTGACAGCTTTGGTTCCTAATCTTGGCTGCTTCCGTAAAGTCGTTGGGCAAAACTAGGGGACAGACTGGTATCACTGTACCTAGGCACAGAGTAGGGCCCCCTTATCCTGCCACCGCCTGCTTCCATGCTGTCACTGTCAGGGAGACCGGCCCCATATGAACAGTAGTTCGAATGCTGCCAAGTACGGACCCAGGATACGCGGGATCCTGTGTCAGAACGGCTCCTTTGACTTTCTGGCCCGAGTAGGTTCCCGCCAATTGTTCCCGCCAATTGTACTCGGGCCAACTCTTCTACTCGAAAGGATAGAACTTGATTGATATCCCCTTCTGGTCATCTTGAGGTGAGACCGAGTAGCAGTCGACCGGGTACCGAGTACCAGGTAGTCGGCTACTCGACCAAACCTCTCTTCTGTAAGCTGCCTTTACCACCTGTCTTTACCCTACTCGGGGGTAACCCCCCGACACAATTCCTGCCTTGGTAAAGGATCTTAATGAAAGCTTTGCCATTAAGGATCTTGGGGATCTACACTTTTTCTTGGGCATAGAGGTAAAGAAGATGCAAAATGGTCTATGTTTGACACAAGAGAAATATGCACGTGAGCTTCTTGGAGAAGTAGGTATGATGCAATGTAAGCCAGCTCCTACACCCCTTTTATCATCAAAAAAACTATCCTTGCATGTTGGTAATCCTCTTGGTCCTGAAGATAGTACACAATACAGAAGCATTGTTGGTGCCTTGCAATACTTGACATTGACTCGTCCAGATCTGTCTTCCTCGGTTAATAAAGTTTGTCAGTATCTCCATGCACCAACAACTGTTCATTGGACATCTGTGAAGAGGATCCTACGCTATGTTCAGCATACAGTGGATATTGGTATAACCTTTAAACAATCCTCTTCTACACTACTCAGTGCATTTTCAGATGCAGATTGAGCAGGTTGTATTGATGACAGACGCTCTACTGGTGGATTTTCTGTATCTGTTGGGCCAAATCTTGTCTCGTGGAGTGCTCGTAAGCAAGCAACAGTTTCAAGATCTAGTACCGAAGCTGAATATAAATCCTTAGCAAATGCCACAGCAGAGCTCATATGGGTTGAAGCACTTCTTAATGAACTTGGTACAAAGATGTCAGAAAAACCTTGTCTGTGGTGTGATAATCTTGGTACAACCTACTTATCAGCAAATCCTATATTCCATGCCCGTACAAAACATATTGAGACTGACAATCATTTTGTGAGAAAACGAGTTGCAAGCAAAGGACTGGAGATCAAGTTTATTTCAAGCAAAGATCAGATTGCAGATGGTTTCACTAAGGCTCTTTCTGTTAGTAGCCTAAATGAGTTTAAGCGTAATCTAAATCTTCTCAGAGTTTAGATTAAGGGAGGGTGTTAGATGTACGTATAGTATGCATATGCTCCGATTTGAGTTGTAATAGGATAGGTCTGTACCGAGTCCTACTCCCTCCTGTAATCGGCTTATGTGCCACCTATATAACATGAACCCTTGCCCCGATCAGGGGTCAAGCTTGTCGCATACAATCATATTTTCCTATAATGGCATGGCAGTAGTGCTCCTGATCAAGACCCGGATGCAATTCGGGCCGGGCTCTCATATGCTGATGTGCAGGTAGGAGAAAGGTATGGCTGGAGCTGAACAGGGATAGCTTGTAGTCTACTAATCTTTTCTAAATTAATTAATTTTGTTGAGATGGAAATCCTTGATTCGATTGGAAATAATTCCTTGCGTTCTGTAACCCTATTTCCTTTCTCATATGTAAAAGTAATTGTTCAGGTAAAGTAATTCTGTTTAGCCTCAAAGAGATTTTGTAGATCTGTTGATTGATTCCTTATATTGACTGATCTCAAAAACAGAATGTCATGGTGTACTAAGGCTTCAGGAGATGCATAGTTCAACAAAAAATTGTATTTCTTGATCAAGGTTCATAAGGAATTTTGTGGCCACAGTTGAGATTTTAGAGCGCTAAAACTTCTTCTTAAATAAATAAATAAATAATATAGATATAAATCTTTTGCTTTGTTTTTTTAAAAAAGGTACGTTTTAATTGGGAGCAACAGCTCGATCACGTGAAGGACGTTTCTGCGTACATAATCCCGGGCGCAGGCCATCTGCATACCGTCCATACGTACGTGTGTACTGTGTAGATGATGTTCTTACCTATCTGGTTGACAACGAAAGCAGCGGGTGACCGGAGGCTGACGAAAAACCGCAGCAGGTAGGTAGCCGTTGCCAGGTAGCAAGCTAACTAGTTTAATCAAATTCCACTTCATACATCGTCACCGACCATCGCACTCACTCAGTCACTCACCTAGGCTAGGCTTAGCTTGTTTTTTTTTTCAAAAAGGGATCTAGCCTAGGCTTATTTTGGCCAACCTCACAAATTATACCACAAATTCTTTATCAAGTTCCCATCATGCCATCATCCATCAGCTGACCAATACCCATTAGTTTGTCTCGTTTCATCGTTTTATTAAATGGAGGCTGGACTTCCAATTCTCCATTTCAAGACCGGGTGGTCCTTGCGTGTTGATGCAACGCCGGCCGGGCAAGAGTGGCTCTGGCTGCCGTCAGGGGCGGGCGGTGGAGACGTCGTGGTCATCCGACTCATCGGCACCGCGAAAACCGACGAAAGGGACAAGGAATTCTACTCCCGTTTGGTGGTAAGAGGCTGCGAAACGCAGACGCAAATGCGACGCCGCAGCTATTCTGGACTGCGAGTTCTTGTCCGTTTGCGAACTAATTAACAAAATCTACGTACACCGTCATGCTGCTGCAGCCTGCTGTTTCATAAACTAGTTAATTAACAAAACTCTACGTACACCTTTAGGAGCTGAAGTGACGACCGATCGCGCTCGCACTGCTGCAGCCCGCTGGTTCATAAACTAGTTGATTTATATGTGCTATAATCTACTCGAGATTGCACACGCATGCATGAACCGAGAGTGAGCCCTCGATCAACCCTGACCAACCTTTTCATACTCCAGATTCAGGTTTGCTTGCAGAATAGGGCATGGCACTAGGAGCAGAGAGGCGTGCCAAACTCGAACAATTAAGCATGCATGATTGCCCCATAATACTAACGTCTGACGATAGGCATGTTCTAGTGCCCTCCTATGAGATGCGTCGGCACTCATGCTTCCTTCTGTGCGCCATCATTTTTATTGCTTTATCCGTTTTTATCTTGATTTACCTACCAAACCGTTCTTATTTCTCACGCCTGAGCCAATTGTTTTTCTAGTAGGACCTGGTCTATTATAAAGTCTCACAAGAAGTATAAAGCACTCCAAACATAATAAAAAATACACCGAGATCCCTAAACCACATCATGATCATATCACTACCTCCTCTAGAAAGAGCCGTTGACGCGCCGTTGTCGTCGCTCCTCTACCGGATCCGGCATGACTTTGTTGGTGAAAAACCGGAAGTTTTCACGCACGTGACACTAAACCAGCGCCCTAGAGCAAAGTCGTCGCCATTGAACACTTAATCGATGTGAATCTTCTGTTACGAAACCTACAAAACACATGAGATTCAGCACTCCAGACGACCATACAATCCCTCCCCCCCTCCCCCCTCCCCCCCCCCCCCCCCCCCCCAATCCTCAACGGCACAGAAAATATTGGCACATGCGAGGTGGACGAGGAGCGAAAAATCTAATTATTGTTTGGAATAAAAAAATTGCTAATGGACAAGGAGTTTGAACTCAAAAAAATCAATTGAATAAGCAAATAGTCGGGCTTTTATTTAAGGAGGAATTTTTTTCATCTACACAAATCGGTACCCTTTTTCATAGTGTGGCTGGTTTGCATGGCTCTATATTAGGTAGAAGAAACAATAAGGAAATATGGCAAAGTATACAAAAGAAAACCGTTCTTCGGGTATCTAGGCATGGTTTATGCCATGATAAGTATATGTGTTCTTGGATTTCTAGTTTGGGCTCATCATATGTTTACATGAAGAAAAATATGCAAATAAAATAAGGCAAGTATATTTGAAAGCTTAGAAAAAGTAAACACTTTATTCCTAATAATCTTTGCTACTATTTTAACCAAAATTTAGATCTATATGTTTGTATGTGTCTTATGTATGTAGTGTTCTTTTCTGCCGTTTATACAGTGCGTTAGGAGGAATTTAGTAGGGTTCTGTCGCTGCTTCTCCTTTATGTAGTGCGATCCTACGGTCTAGTGAAGAAACACAAAAAGGAAACAAAAATCTTGTCAATGACACACAAAATGCAAACCACACATGTCGTGTGGTCATCATTATACCAGAACTACTTGAAATGAAATGCGTATTAAATATCAAGATATGAGATTGCTGACAGAGCTTACCGCCCTGTGCTTTCATGCTTCTCGCGGGCGTTTATAAATCCGTTCAATCAACCTTACGGGAGCGATGTGGTACTAAAAAAAAGGCAATGCAGCACCGGAGTCTAGAAGGTGTGGCGCGTGCCGGTGCACTGGGCTGTCCTTTGGGCCACCCTCCTCCGTAAGCAACCGGCGATCATGCATGGAGCGCCGTTGATAGCCAGCCCAATTAATTTGATTGATTGCTGTGTTCTGTACCGAAATAGGCCTAATGTCTGCTATATTAATATAGCAACCACTTGAAACACTAAAGCCGAACCAACACATCGGCTGAGTCAGCAGCCAACACACACAAAGAAAAAAAAAAGGGGGACATAGGCGGATCGACTAAACGACGATGACCCACCACCGCCGTGCCATGCTACAAAGTACCACCACGCTCCTAGCTACGAATCGACGAGTACCGAGCAACACCTTCAAGAAGGAAGCTACGCTGTTGTCCGGACCAGCACACTGGTCCTAGGGTTTCTCCCGGCACAAAAGGGACATCGGACGGAGTGTAGCCACGACGCCCTTCAGAAAGGAAGGATGCCACCGGGAGGCGACACCGCGCCGGTGTCAGACGAGCCGACAAGGATTTCTCCCGAAATCCTATCTACAGTCTCAGACGAACGGAGCACAGAAGCCCCTCAAGGCCAAGCCTTGACACCACCGGACCAGCCGCCCACCAACATGCGTCACTAGGTCATGAAGCCATCATCATCGTCTCTCCGAGGTCGACACTATGAGGTCTAAGAGACGGAGGCGAGGAAAGGGTTACCCCGGGAACAACACTACCACGGCCGAGCGGGAGGCTACTGCCTCCACCGTCGAGGACAGTAATCGACCGGACGCGGCCATAGAGCATACCAGTCCCCGTTAGGTCTGGCCGGTCCCAACGGACCCGTAACGCCCCCGCTGGGGCATACCAGTCCTAATGGGGTCCGGTTGGGCCCGGAACGGGGCCGTAAAGCTCGCTGCTGTGCTACAATAGGCTAGCCGCCGTCATCGTTGTCCGCGTCCCCCTCACCATCAGCTCCATCTCCAGAATGTGTCGTAGGTCAACAGGCCCGTCCCAACCCAGATGGGGCCCGCGGGCCCAAATCTCGGCTGCCTGGACCCATCAGCCACAACACATCCGCGTCCACCACTGCGCCACCCTGCACCTGCAGACGCCGCCGTCGCCGTGCCACCTCCCAACCAAAACCGGGCCGCCGCCACCTGAAACGCACCTCCGCCGCCCGAGGGAGCCCTTACTCCACTCGCTCGACTCGGGTAAAGACAGTTCGCCAGCGCCGGCGCCACCAAGGCAAGGCCCGACAGCCTCTGCCGGCGGCGGCGACGGGGGGAGTGCATGCAGGGGCCGCCGAGGTCAGGGATGGGAGGGGAGTGCGCGCCGCCGCCGTGGGGGGCGACACACGCGCGGGGGGAGAGAGGGTCGAAGGGGCAGCCGAGGTCGGGGACGGGAGGGGAGCGCGCGCGGTATCTTTTCTTTGTTGTGTCCTGTACGTAACGTACATACATAAGACTGGCAGGTCTGTGCGAATTGGTACTCCTTCCAATAATACTAACAATAGTTTTCTTTTGAATAAAGGGAATATACTGAATCTAGCCGATGTAACAACATAATAAATATTAAATATGTACGGATCTGAAAAATGAAAGAAAAATAAAAGCAATAGCGTGCAACACCCATCGACGTCCTCTGAAAAAGATTCTCCAAATATGTACACACCTAGACTCTGAAAAAGATTCTCCAATTCGAAGTCCTCCAAAATGCTAATAATGCACAACACCCGTCGACGTCCGGTCTAACCAGATTGGTCAACTCGTGGGTTTTCACTTTAGAGAAGGTCCAGTCTCTACACAACGGCTTCAATTAGGAAATGACTAGAAAACCACCTTTGCCAAGTACAACTGTACAAACACCGAAAACCAGACCTTGGGTTTCCACCGCGGAAATTAAGACACGGGGCTCAAAGAGCACTGCCAAAGAATCAGGTCCGTCCGGTGTACCATCCCCACTTGTCGACAAGACTGCCGCAAAATTTCGACCGTCCGACACACATATTTTTCCCAATCCCCTGCAAGTACTCTGTGGGGGCTTCTTGACTCAACACAAGCATGCAAGATGGAACCTCCAGGTTCTATCCGTACTTCTGTAAACACGACCTCTTGATCCCAATCAACACCCCGAAAATCAAGGCAATGAAGATGCCAAATCATACGCAAGGTGGATGGAGGTTGCCATACACGCCGGGGATAAGGATTTTCACATCGCCAGAGATGACGTTGGCACATCTAGTCGAAATTATGTGGCTCCCCAGCGACGACATTGGCACATATGGTCAAACATCCATGGCGAAGACAGCACAGACGATCAAGTGCATCTCATTTCCTACCAAAAACGTTATTCTGACGCGCCTCTAGTCCCAATCATGCGCGCTCGTGTCTCCTGGGCAATCTGTGCGCGTGCCCGACTGATAAGTTTGCGTGGGATCTCGGGATCGCATGATTTACATCAGAAACTGGGCCGGCCGGTGTGTGATGCTCTCAGACATGATCACACGTTCGTTGGGTTACCCCAAGAGGAAGGTATGACGTAGTCTAGCGGAAATTTCCCCCAATTGTGGAACCAGGGTTTATCGACCAGTATGACTTCAAAGACTTGAAGAAGGTTGCTTGTTGTCTGGCACGTCAACAAGCGTGAAACCTGCATACAACACACAATTTCTCTCTTGTCCCCAACTTTCAAAGAATGTTGTAAGTTTTCTCATCTTGCTGAAAACTAGAGAATTAAACATATAAACTATAGAGTAATGAAAGGTAATAAAAATAAAAATGGTACAACAATGAAACAATGGTGAAAGTGCTTGAAAGAAGGTTGCAATAATGATGAAAATAGAACTGGGGGCCATAGTTTCACTAGTGGTGTCTCTCCAAAAAAAAGCATGTTGGGTGATGGGCAATTGACAAATCATGAACGCATGACAATACTATTGACGAGATATAGTTCACGGGTTCTAACATTGTAGGAATTGCGTCAACATAAATAAACCGCTATCCAACTTGCATCTATTACTAATAGTCCTCCCTGAGATAGTTATCCAGGAAGTCTCGCTCGTATTAAGTTGCAGCAACGAAATCATTGCTTGTGTGCAACACACAATTGCATTAAGAATAAGTACGTAATATAAAAAAGGGTTCTCGTCCGTAGACAAGAGAACCTCTGTTTTCTCCCTAGTGGCAAGAACACATCCCTCATCCGTCACGTTTCTGCCACTCGAGCACAGATGTAAGGGAGGCATGAACCCACTATCTAGCATATAAACTCTCTCTTGGAGGTGAAAACAACTACGTGGCCAAGGTAATCATAAACACCGGAGAGAATTTCAAGACAATATTACAACTCTCTAAGAATATAAGTGAAGCATCTCATATTTACATGAACAAAATAATCATAATCTCATGGTTCATCGGATACCAGCAAACACAACATGCACAATTACATAATGGTGGTCTCGATCATGTGAGTCAGCTCACGAGACTCTAAATATGGAGGAAAAATGGATAGAACAACCATCTAGCTACTGTTATGGACCTGTAGTCTCGAGATGAACTACTCACGCATCTGTCTGGAGGTGATCATGGCGATTCCCTTCTCAGGCAGGGTGCCGGAACAGGGCTGCAGAAGACCTAGAGGGACTTTCGAGGCGACAACGCCTTTGTGTTTGTTTTGTGGAAAGTAACTCCGTCTCCAACCTTTTTAGGGTTTAGGGAAATTTATAGGCGAAGAGGCGATAGGAGGCGGTGGACAGGGTCCCGAGGGCCCACTAGGCACAACCTAGGGTGGGGCCATGCCTGGCACCCCCTAGAGTTCCCCTGGATCCCCTACGGCTCTTCTTTGGACCCCGTCTGTCGCACCCGGACTTCTAGAGGATACTCACAACCCGCTAAACAGTAGATAATTGGCTTACGGGGTTTACCGGCTCTCGCATCTCAATATGAGTAGGCCAACACGTAAACGTGTGACAACCAATCTCTACTATTCATCGTCTGCGTAAACCATCCCATAGAAATCAGACTACTTCCATTGACGTACTTCATAACATACACACATGGTACGTCAACGGCATTTGAACAAGTGATATCACAACAAATTTCTAAGACACAAAGAAATAGAAATAAGTGGCAAATAGCTCTCACTAGAGCAGAGATAGCAAATACAATCATCCAGAGGAAACATGTCCCAACAAGTCATCATTACATCACAGCGGAAGCATCCAAAGTGTCTGAGTACAGACAAGATCCAAATAGGCCTAAGAGGCCGGAAACGAAAAGACGGAGCCCATCCACGATGTCTCGGATCCTGCCCGGGTCCGCTATGTACTCGTCAGCAGCCTCGTCATACTCCACGTAGTAGCCACAATGGGGATCCTCGGAAACGTAGTCTGCAGAACACGCAGCCCCAAAGGGGTCAGTACAGACGAGTACTGGCAAGCAAGACGCACAAGATACCAAAGTATACCCGGCAACACCAAGTACAGATGCTTCGGGTTCAACGGAAGATAGGTGATACAAAAGTGCGGCAGCGGGCTGCCTAACCAACTACAGAGACACACTACAACATCCGGCTAAAAGAAGGGGATAAGATAGCGTATCGGAACCAACTACCACTAACCTCAAACAAACCCATCCTGGATCTCGCCCCTTATCCAAAGAAGCAATCCGAGGATAACTCACACAGTTGGATTAGTGAAGGTTCAAGTTATTGTGTCAATAAGCCTATTACTAGTCAAGTTATCATTAATTAGGTGTAAGTTGTCTAATCCTTGTTAGCCAGCCATATCACCAAGTCATCCATAACCGCGGACAACACGGCTTCTCGAGAAGATTTAACCCTGCAGGGATGCACCAATTTGGCCGTACACGTAAGAATATCCCGCCAGACGGGGATCAAACCCACCAAGCGAGACACTCAACACAACCCAACTCTTCTTCGCATCAAGCCCAAAGAACCCCGTGCAATTGAGCGCACGGCTAATCAAGCCCCACGAAGAAAAGGGGACCCTCATAGCACTCTAAGAACGTGTCTCCCTAAATGCCGACTACAAAAGTTACCACCCTGGCCTCGGGTTCGCACATGCATATGCATGCGGCAAATGGAAAACCCGAACTAAATGAGGCGATTTGGACGAGATGCGAATCGAATCAAATTGAGGGGGGCGCCCATACACGCTTCCCACATGCGGTTAGCGCGCTCATCATGGATCTAGAGGACAAGAACTTTTCCTGAGTTCGACACTAGCAGGCCTCAAAACCATACCCGGCCTCCTGCCGGTGCCTTATCATCAAATTAGCGTTACCTCAAACATTAACAGGTTGTTGTTTAAACATCGAGCCCCAGAACATAATAAATATAGTAACGGAAATAACGGACATCAGACTCGAGCATAAACAACCCTAAGCATGCTAGTAAGACACAGGAAACAAGCAACGGGGGTATAGGTGTCGAGATGAGGCTATATCAGGGTTACATGATAACATGTGATAGGATCGGAACACAAGCAACGAATCTTAAGGCTAGAAGAATTGACAACGGAAAGTATCGATATCCAGTGTGGAAAGGACACAATGGTTCATGTGAGTGAATACTTGCCTGCAAACTCAGTAGCCTGGTACTGGGCTAACTCCTCTGAAGTAGTGTCGTAAACCTCGTCTGTCTCAACGTCGTCGTCTATTCGAGAAGAAGCAAACAAACAACGCAGAGAGACAAACAATCAATAACATAGCATAATGCACAAACATGGGATGATGCATGGCAATTTAATTGATGCATCAAGGATAAGCTAGTGGACATGGTAAACATATTTAAATGGGCCCATATGCAATTTGGGTTGCATATAGAAAAGCCCATGAATTAAGGTTGGATTAAATGATCTACAACTAACCATCAAGTGAAAGTTGATTAGGATGATGCATGGATGAGGAAAACAATAATAAAACAACAATAGCTTCAATTTGAAAAGGTGTTTTACCAAGTTTGGAATTTTATTTATTAAGTTATGAAATTTTGGCTTCTTAAATGAGTTACACAAGCATTAGTTGTTTTCACCAATTTTAATTGTTCAAAATAGATAACCAACTTTATATTTGGAAAGAACACAAAATTTTAGGTGGAATACATGTTTCATTTGTTGACATTGGGTTTAAAATGAATTAATTATGAATTAAGCAAGTTTGAACAAGATTTAAATGAATTTAATTCAAGTATGAAATTATTTGAATTTTTATTTGTGCAAAACATTAAATAAAATTCATATTTGGAAAGATTATATTTTTCTGGTTTGAAAACATATTTTATATGTTCAAAAAGAATTTAGTTTGACCAAGTTAAGAATTTAGCAATTTCAAATGATTTAAACAAGGTTTAAATTATTTAACCAATTTTTAATTATTCAAAACAGGAAACAAAGTTTATATTTGGAAATCTTGTTCAATTTTGCATGGAAAACATATTTTACATGTGCCATTTGAATTAAATTTGAATTAGTTATGAATTTGACCAAATTTGAAATAGTAGTTTGAATTTGAGTTCTTGAAAACATTTGAAATGTTCAAAACAGTACACAATTGGTTTAAACATGTAGAGAATTAAATTTGGTTTGGAAAACATATCTAATATGTTGAATTTTAATTTGAATTGAGGGATCTATGATGGTTTGAAATCTAGGGACCGATCTGTGAAATTACAGGGACTGGATTTTAAAAAGAAAAGGCCAGAAACGAATTTCACCTCGCAGTGACCTAGCCTAGGCCACTGACAAGGGGGGCCCTGGCCACCGTGGCGCTCGCGTGGCGTGTGTGGTCGCTGACAGGGGGCCCCACCTGTCAGCGCGCGTAGTAAAATGTTGGATTTTATTCCGCGAGGGGGGGACTCGAACCCTCGCCCTCGGGTGCGCGTGCGCAGTGCGCTGCCACTGGGCTGATGAGCGTTTCTTGACAGGTTAGGGGCTTGGGGGGGTATGAGGTTCAGATTCGTCAGTTAACTGAACTGACGAAAGTTCAGTTAACTGAACCTGCCCGATAGCGACGGAACGGTGGTCACCGGCGGCGAGCCGTTCGCTGTGCTGCTGCGTGCCCGTGTGCGTATGCGGGGAGGTGTACGTGCGCGTGATGTCGAGGTTGCATAGAGGAAGGAGGAGGACGTGGTGCTCACCGGGAGGGGGTAGAAGAAGAGGAGGAGCTCGGTGCGGTGGCCGGCGACGTGGACAGGGACGACGGCGGCGATCCGGGGGCTCTCAGCCACCGATGCGTTGTCGAGGAGGGAGGCAGAAGTACGGGGAACCAATTCCCGCAGCTAACCAGGCCGGAAGGTGACCATGGCGGCGGCGATCGTCGGGTTTTGTTGCGGCGGCGCGCGGTGGTTCAGAAGCAGAGAGAGAACAGAGGAGAAACGGAGGAAGGAGGAGGGGAAAACGGCGGCGGCCCGAGGAGAAAGGGAGGAGGGAAGCTAGGGCAGTGAGGAGGAGCCCTCGGGCATGGTTATAAGGAGGAGGAGGAGGCGCTGCTGGCCGTCCCATCCCCTGCCTGTCGACGTGGGCATCGTCGATGCCCTGCCGTACAGAGGTAGGGGATGAAGGGGTACGCAGGCCGTGGGCTGGTGGGCTCAGCCCACTTGGCTGGCCTGCCCCCTTCTTTTTTTTCTGTTTTCTGCTTCTGTTTTTTTTTTGCAGAAAAAGAAAAAGGAAGAAAGGAGAGAAAATAGAGGGGCTCTTGGGGTTTTAAAAATTTGGTGATAAATTTTATAGGTTATTTATTACCAAAGCCCATCTGTGCCACTTTTTGTTTTTAAAAAATTTAAAGTTTGGTTGCTGTTTGAAAATTCAAGTGAATTTGAGCAATTTTGGTATTAATTTGAATTATTGAAAAGAGCAAGTTAATAGTTTTTAATTTCAAGTTTAATGGAAACTAATGATTGGTTTGATTTGTAATTTTCATTTGAAAAATTGTAACAGAACAAGTATGAAACAAGAATTTGAAATTTGTTTGAATTTCAAATGGAAAAACAAGGGCAAACAAATGCAATGCTTATGATGACATGATGCAAAACATAAATTAACAAAAGCAAACATTCTAGGGTTGTTTTTCATACTTGGGATGTTACAAAACGCCCCCCCTTGAAGGAATCGCGCCCCGAGATTCCTACTGAGAAGAGAAAAGGTCCGGATACTTCTTGCGAAGATCCTCTTCGGTCTCCCACGTTGCCTCTTTATCGGAATGATGAGACCACTGCACTTTTAAGAACTTGGTGCTCTTGTTGCGAGTTTTACGCTCGGTCTCATCGAGAATGCGAACAGAATGCTCTTCATAAGAGAGGTCTTCTTGCAGATCAATGGAAGCATGATCAACTGCACGACCTGGATCTTTGAAGCACCTCTTGAGCTGTGACACGTGAAACACATCGTGCACCTTGGATAGCTTTTCTGGAAGTTCAAGACGATAGGCATTTTCTGCACGCCTTGAGAGAATGTTGAAAGGACCAATATATCTTGGTGCAAGCTTTCCTTTGACACCAAAAAGATGAGTGCCTCTGAGGGGAGTTACACGGAGATATGCTTTGTCACCAGGTGCATAGACCATGTCCCTGTGCTTGCTGTCATAGTAGCTTTTCTGACGAGACTGATCAATCTTGAGATTGTCACGAATGATGCGAACTTTCTCTTTGGCTTCCTTAACAATGTCAGGGCCTAAGAGTGAACGTTCACCAGCTCTAGACCAATTGATTGGACTCCTGCATCTGCGGCCATAGAGAGCCTCAAATGGTGCCATGCCTAGGCTTGCCTGGAAGCTGTTGTTGTAGGAGAATTCAGCATATGGAAGACATTCCTCCCATTTCATGCCAAAAGAGATACCACATGCTCTGAGCATATCCTCGAGAATCTGATTGACTCTTTCGAATTGCCCTTGAGACTGAGGGTGATAAGCTGTGCTGAACAGAAGCTTGGTTCCCAAAGCTTCCTGAAAGCTTTTCCAGAAATGAGAAGTGAAGATGCTTCCACAGTCTGAGCTTATTTCCAATGGAACACCGTGAAGAGGAACAATCTTTGCTGTGTAGAGTTCTGCTAACTGACTAGCTGAGATTGTTTCTTTGACAGGAAAGAAGTGAGCGACTTTAGTGAGTCGATCAATGACAACGAAGATTGCATCGTTGCCCCTCTTGGACTTTGGAAAACCAGTGACGAAGTCCATTTCAATCATGTCCCACTTCCACTCAGGGATTTTCAGAGGTTGGAGAAGACCGGCTGTTTTCTGATGAACTGCCTTAACACGTTGACAAACGTCGCATTCATAAACGTATTGAGCAATTTCACGTTTCATGCCAGGCCACCAATACAGTGTCTTGAGATCCTGGTACATCTTTGTACTTCCAGGGTGTATGGAGAGAGGAATTTCATGAGCCTCCTTGAGAATGACATCTTTGAGACTTTGAACTTGAGGAACTGCAATGCGTCCTTCGAAGAACACAGTTCCCTTATCATCCACTGAGAAGCACTTAAACTTCTCATTGCCTCCTTTGATGTGTTCTACAATCTTCTTGATTTCAGCATCACGAAGTTGTTCAGAACGAATCTTGTCCTCGAGAGTTGGAGTGGCTGTCAAGTTTGCAAGATAGCCTTGAGGAACAAGACCAAGGTTGAGCTTCTGGAATTCTTCATGAAGAGGAGGTTGGCTTTCCATGATC
This sequence comes from Alopecurus myosuroides, assembly GCA_028641055.1. NCBI lineage: Eukaryota > Viridiplantae > Streptophyta > Magnoliopsida > Poales > Poaceae > Alopecurus > Alopecurus myosuroides. The sequence goes on along the minus strand of CM054062.1, from coordinate 357,339,040 downwards.
ATGAGATTATTGCAATACGACTTGCGACTGAGAGCGTCGGCCATAACATTAGCCTTGCCTGGAGTGTAAGAAATGGTAAGATCAAAGTCTTTAATCTTTTCAATCCATCTCCTTTGCCTGAGGTTTAGATCTGGTTGAGTGAAGATGTACTTCAGACTCTTATGATCGGAAAAGATTTCAGTGCGATTACCCAACAAGTATTGTCTCCATTTCTTGAGGGCAAACACAACTGCTGCAAGTTCAAGGTCATGAGTGGGATAATTGAGCTCATGTGTATTCAACTGACGTGAAGCATAAGCCACAACTTGACGTTCTTGCATAAGAACTGCACCTAGACCTTGGAGAGAAGCATCACAGAATATTTGGAAAGGTTTGGTAGGATCTGGGCCAACCAGAACTGGTGTAGAAGTGAGTTTAGTCTTCAGGAGATTGAAACTTTCATCACATTGTGGAGACCAAACGAACTTCTTGTCCTTCTTTGTGAGGTCAGTGAGAGGTTTGGCAATCTTGGAGAAGTTTTGGACGAAACGACGGCAATAGCTAGCCAAGCCAAGAAAACTTCTTACTTGCTTCACCGTCTTTGGGGGTTTCCAATCCACAATTGCTTTAACCTTTTCTGGATCAATGGCTATGCCCTTGGCAGAGATGACATGACCAAGGTAAGCAACTTCTGAAATCCAGAACTCACATCTGGAGAATTTGGCATAGAGACGATGCTCGCGAAGCTTCATGAGAGTGAGACGAAGATGTTCTTCGTGCTCTTCCTCGGATTTTGAGTAGACAAGAATGTCATCAAGATATACCACAACGAACTTGTCGAGGTATTCATGGAAAACAGAATTCATGAGTCGAGAGAAGGTCGCCGGTGCATTGGTGAGACCAAAGGACATGACGGTGAATTCATATAGACCGTAGCGAGTGGTGAAGGCTGTCTTTGGAATATCCTCTTTTCTGATCTTTATTTGCATTCTCAAGTCCAACTTGGAGAATATTGAGGCTCCAGCAAGTTGATCAAAAAGATCATCGATACGAGGAATTGGATACTTGTTTTTGATGGTTTTCTCGTTAAGAGGACGATAGTCAACAACGAGTCTCTTTGTGTGATCCTTCTTCGCAACGAACAGAGTTGGGCAACCCCAAGCCGAGGAACTAGGTTGAATGTAACCTTTTTCCATGTACATATCAATTTGTTCCTTCAACAATTTCAGCTCGGGAGTTCCTATCTTATAGGGATGCTTAGAGATTGGAGCAGTACCTGGTTCAAGTTCGATCACGAACTCAACAGCTCTGTCCGGAGGCATCCCTGGCAACTCTTCTGGAAAGACGTCAGGGAATTCACAAACCACCGGAACATTTTCAAGTTAAGGTAGAGGTTTTGCATCGAGGGTGCACAGCTGAAAGAAACTTGATTCATGTGGAGAAAAGATTATCTGGCCAGAAGGGTGGAACAGAGCTATTGACTTTTGAGCACAATCAATCCTTGCTTTATTGGCCTTCAGCTAATCCATACCAAGAATGACATCAATGTCAGAACTTCCCAGCAACATGAGAGAAGCAAGGAATATGTGGCCTCCAATTAGGACTTGATTGTCCTTACTTATTTTGGAAGTCAACATTTGAGATCCCGGGGAGTGAACAGTGATTTGATTGCTTAGCGGAACCACAATTAGGTTGTTTGTTGTGGCAAAGGTCTTTGACACAAAAGAATGTGATGCTCCGGTATCAAACAACACTTTAGCTGGAAAAGAGTTTACGGGTAATATACCGAGAACGACGTCAGGAGCTTCCTCAGCTTTGTTGATCTTGACATGATTCACCCTTGCGGTCCTCCCGACAGGCCTGTTGTTGGAGTTGAAGGTCTTAGGCGGGGGAGCGCGCACCATTGCCTGGTTTGTGTTAGGACGAGGTGGTGGTGGAGGTAGCTGCCTCTGCGTGCACTTGTCGGCGTAGTGCCCCGTCTGTTTGCACTTGTAGCAAGTGACGACACGAGGAGGCCCTGGCCTTGGCTGCCCCATCGAAGCCCTTTGATCATGCATCTGAGCAGGGTTGGGTGGGCGGTGAGCGAAGCCTGGAGAAGTTTGGGCGTATGGAGCCCGAGTGACAGCACCATTTGGCACCCAGATGCAGCGCTTCTGCGGAGGGGTGGTCATGTTGGAGGAGGAACCACCCTCACGCGAGTGCTTGCGAGACTCCTCGAACGCCTTGCGCCCATTTTCTTCATTGAGCGCGGTGTTAACGAGATCCTCGAAGCTGTTGGCCTTGACGTTTGTGAGGGCATACTTGAGTTCCGGGTTAAAACCTCTGCGGAACCTTTCCATCTTTATAGCTTCAGTGGACACCTCATCTCCAGCGTATCGAGCGAGGCGATTGAACTCACTCTGATAGCCAATGACGTCCAACTTGCCCTGCTTGAGAGAGAAAAACTCTTCACGCATCCTTTCCATGAGACCATCTGGGATGTGGTGCTTCAGGAAGGCTTCCTTGAAACAATTCCACGTGACTGGTATCCCAGTTCTCATGGCCTGGAAGTTCTCCCACCAAGTAGCTGCCTGACCCTTCAGCAGATAGGAGGCATACTTGACCTTGTCTTCTTCAGCCACGTGAGCAATCTCCAGAGCCTTAGCTATCTCACGGATCCAGTCATCAGCGTCCAGAGGCTCGCGTGTGGCCATGAAAGCTCTTGGGCCCAGACTGAGAAACTCCTTGATGCTGACTCGTGGAGCTGTCTGGTTGTTGTGCTGATTAGTCTGGACCTGGGCCATCTGCGTCATGACTTGGGTCATCTAAGTCAAAAGCTCCGCGATTGGCGGTGGCTCAGGCGCGTTGTTCCTTGTTGGCGGCATCCTGAATGGAAATGCATTTTAGCACAACAATAGAAAAAGATAGACTTGGCAACCGAAAGAGAGATTATTCCGACGCATGAATAGATAACCAACAAATACATCATCACATGTTCAAATACATCAGAATATCCAACACACCATAAATGGTTCTTATGCCAAAGGATAACTAAACATAGCTAAGAATGGATACATCGGTACTCCCATGCTCATCACGCAGGACGGCGACTAGGAGTACGGCGAGAGGTACGGTGAGGAGCACGCCCACGAAAGTAGGTAGAACGACGATCCACGTAGATCTGACGTGGTCTGAGACCGACTCTAGGCGTGGTGAAGTACATAGCGTCGACTCCCTGTGCTCCAAAGCGTGGAATCTCAGTGTAACCAGCACCAAGGTTAAGGAGTGGACCTCTGATCGGCTCGTAACCTCCAGCATCTGGCAGACGACGCCCAACTGGCTGATCGAAACGTGCAAAGCGCTCGTCTCCAACAAAGTCTGTGGTGTAAGTCGCCAGACGAGTCAAAGCAAGGTAGAGCTGCTCTCTGACTGAAGCCAACTCCTGAGATAGTGTGCTGGCAACTGCGTCACTTTGTCTCACAAAGTGAGCGGTGGTGTGCAGCCTGGAGTTATCATGCTCGTAGACATCCAAGTTGTCGTAGAGAGTGAAATGAGTTCCCTCTGAAGTGATGTAACCACGGGGGATGTAGCGATAGATAGAATCGTCAAATCCCCAGTAGTCAGCACGAAGGACGGTGAGACTCACATAAGCTGCCTGCTGCACATCCATATCCATTGTGGAACCTACTGCCTCGTAGCGGTGAACTACGCTCATGCCATCATCTGACAGAATGTAGACGATAGCCTGGTAGTAGGTATGGTCAAACTCTCGCTGCTGCTCATAGACCTGGTACTCTGGTGCCCAACGGAACCCCAGAAAAGTGACCATGTCTCTCAGTATCTCCGGATAACCGGCAGTGCTCTCGCAACGAGTCATACGAACCACCTGCGGGTAGAACCTGAGATCCATCTGCAGATGATCGGGGAAGTTTTGATTAGACGCCGGTAGAAGAACTGAAGTGGCAAGCAACAACAAGGTTTCAACGGACGAAAAGGATGTTGAGAAGAACAGGATATCGAAGCAACATTCGGGAAACACGAGACCAAACACTCCTGAGGTACTACGGAAAACCCATCCGGGCTTCTAAAGGATAAATATCTACTGCTTAAGGAATAGAGGGTCTGCTTCCGGGGCTTATGTGCCTCCATTCTCAATCGTGAGTAGGCAACATGATAAATCATGTCACAACCACCTCCATTCCTATGGTCTAGTAGATATAACTATCCTAGAGAAACTAGGATACGTGAAATCCTAACTTGAAAGTTTAGGTGAGAAGAGAAAACAACGTTGCACTTCCTTACCAGAAAAAAGGGAGGGTGGGTGGGGAAAGAAATAAAAGAACAGAATTCCTACTCTCACGTTTCATTTTTCCTATATAGCTAGAAAATAGTTTCTAGACTCAACTGCGACCAGTAAAAGGGATCCTACAGGCAGACAGGCTCTGATACCATTTGTCGCACCCGGACTTCTAGAGGATACTCACAGCCCGCTAAACAGTAGATAATTGGCTTACGGGGCTTACCGGCTCCCCCATCTCAATATGAGTAGGCCAACACGTAAACGTGTGACAACCAATCTCTACTATTCATCGTCTGCGTAAACCATCCCATAGAAATCCGACTACTTCCATTGACGTACTTCATAACATACACACATGGTACGTCAACGGCATTTGAACAAGTGATATCACAACAAATCTCTAAGACACAAAGAAATAGAAATAAGTGGCAAATAGCTCTCACTAGAGCAGAGATAGCAAATATAATCATCCAGAGGACACATGTCCCAACAAGTCATCATTACATCACAACGGAAGCATCCAAAGTGTCTGAGTATAGACAAGATCCAAATAGGCCTAAGAGGCCGGAAACGAAAAGACGGAGCCCATCCACGATGTCTCGGATCCTGCCCGGGTCCGCTATCTACTCGTCAGCAGCCTCGTCATACTCCACATAGTAGCCACCATGGGGATCCTCGGAAACGTAGTCTGCAGAACACGCAGCCCCAAAGGGGTCAGTACAGACGAGTACTGGCAAGCAAGACGCACAAGATACCAAAGTGTACCCGGCAATACCAAGTAGAGATGCTTCGGGTTCAACGGAAGATAGGTGATACAAAAGTGCGGCAGCGGGCTGCCTCACCAACTACAGAGACACGCTACAACATCCGGCTAAAAGAAGGGGATAAGATAGTGTATCGGAACCAACTACCACTAACCTCAAACAAACCCATCCTGGATCTCGCCCCTTATCCAAAGAAGCAATCCGAGGATAACTCACACAGTTGGATTAGTGAAGGTTCAAGTTATTGTGTCAATAAGCCTATTACTAGTCAAGTTATCATTAATTAGGTGTAAGTTGTCTAATCCTTGTTAGCCAGCTCTATCACCAAGTCATCCATAACCGCGGACAACACGACTTCTCGAGAAGATTTAACCCTGCAGGGATGCACCAATTTGGCCGTACACGTAAGAATATCCCGCCAGACGGGGATCAAACCCACCAAGCGAGACACTCAACACAACCCAACTCTTCTTCGCATCAAGCCCAAAGCACCCCGTGCAATTGAGCGCACGGCTAATCAAGCCCCACGAAGAAAAGGGGACCCTCATAGCACTCTAAGAACGTGTCTCCCTAAATGCCGACTACAAAAGTTACCACCCTGGCCTCGGGTTCGCACCTGCATATGCATGCGGCAAATGGAAAACCCGAACTAAATGAGGCGATTTGGACGAGATGCGAATCGAATCAAATTGAGGGGGGCGCCCATACACGCTTCCCACATGCGGTTAGCGCGCTCATCATGGATCTAGAGGACAAGAACTTTTCCTGAGTTCGACACTAGCAGGCCTCAAAACCATACCCGGCCTCCTGCCGGTGCCTTATCATCAAATTAGCGTTACCTCAAACATTAACAGGTTGTTGTTTAAACATCGAGCCCCAGAACATAATAAATATAGTAACGGAAATAACGGACATCAGACTCGAGCATAAACAACCCTAAGCATGCTAGTAAGACACAGGCAACAAGCAACGGGGTTATAGGTGTGGAGATGAGGCTATATCATGGTTGCAGGATAACATGTGATAGGATCGGAACACAAGCAACGAATCTTAAGGCTAGCAGAATAGACAACGGAAAGTATCGATATCCAGTGTGGAAAGGACACAATGCTTCATGTGAGTGAATACTTGCCTGCAAACTCAGTAGCCTGGTACTGGGCTAACTCCTCTGAAGTAGTGTCGTAAACCTCGTCTGTCTCAACGTCGTCGTCTATTCGAGAAGAAGCAAACAAACAACGCAGAGAGACAAACAATCAATAACATGGCATAATGCACAAACATGGGATGATGCATGGCAATTTAATTTATGCATCAAGGATAAGCTAGTGGACATGGTAAACATATTTAAATGGGCCCATATGCAATTTGGGTTGCATATAGAAAAGCCCATGAATTAAGGTTGGACTAAATGATCTACAACTAACCATCATGTGAAAGTTGGTTAGGATGATGCATGGATGAGGAAAACAATAAGAAAACAACAATAGCTTCAATTTGAAAAGGTGTTTTACCAAGTTTGGAATTTTATTTATTAAGTTATGAAATTTTGGCTTTTTAAATGAGTTACACGAGCATTAGTTGTTTTCACCAATTTTAATTGTTCAAAATAGATAACCAACTTTATATTTGGAAAGAACACAAAATTTTAGGTGGAATACATGTTTCATTTGTTGACATTGGGTTTAAAATGAATTAATTATGAATTAAGCAAGTTTGAACAAGATTTAAATGAATTTAATTCAAGTATGAAATTATTTGAATTTTTATTTGTGCAAAACATTAAATAAAATTCATATTTGGAAATACTATATTTTTCTGGTTTGAAAACATATTTTATATGTTCAAAAAGAATTTAGTTTGACCAAGTTAAGAATTTAGCAATTTCAAATGATTTAAACAAGGTTTAAATTATTTAACCAATTTTTAATTATTCAAAACAGGAAACAAAGTTTATATTTGGAAAGCTTGTTCAATTTTGCATGGAAAACATATTTTACATGTGCCATTTATATTAAATTTGAATTAGTTATGAATTTGACCAAATTTGAAATAGTAGTTTGAATTTGAATTTTTGAAAACATTTGAAATGTTCAAAACAGTGCACAATTGGTTTAAACATGTAGATAATTAAATTTGGTTTGGAAAACATATCTAATATGTTGAATTTGAATTTGAATTGAGGGATCTATGATGGTTTGAAATCCAGGGACCAATCTGTGAAATTACAGGGACTGGATGTTAAAAAGAAAAGGCCAGAAACGAATTTCACCTCGCAGTGACCTTGCCTAGGCCACTGACAAGGGGGGCCCTGGCCACCGTGGCGCTCGCGTGGCGTGTGTGGTCGCTGACACGGGGCCCCACCTGTCAGCGCGCGTAGTAAAATGTTGGATTTTATTTCGCGAGGGGGGGACTCGAACCCTCGCCCTCGGGTGCGCGTGCGCAGTGCGCTGCCACTGGGCTGATGAGCGTTTCTTGACAGGTTAGGGGCTTGGGGGGTATGAGGTTCAGATTCGTCAGTTAACTGAACTGACGAAAGTTCAGTTAACTGAACCTGCCCGACAGCGACGGAACGGTGGTCACCGGCGGCGAGCCGTTCGCTGTGCTGCTGCGTGCCCGTGTGCGTATGCGGGGAGGTGTACGTGCGCGTGATGTCGAGGTTACAGAGAGGAAGGAGGAGGACGTGGTGCTCACCGGGAGGGGGTAGAAGAAGAGGAGGAGCTCGGTGCGGTGGCCGGCGACGTGGACAGGGACGGCGGCGGCGATCCGGGGGCTCTCAGCCACCGATGCGTTGTCGAGGAGGGAGGCGGAAGTACGGGGAACCGATTCCCGCAGCTAACCAGGCCGGAAGGTGACCATGGCGGCGGCGATCGTCGGGTTTTGTTGCGGCGTCGCGCGGTGGTTCAGAAGCAGAGAGAGAACAGAGGAGAAACGGAGGAAGGAGGAGGGGAAAACGGCGGCGGCGCGAGGAGAAAGGGAGGAGGGAAGCTAGGGCAGTGAGGAGGAGCCCTCGGGCATGGTTATAAGGAGGAGGAGGAGGCGCTGCTGGCCGTCCCATCCCCTGCCTGTCGACGTGGGCATCGTCGATGCCCTGCCGTACAGAGGTAGGGGATGAAGGGGTACGCAGGCCGTGGGCTGGTGGGCTCAGCCCACTTGGCTGGCCTGCCCCCCCTTTTTTTTTTTTTCTGCTTCTGTTTTTTTTTTGCAGAAAAATAAAAGGGAAGAAAGGAGAGAAAATAGAGGGGCTCTTGGGGTTTTAAAAATTTGGTGATAAATTTTATAGGTTATTTATTACCAAAGCCCATCTGTGCCACTTTTTGTTTTTCAAAAATTTAAAGTTTGGTTGTTGTTTGAAAATTCAAGTGAATTTGAGCAATTTTGGTATTAATTTGAATTATTGAAAAGAGCAAGTTAATAGTTTTTAATTTCAAGTTTAATGGAAACTAATGATTGGTTTGATTTGTAATTTTCATTTGAAAAATTGTAACAGAACAAGTATGAAACAAGAATTTGAAATTTGTTTGAATTTCAAATGGAAAAACAAGGGCAAACAAATGCAATCCTTATGATGACATGATGCAAAACATAAATTAACAAAAGCAAACATTCTAGGGTTGTTTTTCATACTTGGGATGTTACACCGTCTTTGTTCCGGGTAAAAAAAGTATCTCCGTGGATTTTCAGCCCTTTCCGAGAATATTTCTTTAAGAACTTTTCTGAAATAGAAAAACAGCAACCGTCCTAGGGCATCTTGGTAATAGGTTAGTATATGAAAACATCCGGAAAACAAAGGAAAATATGTGAAAACATGTGGGAAACATAAAGGCATTGGATAGAAAACAAGCATGCAACATCAAAAATTATAGGTACGTTTGCAACGTATCAGCATCCCCAAGCTTAACTCCTGCTTGTCCTCGAGTAGGTAAGTGACAACAAAATAATTTTTGAGGTGACATGAAGCCAACACAATCTGGATCAATGTTATACAAAAGCATTGCAATCTAAGATCAAAGTACTTTAACAAAACCATGATAAATATTATTTTAACTAATGTAAACTTAGCAACTATGTTGCACATGAAAAGTAACACATATAATTGACTATAAATAATAATGCATTGAAAGTGATATGTTTGTTTCAATCATAAAGGAAAACATAATAAAGTGGTATCCAACTTGTCCTTCGTGTGGTAGCAAAACATAAATGCCAGGACACCTTCAAAAGTTCAAATGGTGACTAGATACAAATAATTGAGAGCAACCAATACCATAATTATGAATCATTAAATAATAAATTTTGGGACTATGCACATTATACTCAGAATGACAACTATGCTCTCTTAACTTGTGTGCTAGAGCTTTTTATAAGAAAACAGATGTATTGAAAATATAATTTTTAGTGAGGTGTATGTCTATGTCAACGAATGCTATCAAATGACTTAACATCTTTCATGTTTAATGGCTTAAAGAGAGGCTCCCATACGAGAATCATAACATTCGCCTTTCTCCTTTGTTTTCACAAGCTAAGTTCATGATTTCTCAAGTCCATAGTGTGAGGAGATTTTAATGTTATTGTTGTAGCTTATCTTTTGTGGGCTGGGCACCCAAATGTCTGCTCTTTCTGCAATATTATGGATTAGCACATTATTCATGTTAGTCAAGTGTGAAGCCATCAAACATGAAGACATAATAAAGCACTTAATACTTCCTCATGAGCTAAAACAGGAACACAAAACATGTTTAGTAAGTTTGGAGGTTTTAAAGGTAGCACACAAGAAAGTTTTAAAGGTAGGTATGGTGGACACATTGGAAAACTTTGGTTTTTCGGAGTTGGATGCACGAGTAGAGCTCGAACTCAGTACAGGGTGAAGGCTAGCAAGAGACTGGAAGCGACTAACTAAGAGAGCAATAACGGCCATAATCATGAATAGCGACAAAACATTATTAATCAAAACATAAAGTGATATTACAAGTAAAAAACTAAATGATCATCAAGGCTAAAGGTGACTGGTATTATAGTCATAACATGGTGTGAGCATGCGCTAAGTAAATCCAAATAAATCATTCTAAGGAGAACACCACACTACCATGCTTCAATATGAGAAAACAACACATGATTTCAATAGCACATTAAGAACTCTCGGTTATTTGAGACTAGTCATGATACATCATATACTACTAAGTACACAATTAAATTAACATCTAACATGACATTCCAAATTCTAAGCCACAGTCGAAAACAAGCTTCCTATTGCACCACTATAAGTATGAAATATTTTACTCTTTTCCAACACCAATTAACTTATTTGAAACAACTCTCAAAGAAAATAAGCATTAAAGACCAGAGAGTTAATCATATATAACTGAAGCAAACCAACAAGCTCTAAACAAAATTCGAGTGAAAAACAAAGAGCTAAACGCAGTACTAGCAAAAACTGAACACTCACGGAACAATAAGAGTAAAAACGAGAGTGTTCTAGATAATGAAAACGGAGCGTGTCTCTCTGCAAATTAAAATATGCTAGGATACAACCATTTGTTACAGCAAGAAAACAAAACAAAACTGAAAGTAAAATAAAATGATGCTCCAAGAATAACACATATCACGTGAAGGAGTAAAAATATAGTATCTTGAAAAACGACCTGATATTTTTGTTGATGAAGGTGGGAATGCCTTGGGCGTCCCCAAGATTTGATGCTTGTACTTCTTGGATATGTATTAGGGTGACATGGGCATCCCCAAGCTTGATCTTTTTCTATCATTACTTTTCTCATATCATCCTTCTCTCCCTGCACTTGAAAACTTCATCCACCTAAAATTCTCACAATCTTTATTAGCTACGTTAGTGCATAAACATAATAAATTCATTTAGTTCAGTTTAAACATAAGTATAAAATCCATTTATTTGAGGCACTTCTGTAGCTCAAATAAAAAAGTTCTAAACTAGTGAAAGTTCGATAATAACCTGGGGCAGGTGCCCAAAAAATATATAAAAATCCTTGCGTCTGTCTGAGAGAACCGAGGTTCTTGGTGAAGCACAAAAATCTGGACAGCAAACAACAAGTTCCCAAATCACACTACCTCTCTATTTGAGGTTACTCTTGGCACAAAAACGAAATTAAAATGACAATGAGAGGTTATTACAGAGGTAACAACTTCCAAGACTCAAAGAAAACAAAAGAAGCTGAAAGAAAACAAAGGAAAAACAAAGTGGGTTACCTCCCACAAACGCGTTTCTTTAACGTGTTTTAGTTAGGCATGAAGAACGAATAAAGTATTATCAATAAAATTGTGAGTAGTCTTTACAATGGACTAAAAAGGTAACTTCATTATATTTCTAGGGAAATGTTCCATGCCATTTTTATGGGGAACTGAAATCTTATAATTCCCTCCTTCATATCAACAATAGCACAAACGGTGCGGAAAAAGGTCTCCCCGAAATGATAGGACAAGAAGCACTGCATTCAATATCCAAAACAAGAAAATCAACAAGGAAATAATTATCACTATAAATAATAAGAACATCATCAATCCTTCCCAAAGGTCTTTTAATAGTGGAGTCTATAAGATGCACTCCCAAAATATTCCCATCCAATGGTTTCAAATCAAGCATATCATATAAACTTTTAGGCATAATAGAAGAACTTGCACCAAGATCACACAAAGCATTGCAATAAAAATCATTCACTCTTATTATAATAGTGGGCTCACAACCATCTTGTAATTTTCAAGGAATAGAGGCTTCAAGTTTGAGCCTTTATTCCGTAGCTTCAACGAGAGCATTAGTGACATGTCTAGTGAAAGAAATATTTAACTTACTAGCATTAGGATCTTTAGCTAATTTGTGTAAAAAATTAATAACATCAGAGATGGTGAAATTATAAAAATCAAGTTTATCATCCTCAATCATGGTGGGAAAAGTTTCTCCTAAAGTCATATTATCATCAACCCCACTTCCAACAATTTTCTCACAAGAAAAATTTACAATCTCCAATTTTTTCGGACTCCTTCTACCTAAAGTCATGACCTCTCCAATACCATTTGGTTTGAAATCAACATGTATAGTAGCATTAGGATACTCATTAGTACTGAAAGTATTCACTTCTTGAAAGGGTTGTATGCTATAAATTTTAACAGGCTCACTTTTAGTAGTTTTTTTCCAGCAATTACGGCTTCTCTTTCTCTTCTAGCACGGATTTGAGCTAACATTCTATGTTCTCATTTATTTGAACTCGTATAGAATTTATAGGTTCAGTTTTCTTGGCCTCAAGAGGTGTATTCCTAATTTTTAAAATTTCTACATCATGAGTAAGACTATCAACTTTCAGCACAAGATTATCTTGTTTTGTAAGCCTTTCATTGACGATTTTATTGAAATATTTTTGTGAAGTGATAATTTCTTTAAGCATGTTTTCAAGATCAGAGGTGGAACTTTTAGGATTTATGTAAGCATTGCCATAGGAATTTCCATATGAATTACCAGTTTTATTAGGATATGGCTTATAATTGTTACGGCCAAAATTATTTTTATAAGCACTGTTGTTGAGGTTGTTTCTAGCAATAAAATTCACATCAATTTGATCATTCTCATTAGAAACCAGAGAGTTCAATGGAACATTATTAGGATCTATAGGAACATGTTTAGCTATCAAAGAAGCAAACATATCAATCTTATCACTCAAAGAAGAGACCTCCTCGACAGAATTTACCTTTTTACCTGGTTGAGCCCTTTCTGTGTGTCATTCGGAATAGTTTGTCATTAGATCATCCAATAACTTGTTTTATGAACCTAATGTGAAGTTCATGAAGGTTCCTCTCATAGCTGAATCCAATAAATTCTTTGAAGAAAAAAATTAATCCTGCATAAAACGTTTGGACAAGCATCCACGTAGTTGGTCCGTGTGTGGGACAATTCTTAACCATAGTTTTCATTCTTTATCAAGCTCGAGCAACATATTAATTATCATTTTGTATAAATTTCATAATTTTACTCTTAATTGTATAATATTTGCGTGTGGTTAATACTTCCCAATAAAAGCATCTTTTCATTTAGTCAAGAATCAATGCTATTTTTAGGCAACGATAATAACCAATCTTTAGCTCTTCCTCTTAATGAGAAAGGGAACACTCTTAATTTCACAATATCACCATATAACTCTTTATATTTTTGCATGTCACATAAATCAACAAAGTTATTTAAATGAGAGGCAGCATCTTCTCCAATACTAGAAAAATGATCTTTCATGACAAGATTCAACAATGCAGGTTTAATTTCATATAAATATCCTATAGGAGAAGGTGGAGCCACTGGTGTGCATATGAAATGATTATTATTGGTACTAGTAAGGTCACAGAGCTTGGTGGTACCATTGGTAGACATGCTTGCAAGATAAAATAAAATAAACTAACAACACAAATAAAAGACTAGAAACTAGATAACTATTTTTTTGGATTTTTGGTAAACAGAAAAACAAGACTAAACAAAAGTAAACTAAGCAAGAACAAAACAAAAGAAAGAAAGTCGAAGTGTGAGACTCCCCTTTCTACAAGCTTGAAGTCCCCAGTAACGGCGCTAGAAATTCTTTGATGCTCTCAAACGTGATCACACATTCGTTGGGTTACCCCAAGAGGAAGGTATGATGTAGTCTAGCGAAAACTTCCCCCAATCGTAGAACCAGAGTTTATCGACCAGTAGGAATTCAAAGACTTGAAAAAGGTTTCTTGTTGTCTGGCATGTCAACAAGCGTGAAACCTGCACACAACACACAAACTTTCTCTTGTCCCCAAATTTCTGAAAAGGTTGTCAATCTTCTCGTCTTGCTGAAAACTACCGAATTAAACATATAGAGTAATGGAAGGTAATAAAAGTAAAAAAAGGGTACACCAAGGAAACAATGGTGAAAGTGCATGAAAGACGGTTGCAATAATGAGGAAAATAGGACATGGTGCCATAGTTTCACAAGTGGTGTATCTCCAAAGAAAACAAACATGCTAGGTGAACTAATTACAACTGGGCAATTGAGAAATCATAAACGCATAACAATATTATTATGAGGGGATATAGTTCATGGGTTCTAACATCATAGGAATTACTTCAAGGCATATATACTGCTATCCAGCATACATCCATATCTAAAAGTCCACCTCAAGAAAGCTATCTAGCAAATCTATCTAGTATTAAGTTGCAGCAACGAAGCGATTGCTTTGTGTGCAACAGACAATTGCATTAATTAAAGTACGTAATGTAAGCAATGGTTCTCATCCATAGACAAGAGCATCGCTGTTTTCTCCTAGTGGCAACATCACATCCCCCATCCGTCACGTTTCTGTCACTCATGCACAAATGTAAGGGAGGCATGAACCCACTATCTAGCATATAAACCCTCTCTTGGATGGGAAAACAACTACATGGCCTAGGTAATCATAAACACCGAAGAGTATTGCAAGACAACATTAAAACTCTCTAAAAATATAAGTGAAGCATCTCAGTTTGACATGAAGAAAATAATCATAATCTCATGGTTCATCAGATCCTAGCAAATACAACATGCACAATTACATAACAGTGTTCTCGATCATGTGAGAAAGCTCACAAGACTCTAAACATGGAGGTATAACAGGTTTCATTTAGCGCACACCATATATATCGTCGGTGGCGCGCATGCTTTCTGTCCGCGTCATCGTTACTATCATTATTGCTTTATTATCTGGGTTTTGTCCTGATTTACCTACCAATACATTCTTTCTTAATTTCCTTTTAGATGATTTTTAATTAGCTTCTTTGTTGTAACTAGTTAGAGAAATTATATAAAAGTACACAATAGTGGGCTTACAGCTTGTCTATGTCGTATATTTGTCTATGTGGATGAGAGAGAAGTAAAAAATTGGGTTACAATTACCCTAAAAAACTGTTGCGATTCCCTACACTAGTGGGTTATCAGGTTACAGCGGTGTGGATGATGATGGTGTTGATGTATATGCATTAGCTTCCTCCTCTCAAGCCTTGCCTTGATCTCCAATGGATGTGGAGACGCGGCGGCAGCCCTCCGGGGGCGGCAGCGTATGGTGTGTCCGGATGGCACCCACCGGGTTCGGGGCTGGGTCAGCACCCCATACCCGCCCTATTTAACTTGTCGGTCTCATTTCTTACCATACCCACGACCCGGACGGGTTCGAGGCCCCAACGGGTACCCATTTAAGGAGTGACACCGACACATATGGGGAATAAAACAATGAAATATTGTGATGATGTTGGTGGAAATAGACAAGTGTGTACGTGTGTTGTCTCCGGGATTCCAGATTCCAACGCGTCCATGTGATGTGTGAGGTTTGTGGTCCATAGCTCGTAGAGGTGTGGTTAGACATATAATTATTAGGGATATGATTAGGACTTAGAGCAAGTCTGCGGGTATGCGGGTACGGGTTTGCCACCCCCATACCCGCCCCATTAGACCTGGCGGGTCGAACATTTTACCAAACCCTCCCTATTTAAGGCGGGTACCCGTCGGGTTTGCGGGTTTTGGGGCCCCATTGCCATCCGTAATGGTGTGGTGTCTCTCGTATGGCTCTTGTTGTCTCTTGGGCTAGGGCCTCCTCTCCTTATATATGTGACCTCCTCTTTATCCAAGGGCTTTATATGAGCCCCCTTTGACCCCCCCTAAACTGATCTAAAATGTTTAGGAAGGTTAGTGTTTAAACGGGGTCAAAATCGATGAAGAATCGCGGAAGTTCGTCCAACTTCGCGTGTCCTAGGCTGCGATACGTTCATTACCAACCGTACTGTTGGTCGGTAAAGATGTACTGATATTTTGGTGTGCGAAACCAATCACGGTACGGTCACCAATATGGTCATTGACGACTGTACCGTTGGTCGGTGAACTCCCCGTCTCGTGAATATTTCTCCTTTAGTTTTTGTCTACCATTTCCTCATACGAGGTCGTTTTAGGTGATCTTCGTCTCGTTGAGCTCGTATAGACGAGGCGCATCCTCTAGTGGTGTTCAATCTTGATTTTGTCTTGGTGAAAAAACAATCATTTTCCAAACTTCTTAACTGGCCATCTCGTACTTGTAACTTCTCAGGATTCTTCTCCCTTCATCTCCTTTCCTTTTGACAATTCTTAATTTCCACCTACACATACATAGACACAAAGATAAAGGAAAAACAAGTAAAATCATAATAAAAACATATATTGTGAAAATATCATTGGAAAAATGGGTTTGTGGAAATCAATCATAAAAGATAGAAACCAGTATAGAACAATGCCAAAATAGTGATGTAAACTTATGAAAACAACAGACAAAATTGTGCCAAATGGACGCATCAACCTCCATCGTAGAAAACCTCGTCATTGGTCAAGTCAACCAAGTTAGCGGGATAGATGTCGTCAAGGATTCCGAGTGGGACTCCACCACAGAAGCACTAAAGGATCTCTACGTAATACCTTCGGTGAGTTTAAGGTCTTCATGAGAATCATAGATGTTCAACCATCAAAGCCGACAAGATTCAACGTCAAGGAGCATTACAACTCGAACTACCGGTACCAGATGGATAGAAGCAACGCAGACACCTCAAGCGTAGACAATATGGTAACTAGCGGGAGGCCGAAGCGCAAGAGAAAGCGGGCTGTAGAAAAGCCACGATGAGTCAACATGACGGGGGTCATACGACAGCCTTTCCCCCATCATACAAGACCAAACAGTCTGGCGAACCATTAAAATAGGGATTTCCCCGACATTGGCAACACGTTATATGGAGAACTCGCTAGAACGCATCCCAATCGTAAATGCGCCTAACTAACTCACGCCATGACAAGGAAGCCCGCAAGACCGAGCCTCTTTGATGGAGTACGCCTAGCTAACTGTAGCATGTACTTCAAGGAGTACATCGATGTCGGACCAACCCTACAACCAAGAATTTTTCTTGGTGATGTCGCGTTCACGGTTCTCCGTCGGGATTGGCAAGAGTGATCCTACCTTTGACCCCAACGTCGTCATATCCTCTATTTTTGGCGACTCGTGTCAAGGTGGCCTCAGCATCCACCTCAACCACTCCTACCCCAGACTGTCGGCCCAATGGCACACGCTGAAGTCATACCTCGATGAAATGGGCACCTAGGCTGGCAACCAATGCCTCTTTGTTGAAAAAAAGGGACTATAGGCCTAAGATGGATGACCATGCAGGACGAGTGATTATACAAATCTTGGAAGGCCGTGAGCCTTGACCCCATTACTGACGCCAACCAAACATCTAGAAGATATTTATCAAGGATTAATTGCCGACCAATTCAATGAACATGCAAAATATTGGCGAGTTTGCCAAAAGGCACATGGATCACAACAATAATGATATCTCACATAGGTTAAAACCATGAAAATTCTTTTCAACAAATTTCATGCAGTTCTTGAGAAAATTCGTGGAAGAAATGGAAGTGTCAAGACTATGGAGGAGAATGTCAATGCTCTAAAGTTTGTTCAATTTGGCATACTCACCTTATCAACTATTGAATAGTGTGTTTTTGCGTAGTTGAGAGATGTGCTAAGCTTGTTCGAGGCGACAATGGCGACAAATACTTTATCATGATGCATTGCTTTGCAAGGATCCAAAGCCGCTCAAAGTAGGAAAACACCAGGAGGTATCTTAAGAAGGGTAGAAAAAAATGTTGATTTCGATGGCTAGTCATAGCAAAGATGGAATCATTCAAAAGTATCAGTGGTTCTTCAATATAATGACCACTTGTGTACATACAAATGATTTTTTGAATTTTTATGAGGAAGCTATAACATGCGTGTACTTCAAATCTGGATTACTTTCACAAAATCGTCATAAATCATTTAATTGGGAGAAAGTAGTTACAAACGTTTAACATTAGCAAAAGTTGGTAATTCTCCACAAAATATGGTTAATATCTTGGATAATTTGAATAGTATCATTTTGCGCCATTTTTTACTTGCTTTAAAAAAACCATTTTTGGTACTTAGATAATGATAAAATTATTTTTGTACAAAAAATGTAAAAAATATAATGCAATATTACGGGAATGGCAAGATGCATCTCTCTGACAAATTTATGTATATTGTAATAAATTATGCTACTTATATGGTCATGATATTGGCAATTCATTTTGTGAAGGATCTCCTAAAAATATCATATTGCAAGTTTGTTAGTTTTTCATCGCAACTAGTACACACAAAAAAAACTACATATGGAAGGAGAACATTTTTTTTATTTTTTATTAATTTTTATCAAAATGATGATAAAAATGGATTACATGGCTACTCATATCAAGGGTTGAAACTTTCAAAACTTTTAGTGATTGTTATATAAAATGACTATTTATGTACTTAAAAATGATTTTTGTGAAATTTCAGGAGCAAGCTATAACACATTGGCAGCTCAAACTTGAATTACTTTCAGAAAATTGATATAAGTCATCTAAATGGGACAAAGTAGGAAGAGAGGTTGAAAATTCATACAAGTTGGCAATTGTCCACCAAATATGATCTATTTTTTCTAATCTAATACAAAGTAGTGGCCTCCCATACAGCTATTTATGTAATAAAATGATCTGATTTGTTTTAAAATTAAAGTGATACTATTTCACAACATATTTATTGTACCTACTTAAAAAAATAACACTTAGAAAATGGTAAACTATTTTTCTATACAAAATATTGTGAAAATTGTTTGGAATGGTAAGATTCGGCTCTTTGAAATAGTTGGGTACATTATAAAAAATATGCAACATACATCGCGATGACCTTGGTCATTCGGGTTGAAAGTTATGAGTGCTTGTACATGATATCCCATTTTGTGATGGATTTAAAAAACTATCATATTTCAGTTTTGTTATTTTTTTTCTCGTAGCTAATACACATAAAAACAATACTCCATGCATAGAAATCCTCAAAGTTCTTTCATTTTTCTTAAAAATGACATCAAAATGGTCGGCTTGCATGGCTACTCATAACAAGTGTTGAATCATTGAAAAATATTCAAGTTTTTTTATATATGATGACAACTTGTGTACCTAAAATTGATTTTTTTTTCCAGAATTTGTAGAAGCAAGGTATAACATACTTATAATTCAAATTTGAACCGGCATAAGGTTATTTAAATTGAAATTTTTACTAGAAATGTTATAAATTCATAGAAATTGTTCGCCAAATATGGTTTCTTTTCTTTGAAAAATTGGGAGGTACCATTTTTGCAATATTTTTTTTGCAAACGTTCTACGTAAACCCCCCTCCCCCCATTTTTGGCACTTAAACATAAATATAATTTTTACATATGGAAATGCTAGAAACTCTGTATGAAAATATTGTTTGGAGTGACAAGATTTACCTTTTTGCCAATATTGTTTGGTATATTATGTACTTTTAGCTCCCTCCAAACTATATCCAAATGAGCACATGCATTTTATTGCTTTTTTATGGTTTGATGAGTGTCTTAAAAAATTAGCTAAAGCGTAGCCTTTGCTGAGTGTTTGTGTTTCATGAGTGTAACACTCGACAAAGGAACTATTTGTCGATTGTCGCTTCTTCGTCGATTTTTGTATTAATTATACTCGGCAAAGGTCTTTGGCGAGTGCATTTCATCGGGCACTCGATAAACGGCCTGACACTGGGCATACATTTTTTCCGTAGTGTTCTAAAGTGCTTGTTGCGTCTTGGGGGGGGGGGGGTGGTATCTTCCTTCTTAACTTTGAGGTTTGCTATGTCACAAACGTGTGTAAAAGGTCTCCGCCGAGTGTGAAGCCAGTAATAAAGGATAGCAATAGGTTCAAGGCTAGCAAAATATTGGCTCAAATAAAATAAAGACAGTGCTAAGTAGCTAAACCCATTCCTTGTATTCAATATTCATTGATTCGATTACTATTATTGGAAGTAAATGCATTTAACATGTATGCTATTGCTAATTTAAGGAAGGAGGCCTATGGTATCATCAAATGTCTCCGTGAGACCTAGCTTGTGAAGGTTAGGGGGCACGCAAATCCAATTGATCCTAACCTTTCTAGATTTTGTAACAGAGAAAATTATGGTGGTTAAATGGTTGGTGATTCCTGGCGTGTGTGTCGGCGTGTTTTGAAAACGATTGTTTGAATGTTGTTTAATCATATACGAATAAGGTGGTTTAACATTTAAGGTATAGACCACTTACACACGTCACACCGGGCCATGGGTCGGAAATTTCTAAGCGTAAGATTATAAGGCTGGTCACAGTGGGAATAGTTAGTAACATCAGTGCCACGTAGACAAAAAAGATGATGTGGCGCATATTTAATAAGGAGAGAGATGAGGGTGGTAACTAACTATGTTACTGTAACCCCCACACATTCCAATACATAATGAGTCTATATGCTAATTAATATGACACTACATATATGTTACTTCCCACTATGAAGGTAGTATCGTAGTCTAGAAAAGCGTGTATGTTATTAGCGTATGTTACTCTCCATTGTGACTAGTCTAAAACATGTTATAGCAATTGATACCGGACATAATATGCAAACTAAAATAGTATTCAATTTAGTAAAAAAAAACATGAGTACAAGTTGTTTTCTTTTTGCAAAAAACAGTAGTTCATGTAAAAACATATAGACAACTATGCAAATTAAATATGGTAGGGATATTTGAAATCATAGGGAAAGTAACACTGTACAAAGTATGTCCTACAAATAGTAATTGTTACTCTGTATTTACCAAAAATCTACATGTACTGTATACGTCTAGTAGTGAAGAAAACGCAAACGATGATGTGCTAACGAAACTTGTCAAAACGTCAACGCAGAACAAAATGCAAACCACACGTGTCGTGTGGTCTTCCAATCCAGACCTGATATAACAATGCTTATAACAATTTGTGTGTTGCTAACAGAGCTTGCCACTCTGTGCTTACATCCTCCTCGCAGGGGTTTATAAAGACGTTCCATCTTCCTTACACAACCGATGTGGTACTAAAAGTAAAGCAACACCGGAATCTCGAACTTTGGTGCGTGCGTGTCGCGGTGAGATGGGCTGTACTTTGGCCCAGTATCCTCTCTAAGCAGACCACGATCTCCTGGCTTGCCCTTCATGGCCTGCGTCGACAGACGGCCCAATTTACTACGGCCATTAGAAGATAGAACGTTACGTTCTCTCTCAGAAAAAAAAAAAGATGATTCCCACAAAAAAAAAAGAGAAGATACAACGCTACGTGCAGCCACCTTCTACATGTAACTGCACAAGGACTACCGGATCTTGGAAGTTGGAAAATGACTTGTGTTGCATCACATCTGATGCGGCTTGGGTGGTTACATTTGCATCGAGCATCACATCCGATGCGGCTTGGACTACATAGAGAAAGCTTGGTTGCAAACTTTGTGTTACGTTGGAGATCCTAGACCTTAACAAGTTTGTCTTGGCCATACGTGTAAGATGGCTTTGGTTACAATAGAGTGATGACCCTGAACCATGGATGAACATAGGCAACCCATGCAACACGAAGGATCATGATCTTTTCGGGGCGGCTATGATTGTCAAAATTGGAAATGGAGAGAAAACGGCTTTTCGAGAATCCTCTTGGCCCGATGGGAGACGACCCAAGGACACTACCCCCTATTTTCGATCTCCCTAAGAAGAAAAGGTCCATGGTTTACAAGGCCGTATAAATTAATTATTGGGTTTCCCAAATAAAAAATCCATGATGGCTTTTGTCTTGAACACATTGTGCAATTTGTCAAAATTTTGGGGATGATTGGGCGTTCAATTGGAACATGATGTCCCGGATACAATAATTTGGAAGCTCTGAAATGATGGATGCAATTTTTGGGTCATACCACCTAAATGATGTCCCACTTAGCCTTTGGCCCCTCCAAAGTGCGAGATTTTCGCTTGGTTGATCTTTCAAAATCGTGTTTGGACCGCGGATAGACTCATCGAAGTGGGTGGAAATTTTTTGGACTTTGTAAGCTATGCAAACATGCGCAAGAGATGGCCGCCCACCTCTTTTTTCATGGGCCACTCCTCCTTAAAGACCTTATTTAGGCTTCGCGGCAACTTCTTCTCAAACAATTGGCAACCCATCCATAAGGATTGGTGGGTAGAGGTCATCCATAAGATTGTACCACATAGAAAAGCTATGGCCTCCCTTTATATGCTTGTCTAGTGGAAGCTTGGAACGAAAGAAAAGCTCGAGTCTTTTGAAATCATTTTTTGATTTCTACCAGGCTTATTGGCAAGATTAAAGATGTGGCGAACATTTGGTGTCGCCGTGTCGGGCCGGGGCCAAGTCTTTGAGCAATGTAATACCACGGGTTTTTGATTCGGCCATGCCATTGTGGCTACAGTTGAGATTGTTAACATCTAAAACTTCTTAATTAATAAAAATATAAATCTTTTGCCTTGTTAAAAGAAAGCAGCAGTTTTAATTGGGAGTACGTACGTGTGTAGATGATGTTGTTACCTATCTGGTTAACAACGAAAGCAGCGGGTGACTGGAGGCTGACGAAAAACCGCAGCAGGTAGGTAGCCGTTGCCAGGTAGCAACCTAATCAGTTTAATCAAATTCCATTTCATACATCGTCACCGACCATCGCACTCACCTAGGCTAGGCTTAGCTTGTTTTTTTTTCAGAAAGGGATCTAGCCTAGGCTTATTTCGGCCAACCTCACAAATTATACCACAAATTCTTTATCAACTTCCCATCATGCATTCATCAGCTGGCCAACACCCATTTGTTTGTCTCGTTTAGTCGTTTTATTAAATGGAGGTTGAACTTCCAATTCTCCATTTCAAGACCGGGTGGTCCTTGCGTGCTGAAAGAGCCGGCGGTGCAACGCCGGGCGAGAGTGGCTCTGGCGGAAATTAATCTTATACGACCTCGGCTGGTACGACCCAGCCGGTGGACCAAGTCCCGCATCCTACACGTGGCAAAAAATCTTTTTCATTAAGCAAATCCCGTTACCTAAGTTGGTTCTTTTTCATGGCAATCAAATCGTACGGTGATGAAGGTGGTGCACCATTGGGTCGTACCAGCTAGGTCGTATAGGATTATTTTCCGCGGCCGTCAGGGGCGGGCGGTGGAGACGTCGTGGTCATCCGACTCATCGGCACCGCGAAAACCGACGAAAGGGACAAGGAATTCTACTCCCGTTTGGTGGTCAAGAGGCTGCGAAACGCAGACGCAAATGCGACGCCGCAGCTATTCTGGACTGCGAGTTCTTGTCCGTTTGCGAACTAATTAACAAAATCTACGTACACCGTCATGCTGCTGCAGCCTGCTGTTTCATAAACTAGTTGATTAACAAAACTCTACGTACACGGTACACCTAATTTGGGAGCTGAAGAGGCCGCTGCAGCACGCTGGTTCATAAACTAGTTGATTTATATGTGCCGTAATCTACTCGAGAATGCACACGCATGCATGAACCGAAGTGAGCCCTCGATCGACAAGGAGCAGAGAGGCGTGTCAGACTCGAACAATTAAGCATGCATGATTGCCTCACAATACTAACGTCTGACGATAGGCATGCTTGTTTCAGTGCCCTCCTATCAGATGCGTGCCGCTCTCATGGTTCCTTCTGCTGTTGTTTTATGGTGATCTAAATTCATATATGAAGATAAAGGAAAATTCGGTCTCGCGTAGCCGAAGGTTTAGTCCCCCACGGTACGGTACGAGTTGTTACCGAGTTCGAGTTGGATTCACCGTTACCGACCTAGTTAGGTCAGGACCGCCTTTATATACCTCTTGTAAGCCGCCACACGGGATAAGCCACACATTGTAAATCCCGGCGCGTTTGTGACCTCACCCGAAATAGTGAAGTATTGATGGCTATCGTCCGTGGTTTTTTCTCTACACGTGGTTTTTTCTCTTCCTTGTTGGAAGGGTTTTCACGTTAAAATTCCGTGTCCCGTTGGTTCGATCTTGCTTAATTTTATAGTTGTTTTGCTATTGCGTGTAACATCTGCCACATCATTTCCATTGCTTTATCTGTTTTTGTCTTGATTTACCCACCAAACCGTTCTTATTTCTCACGCTTAGTAGGACCTATTATAAAGACTCACAAGAAGTATAAAGTACCCCAAACATAATAAAAAGAATATCGAGATCCCTAAACCACATAATGATCACTACCACCTCTAGAAAGAGCCGTCGACGAGCCGTTATCGTGGCTCCTATACCAGATCCGGCATGACTTTGTTGGTGAAAACCCAGAATTTTCGTGCACGTTCCACTGAACCAACGCCCTAGAGAAAAGTCGTCGCCATTGAAAACTTAATCAATGTGAATCTTCTGACACCAAACCTGCAAAACACATAGACAAAATGAGATTCAACACTCCAAGATAGCAACGACCATACAATTCCCCCCCCCCCCCCCCAATCCTCAGCGGCACAGAAAATATTGCCACATGCGAGGTGGACGAGGAGCGGGAAATCTAATTATTGTTTGGAATAAAGAAATTGCTAATAGACAAGGAGTTTGAACTCAAAAAAATAGATTGAACAAGCAAATAGTCGGACTTTTGTTTAAGGAGGACTTTCTTTTTCATCTAAACAAATCGGTACCCTTTTTCATAGTGTTGCTGGTTTGCATGGCTCTATATTAGGTAGAAGAATTAAACAATAAGGAAATGTCGCAAAGTATACAAAAGAAAACCGTTCTTCAAGTATCTAGGCATGGTTTATGCCATGATAAGTATAGGTGTTCTTGGATTTCTAGTTTGGGCTTCATCATATGTTTACATGAACAAAAATATGCAAACAAAATAAGGCAAGTATATTTGAAAGCTTAGAAAAGGTAAACACTGCATAAAGTATGTATTCATAATAGTCACTACTACTATTTTTAATCAAAATTTAGATGTATATGTTTGTATGTGTCTTATGCATGTAGTGTTCTTTTCTGCTGTTTATATACAGTGCGTTAGGAGGAATTTAGTAGGGTTCTGTCGCTGCTTCTCCTTTATGTGGCGATCCTACGGTCTAGTGAAGAAACACAAAAAGGGAAAAAAAAATCTTGTCAATGACACACAAAATGCAAACCACACATGTCGTGTGGCCATCATTACCAGACCTACTTTAAATTAAATATCCAGATATGAGATTGCTGACAGAGCTTACCGCTCTGTGCTTCCCTGCTTCTCGTGGGGGTTTATAAATTCGTTCAATCAACCTTACGGGGGCGATGTGGTACTAAATAAAAGGCAATGCAGCACCGGAGTCTGGAAGGTGTGGTGGTGCCGGTGCACTGGGCTGTACTTTGGGCCACCCTCCTCTGTAAGCAACTGGCGATCATGGACCGGCATTGATAGCCGGCCCGATCAATTTGATTGCTTGCTGTATCATGTACCTAACGTACGTACTACCTCCGATCCAGATTAAGTGTCGTAGAAATACTACTGAGCTAGCACAAATTTCTATAACACTCTCGACACTATTTCCGGATCGGAGGGAGTATAAAAGACTGTGTCAGGTCTGTGCTATTTTTTTTTTGGTGCCCCTGCCAATAATACTAACAACAGTTTTTCTTTTAAATAATTTTGTTCAATCAAGGGAATATTATATTAAATCTAGCCTCTCCAACAACATAATAAATACTCTCTCCGATTCATAAAAAGTGTCGTTTATTTTGTACTAAGTGAGCCGAGGGAGTATTAAATATCTAAACATCTGAAAAATAAAAGAAAAAGAAAATCAATCAATCACGCATCAGCAATAGCATTACAAGGGGTGAATCGAAGGCCTCCAAAAAGATAATAGTGCACAACACCTGTCGTGGTGGTGTCACGGCAGATGCCATGGGATGGCTAAAGATGTGGGGACGATGGACGCTGGAGGTGTCCGGGGAGGGATCACGCGACGAGTAGCCGCGTGAGGTAAGATCCACACAACACAAACAACACGATGTACCCAGGTTCAGGGCCCTCGTGAGGAGGTAAAACCCCTACTCCTGCCTTTCCTTATGTATTACGGTGTCTCACCGAGTAGCCACAGTACAAATGGTAACGCTACCGAGTAGCCCCTTGCCCCTCTCCGAGTAGAGCTAGGTCAAGGACTTAGGGTTTCTAGGGTTTCTAGTGAGCCACTATGGGAGCATATGAGCATTCCTCTACCTCTGAGAGCGTGCCTCGCGCAGGAGGCGGCGGGGCACCTTATATACATGGTGCCCAGCCGGATACGTCCAAATCCTAGACAAGTGTCGACATAGTGTCCACACTGTCCTTTCTCCGAGTACCCGCTGACAGCTTTGGTCGTTGGTCTTGGCTGCTTCTGTAAAGTCGTTGGGCAAAACTAGGGGACAGACTGGTATCACTGTACCTAGTCACAGAGTAGGTCCCCCTTATCCTGCCACCGACTGCTTCCATGCTGTCACTGTCAGACAGACCGTCCCCACGTGAACAGTAGTTCGAATGCTGCCAAGTACGGACCCAGGATACGCGGGATCCTGTGTCAGAACGGCTCCTTTGACTTCCTGCCCGAGTAGTTTCCCGCCAAGGGTTCCCGCCAATTGTACTCGGGCCAAACCTTCTACTCGACATGGTAGAAACTGATTGATATCTCCTTCTGATCATCTTGAGGTGAGACCGGGTAGCAGTCGACCGGGTAGCGAGTACCCGGTAGTCGGCTACTCGGCCAAACCTCTCTTCTGTAAGCGGCCTTTACCACCTGTCTTTACCCTACTCGGGGGTAACCCCCCGACAGCAGTCCCCGAAGCTGGTTGAGTCTTGCGAACTTGTTCACTAGGCTCTGCCAGCTTAAAACCAGCCTTTGCATCTCAGCCATCGAACCTCAAGATGCCGAGTAGTGCTTCCGAGTAGCTATCCGGAAAGTATCTTGAGTCTCCTCCTTCCGAGTAGCACTTGCTTTCTACTCTGTATCCGAGTAAAAAGACTTAGCGAAATTCCGCAAACTGAGCCTCTGCAGCGCAGAGCAACATCCAGCCCTTCACGCAGGCACTGCCTACGTGTCAAGCATCCACGACCTTGTCGTTTGGTTGCCCAGGACACGACGCCACGTGTCCAGTTTTCACGCCGTGGGCCCACCGGCTGTCATGTCCCATTACGCGCATTTACTGGCCACGATCTCGTAGTGGGATCCAATGCGGCCGTTACGCGCGCGGTTCTCGCGTGTGTGCGTTTCTAGCCGGCCACAGGACCCACCACACGCCACAATCGATCCCACTCCCGTAGCGGTAACGGTAATCTCGCCGAGGAGGTATAAATACCCCCGCGGTAACTTCCTTTTCCCCTTCCCTGCTCACTTCCTCTTCTTCCTCCCGTTCTTCTCCGCCACCGAGCGCTCCGCCGCCGCACTAGCCTCTGCGCCGCCGCGGACTCGCTCCACCACCAACCCCGTCTGATTTCCGATTCTTCCACTCGCAACCATGGCCAAGTCCTGCTGGGCCGGTTCTTCCATCACCCAAGCCAACCTCGCCTGGCTCGTGAACGAGAGAAGGGTTCCCCCCGGCGTGGAGTGCCGGGCACCCGACGACGAGGTCGTGCCCAAGCCCAGGGACGGAGAGCGCGTGGTGTTCATGTCCCACTTCGAGCGCGGATTCGGGCTGCCAGCCTCGGACTTCATGCGTAAGTTCCTGAATCACTTCGGGCTGCAGATGCACCATCTGCCGCCCAATGCAGTCGTTTTCCTCGCATACCACGCCGTGGTGTGCGAGGCCTTCCTCGGCATCAGGCCCACCGTGGAGACGTGGCTCCACTACTTCCATCTCCGGCAACAATCCGTCGGGAAGAAGGACAGCGCGGGCGTTGCCCGCGCCACCGACGTCGGCTGCGCCATGATGGTGCAGCGCAACGGGACGAACCACCCCCGCATCCAGGGGCTGGATTCCTGCCGAATGTGGCAGCAAACGTTCTTCTACGTGAGGAACGTTGCCGCCGCTGATGGAGCCCCCGTCGACGATCGGATCAACCTGCCCCCTTGGAGCAAGCGTGCTCCACTCGGGTCGAATTGGAAGGAGAAGCCCGTCAACGACGAGAACGCCACCGAGATAGAGACGCAACTCGCCTGGCTGAAGACGCATGGCCTCAGGAATGACGACCCAGTAGCGTGCTGGATCAAACGCCGGGTGCTTCCTCTGCAGGAGCGATGCCACCTCATGTGTTACATGGGAGGACCTCGCGATTGCACCAGGACCACCACCGTCGAGATCGACGATGCTGACGTTCCCAGGCTTGCCAGGAACATCCTGAAGACCAGCCTCAACGAGAAGTGGCGGTACGGGTTCCTCCCGTTCAGCCGTCGGACTCCAATCTTGCGGGTACGTCTCCCTTACTCTGTTTTCGTCTCTGCCTTCCGAATAGATAGCTTCTCCTTTCGCCTCGACTAGCAATCGCCTTGTGCACCGAGTAGGACACTTAGCTAAATCGCCTTAGGCTTAGTGTGCTTTGTGCCTGCACGCCTCGTCGAGTAGGAATTTTTAGAAAAAGGCCTAGGCTTAGTGTGCTTTGTGGGTGCACGCCTACCCGAGTAGAGTTCTATTCTGGTACTCGGCTAACTTGTGATCCTTCTCTGCCTTTCAGACTCTTACTCGCCAGCTCACTGAAAGCAGCGAGGTCTTCGAGGACAACTGGTCCAAGGATCGCGAGGAGGATGATGTACCCCCCTCTGATGACGCGGAGCAGAGCAGCCCCGCTCCCGAGAAGCGCGACGTCCTTAACACTTGGGCGGACGATGGCTCCGACGGTGATAGCATCCTCATCTTGCTTGTTTCCGGGAAGCATCAACTCCTTGTATTGCTATTTCTGATTCACTTCTTCTTTCCTTTGAATTTCTCAGATGAGGCCGCTGCGGAGAAGGACGACGAGGATGAGGACGAGAACGAGGGCGATGCGCCCCTTGTCGTCAAGCCTCTGTCGGTTGCCCCTCCCGAAACTCGCAAACGGACAGGCGGCGAAGCACGAGCGCCCCCTGCCAAGAAGAAGAAGAAGCCCGCCGAGGAGGGAGAGACCCCCGAGAAGAAGAAACCCACCAAGCTCACCACGAAGAGAAAGAGGAAACAGCTCTCTTCCACTACCGCGTAAGCTTCCTTCCCGGTCGTCTTTCTTCTCGCGCAGTACCACTTTCCCCATTTTCTTCCAATTCCTGATTCCCTTCTCCTCTTTCCGCAGAGCTCCCCTGGACGTGAACGCCGCTTGCGCATCCGGCCAAGCCAAGGAAACTCCAATTCCTCTGATCAACGTCGATGACGACGAGGAGGACAACACTGCCCAGGCTGCTGCCGCCAAAGCAGCGATCACTTCCGCTCAGGGAGCCGGATCAGAAGCGGCAGCTCAGGACGCTGCCGTCCACCCCGAAAGACCACCTTCTCCTCCGGCTAGCAATGCCGAGGAGGTCCGAGACCAGGATTTGCAAGACACTGCCGCCCCCGAGCGGCCTGAAGTAGAACAAGAGCAAACCAGCACAGAGGCTGGTGCACGAGACAATCTTGCTGCCGAGCAGCAAGTAGGAGACAACACTGCTGCGGACGCCACCGTAGAAGATGTTTACCCACTGCCAGGCGGCGTACCGAGTGGTGTTCTGCCAGGAGCTGCAGCGGCGCCTCCAACTTCGCAGGGCCCTACGCCACCGACTGCACAAGGCCCTACACCACCAACCTCCTCCTCGTCTCCTCAGAGCAAGGACACCTCCAGCCCTCCTGGGCGAGTAACCAGGCAACGGGCCCTTGATGCTCTGAGGGATTACTGCTCCGAGAAGGGCCCTTCCGAGAAGAAGGCTGCCGATAAGGTGACTGCCGAGGAGGCCAAGGCCAAGGAGGAAGCCACCGAGAAGGCCAAAGCCGAGAAAGAAACTGCTGAGAGAGCCAAGGCCGAGCAGAAGAAGGCCAGGGCTGAACAGAAGAAAGCCGAGAGGCGAGCTGCCGAGGAAGCAGTCGCCGAGAAGGCAAAAGCCAAGGCCGAGAAGGCAAAAGCCAAGACAGAGGGGAAGAAACCCGAGGATCCCGAGAAGCAGAAGATCGAGAAGGAGCAGACGAAGAAAAGGGCCAGGGAGCAAGGCGCATCCGCAGGCGGAGCACTCGTGATCCGCGACTCCGGCCCGATTCCTGCTGCACTCTCTGCGGGCGCTCGCGCTGCTGGCCAGCCCTGCTACCCGGAATATATGATTGAGGTTAGCCACCAACACCGCATCGGCTTCCCTCCCCAAGATAAAGCTGTAGCTATTCAGAAGGGGAGGAAAGCAGTAGCCAGGAACACTCCTCCCTTCGATCCAGCCCAGAATAAACCCGTCAATATTGCTTCTCGGGGACCCCAAGACAAGCCAATAACTTCCAAGGGTCTTGAGCAGGTGCTGGACACTATCGGCTACATCAGCGCCAAGTGGGACAGCGGGGTTCTCGGAGAGGATAAGTGGCATGGCTTGACCCTTGGCTCCGTCGACCACTACCGCGTGGAGTGGAACAAGATCGACCTGGGACACCAGCCCATGTCCGTCTCCACCGACACCGCCACCCTCGCAGCCAAGATGTTCTTGCACCGCAAGAACGCCGAGGATATCGAACAGAGCTACGCAGTAAGTCTTTTTGCCTTTTCCGAGTTGAATTTTCTTCTCTTCTACTCGCCTTCCTTCTTTCTCACCATCACTCCCAGTCCCCGAGATTTGGGTCGAGTAGGTGGACACTCTCCGAGTAGCCTCCTACTCGGGCCGAATCTCCTCTGCTTTGCCTAACTCATTTTCTTCTCGGTTTTCAGGATAGCGTTCTCAAGCGGACCAACTTGTACCGCATCCTTCTCTGGAACCACTCCATCGCCAGGAGACGCATCACCGCACTGGAGAAAGAGAAGGCAGATGCCGAGGCCGCAAGCAAAAACGCCAATGAGAGCAGCCAGCAGCTGGCTGAAGTGCAGGGTAGGCATTTTAGCTACGCGGTTTCTGCGTTTTATTTTTACGCCCGCTCCTGCTTTCTTTGGCACTAACCTTTCCTTCTCTGCAGCTAACCTGAAGGCCCTAGTCGACGAGCACGAGAAGTGCCGTGCTTTTGTGGCAGACTCCGAGGCCACCATAAAGAGACTTGAAGGTGAGCTTGTTGTTTACTCGGTTCTGTCTCGAATTTGTTTCTTCCCTGCATATCTGCTGACCTTATCTTATCTTTTCGCAGAAGATTATAAGTCATTTGCTGAGGCGCACCAAGATTGCGTCCAGCCAGCAGAGGTGGAGAAGCAGCTATCCGACCAGGCCATTACTCTGGTGAAGGACCATGCCACCGAGATGGAGAAGCTGCAGCTCCAGCTTCAGAATGCACTCCTAGATGCCGTCAAGCTTGGCGCCGAGAGGGACAAGGCCATCGCCGAGAAGGCCAAGGCCGAGACCGCTTTCAATGCCAAGGAGAGGGCCCTCGAGGCTGAATGCGAGACTCTGAAGAAGGCCAATGCTGATCTTTTCGCTCAGATGGACACCCTGCGCCAGATCCAATCAAAGCACATTAGCAACGAGGAATCTTGGAGAACCAAGCTGCAGCAACTGCGCCGCCAACTAGTCGGTAAGTTCTTTTCTTCATTGCATCTTTTCTTCTCGGTCTTATTCCTTCTCGGCTTCCTTTTCTCTTTCTCGGTTTTTGATCTTGCCACTTGCTATTTCAGATATCTGGCCTCGCCTTGAGTCTACCTCTGCGCCCTCGATAGCCAAGGCCCGAGCAGTTCGCCTTTCGCTGGGTGAGCCGATTGACACCAGGGCTGATATCGAGGACAGCTTGCAGGTGCTCAAAGGTTACTTCGAACAGCTGGCCGGCTGCGGGACTGACTTGGTGCACGTGGGCTTTGAGCTCCACAGGTTGTTCTGGCCTCATGACCCCCAGCCAAGAACGATGCGAGATCTCGCTCACAAGCTGGAGGAAGCGAAGGCCGAGCTGAAGAAGTGGCGAGCCTCTGCAGCCCGTGCCGGTGCTGATGTGATGCTTCTCTGCATGGCGTCTTGGTATGAGAACCTTGACATGCAGCGCATCCGCGGGAAGCGTAATAACTCCAAGTGGGAGAATGATGCCGCTAGCGTGGCCTTGCGCAAGCAGATCGCCTATGAAGTTGCCGAGTGTGCCGAGACGGAGGTCTACATCGACGGCCCCCCCGAGCCGGACACTGATTATGAAGACGAGGAGGAAGCCGATGTGGAGGACGACGAGGACGACGAGGAGGACATGGATGAATACTTCGCATCTCCCAGGAGCAAGGCCGGGAAGGGGAAGAGCGCCGCCGTCTCGGGTAGCGATGAGGAGGAGCATGCCCACATCGACAGCGAGCCACTCAATTTCGGCACCTCCTCGGGTGCTGCTCTCGACGACACGGTGCCACCTCCTAGCCACACCGCTGGCTCCTCTTCGGCTCCAGGCCCCATCTCGGTGGCCACAGCTACATCCGAGCAGACGGCCACCCAGGATGATGTTGGGATGGAGGAGTCCGCCGCCGTGCGGACGGAAACGGACGCCACCAACAACGAAGAAGCTGCCGAGAAAACCACCGCCGAAGAAACTGCTACCAAGACAGTCGTCGAGGAAACAACTGCCCATGCCAGCGCCGAGAACACTGCCTCCTCAACCTGAGGCCACCTGCAACTTTTTTAACTTGAACATTTATCAGATCCCCGGGATGCCGGGAGCATATGTATCAAACAATATTTGTTTTCGCTTTCTACCCAGTTTTTATGCCCACTCAGTTTACGTTGACATTAATCAATTTGAACGACAGTGGCTCAATGCCGAGCTGTGTTTCCATGCGAGTCCCCGAGTAGCTTTTCTTATTCACCCTGTCTTTTCATCTCTGCTCTACCTGCGACTTGTCGCTTGTTTGGTATTCGAGTCACAAGAATCAAAGAACAAGGCTGCAAATACTTAGCCGCTAGAAAACAATCATGATAACGCAGCCCACCACTTAACCGAGAAGACGAAAACGAGGAACAAAAAGTAACCGACAATCTACTCGGTTCCTGCACTTTTTCTTCCTTAGTGATTTTCGTGTGCTCATTGACCTTTTGCTTGTTCTCTTGCTTGCCATGAAGCCGGGTTTCGGACAGCAGCAAAGTCGAAGAGTTGGCATATAGGTTTAAACACAGTACTCAATGCACTTTTGAGTTCTGAAGTGAAGCAACCGAATAGACAAAGGAACGAGCCGAGTAAAAACACTTAGAGCAATTTTGGACGAGGGCAGTCCCCGAGAACAATTTTAGATTGCAGAGTAGAATTTCAACTCGGATGAAAGGGTACATACACATCTTTGCTTACGAATGAAAACGACGAAGTAGAGCTACATTCCAGGGACGCTTGGTTTCCTCTCCAGCTTTATCTGCCCTGTTCGCCTGCGATGGGCGCACATCTACAAGATAGTACGCGTCATTGTGCAGCGCTTTGCTGACAATGAAAGGCCCTTCCCATGGAGGAGACAGCTTGTGCATCCCGGCTGTGCGCTGCACAAGCCTAAGGACCATGTCTCCTTCTCGGAAAACCCTTGGGTTCACCTTTCGGCTATGATAGCGCCGCAGGTTTTGCTGGTAGATAGCCGAACGTGACAGAGTCAGCTCTCTTGCTTCTTCAAGCAGGTCAACGTCGTCTTCTCGAGCTTCTCTCGCCTCCACCTCAGTGTAGAGGGCTACTCGGGGGGAGTCATGCTCTAAGTCTATTGGCAACACGGCCTCAGCCCCGTATACCAAGAAGAATGGCGTGTAGCCGGTTGACCGGTTAGGGGTAGTCCTTAGACTCCACAACACCGCTGGCAACTCTTCTAGCCAACACCCAGGTGTTTTCAGCAGTGGCTCAATCAGCCTCGGCTTGATGCCTGCCAGTACCATCCCGTTTGCTCTTTCAACTTGCCCATTGGAGGCAGGGTGCGCGACTGACGCAACGTCTAGTCGGATATGCTTATCTCTGCAAAATCGCACCATTGCCCCCTCTGCAAAGTTGGTGCCGTTGTCGGTGATGATACTGTGCGGGTAGCCATATCTCATGATCACATCTTTCACAAACTTCACAGCTGTGACTCCATCGCACTTCCGAATAGGCTTCACCTCGATCCACTTGGTGAACTTGTCCACCATGACCAAGATATGTGTCATATTGCCCTTAGCCGGCTTGAAAGGACCAACCATATCCAAGCACCAAACAGCAAACGGCCAGGTGATAGGAATTGTTTTCAACTCGGATGCTGGCACGTGAATCTTACTTGCGAACATCTGGCAGCCGGCGCACTTCCTCACAATGTCCTCAGCTTGCTGTAATGCAGTGAGCCAGTAGAAGCCATGCCGAAAGGCTTTCTTGACTAAAGCCCGAGAAGAGGCGTGATGCCCACACTCTCCTTGATGTATCTCCACCAAGATTTCTTCTCCTTCCTCTGGGCTTACGCAGCGTTGCAGCACACCAGTGGCACTTCTCTTGTGCAGCACATCTCGGACTAAGGCGTAGCCCTTGGATCTTCTCTGAATCTGCCTCGCAGTCACCTCATCTTCAGGTAGAGTGCCGTCCCTTAGAAAGGATAATATGGGCATTGCCCAACTCGGTGTCTCCCGCACGGGAAACACTGGTTCGTCCATTTCCATTGGGACAGGCTCTGGTGGTTGCACAGGAGGAGTAGGAGCGCTTCTCTGCAGCCCAGATCGATTGGCGAGAACTTCTTCAATGAATGCAACAGCTTCAGGGTTGAGGGCGGCAGTCCCCGAGTAAGGAATGGCAGTCCCCGGGTACGGAGTGGCAGTCCCCGAGTAGGGAATGGCAGTCCCCGGGTAGGGAACGGCAGTCCCCGAGTAGAGAGCGGCAGTCCCCGAGTATAGGACGGCGGTCCCCGGGTTCCCTGCAGCACTCTCCCAGTCAATCTCCATTGGGTCAGATTCCTCACTTGGCAGAGAAGGGACAAAGATGGATTCCGAGTTGGGGGAAGGCTTGATGGATGGCTTCCTCAAATGCTCCAAGGCAATCCCTGCCGGGATGGACTGCCGAGAAGATCCCAACTTGGACAGCTCATCTGCTGCTTCGTTTTCTGCTCGGTGAATGTGCTGGAACTCACAGCCTTCGAAAAACCCAGTCATTGACTGCACCAGGAAACGATACGACGCCATGTTGGCATCCAAGGCATCCCAGGTACCCGAGACTTGCTGCACCACCAGATCTGAGTCGCCATAACAGATAATGCGCTGCACGCCAACCTCCTTTGCTACTCGCAAACCATGCACAACTGCCTCGTACTCGGCTACATTGTTGGATGCCTTGAAATGGATCTGCAATACATACTTGAGCTGATCCCGCTTGGGTGATGTAAGCACAACGCCAGCACCAAGGCCTTCTTTCACCTTTGAGCCATCAAAGTGCATCTTCCAATAGTTGGAAACTGGAGCAGGAGGTTCATACTGCATCTCGGCCCAGTCGACAAGAAATTCCGCCAGTACCTGAGACTTGATTGCTTCTCTTCTCGTATACGCGGGAGCGTACGCGGCTAGCTCGATCGCCCACTTGGCTACTCTGCCACTCGCCTCCTTGTTACCCATGATGTCCGAGATGGGAGCTGAGCTCACGACAGTGATGGGATGCTCCTGGAAATAATGCTTCAGCTTCCTGGCGCCCAGGTACACACCATAGGTCATTTTCTGGTAATGCGGGTAGTTCTGCTTGGAGCTCGACAACACCTCACTCAAATAGTACACAGGGCGCTGCACACTCTTGCCTTCTTCTTCTCGCTCCACCACTATCACCACGCTGACTACTCGGTTAGTCGCGGCAATGTATAGCAGCATAGGCTCCTTGGGTAGCGGACTAGCCAAGACAGGAGCGCTAGCCAACATTGCTTTCAGCTCATTGAATGCTACATCCGCTTGCGGAGTCCAGACAAACTTGTCGCTCTTCTTCATCAGCTGGTACAGAGGCAGAGCCTTCTCGCCCATTCGGCCCAGAAAACGGCTCAGTGATGCCAGACAACCCGTGAACTTCTGCACATCCTTCAATGATCTCGGCAAAGACATGCTTTCAATAGCTTTTATCTTAGACGGATTGGCTTCAATGCCCCGACTAGAAACCAGGAAACCGAGTAGCTTTCCAGCTGGTACACCAAAGGTGCACTTACTCGGATTCAGTTTCATTTTGTACCTGCGTAGGTTAGCAAAGGTTTCCTCCAAGTCGGCAAGCAGAGTATGTGTTTTATTCGTTTTGATGACAATGTCATCTACGTACACCTGCACATTCTTGCCGAGTTGGTCGTGCAAGCATTTCTGCATGCATCTCTGATAGGTTGCACCCGCATTCCTCAGGCCAAAACACATGACACGATAGCAATAAGCCCCGTACGGGGTAATGAAAGCAGTCTTTATTTGATCAGCAGGATTGAGTGCAATCTGGTGGAAACCAGAGTAGGCATCTATGAAAGACAACAGTTCACAGCCGGCAGTGGAATCGATCACCTGGTCGATGCGAGGTAGCGGGAAAGGATCCTTGGGGCATGCCTTGTTCAAGTCGGTGTAGTCGACGCACATGCGCCATGCAGTGGCAGCCTTGGGATCTTCCTTTTTCTTCTCGACCATGACCGGGTTGGCTAACCAGTCCGGGTGCAGCACCTCCATGATGAAGTTACTGATCAGCAGCTTGGTGATTTGATCACCGATGGCCTTCCTTCTCTCATCCCCGAAACGGCGCAAGGCCTGCTTCACGGGCTTGGCGTCAGGACGCACATGCAAAGAGTGCTCAACCAACTCCCTCGGGACTCCTGGTAAATCTTCATTGGTCCAGGCGAACACGTCCCGATTCTCACGGAGGAAGTGGATGAGCGCGCTTTCCTATTTCTCGGCCAGCCCGGCACCAATGATGGCCACGCGCTCCGGGAACTCGGGGTCAACCTGGACTGTCTTGGTCTCCTTGGCCGCTTGGAAAGCAGTACCATGTTGAGTACTCGGCACACCTTGTGCGCCAGCTTGTGCGGACTGAGCCATGGCCACCACCTCGTACATCTTCTTCTTCTCGGCAGCAATCACCATCGATTCCGCCAGCTGAGAGCTAGCAGAGGCACACTCCATGGACTTCTTGTAATCTCCCGAGATAGTGATGATGCCATTGGGCCCGGGGATCTTCATCTTCAGGTAAGCCACGTGAGTAGAGGCCATGAACTTGCTCAGAGCAGGCCTGCCGAGTAGAGCGTGATATGGACTCTGATGATCCACCACCTCAAACTGCAGGCGCTCTGTGCGGCAGTTCTCCCGAGTACCGAATAGCACATCAATCCACACTCGGCCAATCGGGTTGCATGAGATCCCGGGCACAATGCCATGGAAAGTGGTCTTGCTGGGCAGCATCATGTTCTCGGCCAGGCCAAGCTTCTCGAGTGTGTCTTTGTACACGATGTTGATGCTGCTGCCGTTGTCGATCAGCACCTTGCTGAACCTCACGTTCTTCTCGGGGCCCAAGAAGGTGGGATCCAGCACCAAGGCATAGGTACCCGGATTGGGCATCACTTTGGGGTGATCCGCCCGAGTCCACCTGATCTCCTGGTCGCACCAGTACATGTAGTGAGGGACAGCCGGAATCACTGCATTGACCTCCATGGCCCGCCTATGCTGTGACTGCTTGTCGACTGCCTCGGAAGTGAAGATCATATAGCTCTCATGGTGCTCTTGGTACTGGTTAGGGCCGTTGCCCCCATTGTTGCCGTTGTTGCCATTGTTGTTGCCCTGATAGTTGTTGTTGCCTCTGTTGTTGTTGTTGCGGTTGTAGTTGTTGTCGTTGTTGCGGTACCTCTCGTTGTTGAAGTTCTGGTTGGCTCCTAAAGCCACCTGGTTCACATTCTCTCTTCTCGGATAGACTGGCGGCCGAGCTGCGGGTGCCCGAGTAGGCTGAACAGTGGCATTCGCGGCTGGCAGAGGAGGTGGAGGAGGCAAGCCATCACTCTTGATCACATCCCACCATTCGCATTGCCGAGTAGTGTGGTTCGCAGGCCTTGAGGGGTGGTGAGTGTGGAAGCTGCATGGACCATCCTTCATGTCATCGAAGACAAACTTCTTCGGCTGCTCGGAGTTCCCGCTACTCGGCTGCGCAGTGCGGAACGGTTTCTTGTTGCCTTGGCCCTGGTTCTGGTTCTGCCCGTAGGCTCCAGCAGGTTTCTGCCTTTGGCCACCACCGCCTCCAACATTCACTGCATTCACCTCCTCGGGATCATACCGAGTATCTACTCGGCGCTTGTTGCGGAACTCGTTGCGCTTGTTGCTGTTGAAGTTTCTTCTCGGCTCAGAGGAATCCATCAGTGGCTGAGTAGGATCACCGAGTGCGTACTGATCCGCAATCTTGATGGTCTCGGCCAGGGTGTTGGGCATTTCCCTCTGCAATCTCTGCCACAGCATGCTGCCATGTCGGCAACCCTGCGCAAACCAAGTGATGGCCTGCGCTTCATTCACACCCTCACAGGTGTTCCTCAAGGTGCTCCACCGAGTAAGGTACTCGCGGTCCGTCTCGTCTTCTCGCTGCCGGCAAGCCGACAACTGCTGTGGCCTATTCGGCCTCTTGTAGGTGCTGGTGAAGTTGCTGATGAAGGCATCCGAGAAGTCCAGCCAGCAGTTAATGCTGTTCTTGGGCAGGTTGTTGAGCCAAGTGCGAGCTGGACCCTCTAGCATCTGCGGCACATAGCGCACCGCCCATCTCCTGTTGCCGTTCGCGATATGGACCGCGGTGACGTAGTCGTTGAGCCAATCTTCAGGCTTGGTGCTACCATTGTAGCTCTTGGTGCCTCTCGCGAGCTGGAAGCCCTTCACGGACGGCTCGTTCATGATGCGCGGGCCAAAGCACTCGGGGCCAGGAGGACCCGTGCTCTCAAGCCGCGCCGACAAGCTGATACGGTCCAGCTGGTGCCTTGCATCTCCAGGCGCCAACACGCGCTCACCCACGCGGTCATGGATGTCATAACCAGCCATCTCCATAGCCGAGTAGCCATCATCATACCTATCCACC
Organism: Alopecurus myosuroides; assembly: GCA_028641055.1. Lineage (NCBI taxonomy): Eukaryota > Viridiplantae > Streptophyta > Magnoliopsida > Poales > Poaceae > Alopecurus > Alopecurus myosuroides. The sequence goes on along the minus strand of CM054062.1, from coordinate 357,300,135 downwards.
TGCATAGCGGCAGGCTGCTCCACCGGGTTGACGACTGGTGCCACTGGGCGTGGCTGCTGCCTCTGCCGAGTAGGCGGAGCTGCGGGTTGCCGAGAAGTACCCGGACGCGCGGCTTCTCGGACACGGCTTTGAGCTTGATGGGCTTGAGAGCCTGCTCTTGCAGCGTTGTGTTCCTGCCCGGGCTGCTGCGGCACAGCAACCTGTTTCGCGGCAGCAGCCGGGTCATACACCTGCATTTGCCTGTCTCTACCCGAACGCCCGCTGCGGCTCTTCTCGCGGCTAGGATGCGGAGATGAGGCTTGATCGTTAGATCTTGCCGCGTGCGAGTGAACCACCTGCGAAGCTCCAGCTCCCGGGTTGGCCTTCCGGAACTCCTCGTTCTGCCTGGCGGCCTCCAGCACCAGCTCGCCTAGCCTCTCCTGCTGCCTGCGACGCGCCTCTCCCTCTAGGCGCGGCAACTCGGCAGCCACAGCCTCCGCAGCTCGCAGCGTCTTGGCGGGTGTGCTGTACCTTGGCCTTGTGAAGGTGTTCGCGGTAGCCGACTGCGCGGGCTCCTCCGCCACAGTCGCCATCTCGGCGCCTAGGTTGCGCCGCGTAGCGCCTACCCTGCTGGGCCTCCTGGCCACCGGCGTGAAGCCGTGAGCCTTGTTGTACTCGAGCTGGTCCAGGCTCAGCTCCAACCTGATCTTCTCCAACTCCGCCTGCTCGGCGAGCAGCTCCTGGCGTTGCCGCTCGAGCTGCTCCCTCTCGGCTAGGAGCTCGAGATCAGTGGGAGTGGGCATCCCGGTTCGCGCAGCCGAGGCGGGGATGACCGTAGACGTGGAAGGCGGCAAGTTGCACTCCTTCTCGTAGGGCCGGCGTGTCCTGCCACCCGCGGGCGGGTCGTCGACCTCCTCGACGACGGCCGCAGCGCCAGTGGCAGCTGCGCCAACGTTTGCCGCCACGCCTGTCACCATCACCTCAGCGCAGCACGCAGAGCTGCATGCAGGCCTTCCGCGAGCAGCAACGACCGCGGGAGGATCCTCCGCGTCGTGCACCAGCTCGGGGTAGGCGTCGTTGGCGACGGTGGCGACGTAGACGAGATGCGAGCCGAAGGAGATCACCGAGCCGCCCTCCGGCATGGCCTTGCCGCCGAAACAGCCGGCGTTGTCGGTGACGAAGTCGAAGGAGCCGAATCTGTGGACAAGGCCACAAACTACACGCTCCGCAGATGAAGATCCCGTCCGAACAGAAACTCCAGCCAGCGCCGCTGGTAGCCCCACGGTGGGCGCCAACTGTCGTGGTGGTGTCACGGCAGATGCCATGGGATGGCTAAAGATGTGGGGACGATGGACGCTGGAGGTGTCCGGGGAGGGATCACGCGACGAGTAGCCGCGTGAGGTAAGATCCACACAACACAAACAACACGATGTACCCAGGTTCAGGGCCCTCGTGAGGAGGTAAAACCCCTACTCCTGCCTTTCCTTATGTATTACGGTGTCTCACCGAGTAGCCACAGTACAAATGGTAACGCTACCGAGTAGCCCCTTGCCCCTCTCCGAGTAGAGCTAGGTCAAGGACTTAGGGTTTCTAGGGTTTCTAGTGAGCCACTATGGGAGCATATGAGCATTCCTCTACCTCTGAGAGCGTGCCTCGCGCAGGAGGCGGCGGGGCACCTTATATACATGGTGCCCAGCCGGATACGTCCAAATCCTAGACAAGTGTCGACATAGTGTCCACACTGTCCTTTCTCCGAGTACCCGCTGACAGCTTTGGTCGTTGGTCTTGGCTGCTTCTGTAAAGTCGTTGGGCAAAACTAGGGGACAGACTGGTATCACTGTACCTAGTCACAGAGTAGGTCCCCCTTATCCTGCCACCGACTGCTTCCATGCTGTCACTGTCAGACAGACCGTCCCCACGTGAACAGTAGTTCGAATGCTGCCAAGTACGGACCCAGGATACGCGGGATCCTGTGTCAGAACGGCTCCTTTGACTTCCTGCCCGAGTAGTTTCCCGCCAAGGGTTCCCGCCAATTGTACTCGGGCCAAACCTTCTACTCGACATGGTAGAAACTGATTGATATCTCCTTCTGATCATCTTGAGGTGAGACCGGGTAGCAGTCGACCGGGTAGCGAGTACCCGGTAGTCGGCTACTCGGCCAAACCTCTCTTCTGTAAGCGGCCTTTACCACCTGTCTTTACCCTACTCGGGGGTAACCCCCCGACAACACCCGTCGACCGTCGTCGCCCGGTCTAAACAGATTGGTAAAATCGTGGGTTTTCACCTTAGAGAAGGTCCGGTCTCCACACAACGTCTGACACACATATTTTTTCCAAACCCCTCCAAGTACTCTCTGGGGGCTTCTCGACTCGGCAAGATGGAACCTCTATGTCCTATCCAGCTTCTACAAAAACAGCGTCTTGATCCCAATCAACACCCTGAAAATCGTGGCAATGAAGGTACCAAGTCATGCCCGAGGTGGATGAAGGTCGACATACGACGGGGAAAGGGATCTTCACATCGCCAGAGATGACATTGGCACGTCTAGTTGAAATTCTATGGATCCGAGCGACGGCGTTGGCACATCTGGTCGATAATCCATGGCGTAGACAGCGCAGACGATCAAGTGCATCTCATTGCCTACCAAAAACGTTATTCTGACGCACCTGTAGACCCGATCATGCGCGCTCTTTTCCTGTGCTATCTGTGCTCCAAAGCGATCAGGCAGAGGATGAACTTGCTCCGGAGGAAGAAGATGCTAGGGCGAAAAATCACCACGCTGAGGGAGGCAGAAACTTATTGACCTTACCTGTCGGATATATACTGAATAGGGGTATATCAGATGATAGTCATAAGTGCCGGATTACCAGGATGGCCCAAGTGGTAGTGGGCTATGGTCCATTGGGCGGCCCAGTAAGCTGACGCGCAGAAGCCGGATTATAGAAGGACCCGGAGCACGGCCCACGTGATCTGACTTGGAGGAGAAGGCGGATTCCTTACTTTCCAAGTTAGAAGTTACCGTAGTCTTCTAGGTTTCCTACTCTGTATGCCCTAACCCGGCTATTATATAAAGCCGGACGGGAGATATGATAGATAGACACGAAGCTACAGGCTAACTCGCCGGGAAGTTGATCCTCAGCGAATAGCTAAACAGAACCTTACATTATAATTGTATACACAGGCTTTAGTCCTGATTAGTGAGATTGCAGGAGTAGGAACGCCGTACTGTTACGACGTACCGAACCTGGGTAAATCCTGTGTCTTTGTCTTCAACGCGATCCTGTTTCCCCACGTCTCTACCCGTAGTCTCATGGCACCCCCGTCTATGAAAACTACTACGATGTCTCAACAGTTGGCGCCCACCGTGGGGCAAACGACGTCAAGCGTTAAGTTCCGATCCGGGATACTCGGCGGATTCGGCAGTTCCATAACTGTCGGAAGCCTGGAGTTCGACGATGACGTCGGATGCTTCCTCGATAATGGATCCTACATACCGGCGCAAAATCATCTGGTAAGTGCCCGCGTGTTACCGATCGGATCTGCTAACATCTTTATCGGACTAACTGCAGAGGCCATGGGGTTTTGCGGTGGAAGCAAATTTCCCCACCCGCCCTGTACCCAGTCGAAGATGACTATGATACCGGATTTTTCTCAGATCGCCGACTTGAAAGTGATACACACTTTATCGGTGTGGTGCAATCCGAGGTCGCCGAAAACACGGACGACGGAAATCCCGTGCAGGAGACAGACAACAACACGCCCGCCACAGAGGTGGAAGATCCGACATCCGTCAACATGACGATCAACTCGGAAGCTGACTCAGTGCTAGCCGCCATTGAGACGAGATTAGAGTCAGAAACCGGATCAGATGATTTTGATTCCGAAGACGAAGATGTGGACGCCTTCGAAAGAAAAGTTAAATCTTTTCAGGAGGGATCCCATGAAGTACTAATGGCGAAACCGGCTGAAAACACGGACGCCGGCAGTCAGGAAAGCCCTAAAACCCCTCCGCCAGAGGAAGAGAGAGAAGATGGAGAAACTTCTCTGATCTTTCCCAACGTCAAGGAATTGACAGAGGATGAACCTGCCAAAAAACCTCCCTCTTCCAAGAAAAAGCACAAGGCCGCTAAAAAACTCCAATACAAACTCCGGAAGAAGAAATTGGTTGATCCAGCTGATGAAAGCCCGGAAGTAGGAGATGCAAGCGGAATAAAGCTTGCGGAGAAGAAAACAAAAGAAATCCTTGTTCCGCCAATGACAGAGCAAGAAGAACAGGAATTGTTACAAACACCAGTGGGATTGCATGAACCCCCTGAAGTGCTAGAAGCTAGGAGACAAGCTCTCCAAAGGCAACAGCAACATCTATTTAGAACTCGGGAACACCTCCAAAAAACCCAGGATGACATCAAGCTCATGAAGAAAGAAATCGAGGAGTACGAGAAAAAGAATAGATCTGGCATTAAACCTACAAGGTTACCCGGAATCGTAAGACCGGAAGTACTACCGCCAAAAGAAAGGTTTCACAACCCATCTTGGCAAAAGCAGGTAAACGGCAAAGATGCCAGAGGCGAACCAATATACAAAACCGCAGCAGAAAACGCGGAAGCAGCGTTTGCCATCCTCAACAACGACATGTACTCCAACGGTGAAAAACTCCAAGGGGTGTATGCTTTCCTAGAAAAAGCATTGCAACAACAACAGCGGGCCCAAGAGCGATCAGGGAAGTTGCACGACGACTCTACCCTATGCAAAACAGCTACTTGCGCCGCTGGAGCACCTGGACCGGAAGAACCTGGAGATTCCGACAATTCAAAGGATAAGAAAGCGGATCCAAGGAAAGATAAGAAAAATCTCGACAATAGGGATGAGGCGTCTAGAACTGGATCTCATCTCCCGAAAGGTGGACGCAAACCCCACGATTGGGAAGAAAAACACCGGAATGATGGCAAAGCAATGCCACCTCCGAGACACCCTGCTGAAAAAGCCGGAAGACATGACGTACGTCACAGGCGTGAGAGATCTCGGACACCTCCCAAGGATAAAGAAAGGCACAGGAGTAGAACTCCGCATCATCCAAAAGGGCGTGATCTTGAAAGAAATGGAAACGATCCCGGAAAAGCGCGTCTGCGCAACAATGGAAAAGAAAGGAGTAGATCCCCTTCTGTCCATTCAGCCGGTAGATATTCCGCGCACATGGATAGGGCGGAAAAGGATGACCTGTACTTTGGACCTAAGTGTTTCACTGATAGGATCCGAAGAATAACCCTGCATTCTGGCTTCGCCAAGGTCGGTCCAACGTACCAGAAATACACCGGCAGTACAAACCCGGATACCTGGCTCTCAGACTACTATACAGCCGTCCAGATTAACAATGGGACAGACCTGGAAGCTGTAAAGTTTCTCCCCCTAATGTTACTGGATGGAGCCAGAGATTGGATTAATGGATTGCCATCAAGAACTGTAGACAGCTTGGATGATATGGCTCGAGTATTCACTCAGCATTTCCGGGGAACTTATAAACGCCCGAACAGCATCAACCAGCTGAACCGTTGCACCCAGTTCGAAGATGAACCATACGTGGATTTCATCTCCAGATGGACTGCAATGAAGAATAGTTGTTCTGGAGTAACTGACGTACAAGAAATGCATGCTTTCGTCAATGGTCTAAAACCCGGACTATTACCGTTCATGGTAGGTTCCAAACAACACAAAGATCTCGGATCTATGCTGACAACTGCCAATGAACACGCTGCAGCCGAAGACGACATCAGAGCAAGAGGAGGCAATATCGATACACTGATACTAGCCAAGAAAAATCCTCGCCCTGAGAAAAAAGGAACTTCAGATGCAACACCAAAACCCAAAGAGGTTAACATAGCCTTTGGAAGTGAAAAAGGGAACAGATGGAAAGGACGCAGTTCAGAACCAATCAACTACACTAAAGAAGAGTGGGAGAAGATTAAGTCGGAACCCTGCGTCCACCATTCGCAATTCGGGAACACCCATACGAACGCACAATGCCGGCTGAATAAGCACATGAAAGGCAGTGCAGGATCCGGAAACAAGGGGAAGACTTCCAAAAGGAAATTCTCTAAACAAAAGCCAGAAGCTGAGAAAGAAGACAGTGAATTGGACAATGACGAAAAAATCCAGGAACAACAGCGGAAAGGCGAACCCAAGTTTCCGAGAGTTGATGGAGAATGCGCCCTTTCCTAGCAACTCCATCAGCAAAGGTGGCGAAATGAACACTTCGAGAAATAAACGCGGTTGTTCCGGCAACCCCAAAATTCTTGAAGTATTCAAACACACCAACACATGGGATCAGTCTGATCATTCCGGAAATATCCCTGAACCCGGCACACAAGCTCTTATTGTAAGCCCTAGTGTCCAGAACACTAGGCTAAAAAGAGTGCTGATGGACGGAGGATCCGGCATCAACATAATGTACCTGGATACGTTGAGACATCTGAAAATCTCTGAGACCCAGCTCAATCACAGCATACGCTTCCATGGCATTGTTCCCGGCAGGCAAGCACGATCCCTAGGAGAAATTTCCCTAGATGTCACTTTCGGAGAAAAAGATCACTTCCGTCAGGAAAAAGTATCGTTCGAGGTGGTGCCGTTCGAAAGCGTGTATCACGCAATTCTCGGACGTCCAGTTTTCGCCAAATTGATGGCAAGATCATGTTATATTTATAACAAGCTGAAGATGCCAGGGCCGAAAGGAGGGGTAATCACCATAACTGGAGACTTTAAGCTGGCGAAAAAGCTGGAAAAAGAAAACACCCTTTGTGCTGAGAAGATTGTAGCAAAGGAAGAGCTAAAGGAGCTGGCTAAGGAGGTATCGCCGACAGAAATGCCGACAGGAAAAGAAACTCGGAAGCCATCAGATAGCTTCAAGGCATCCGAGAATACAACACAGGTAATCCTAGATCCCAAATATCCGACAAAATTTGTCGTAGTAGGAACTGGGATGACCGACAAATAGGAAGGAGAGCTCATCAAGTTCCTCCGTGAGAACTGGGATATTTTCGCCTGGTGTCCGGCTGACATGCCAGGCGTGCACTGGGAACTTGCTGAGGATCAACTTAAGGTGATTCCAGGCTCCAAACCCGTCAAACAAGGTCTCCGTCGATTTGACGGAAGAAGACGGAAGGCTATTGGCAAGGAAATTATCCGGCTTTTAGCAGCAGATTTCATCCAGGAAGTAATCCACACTGAATGGTCTGCAAATCCGGTATTAGTACCGAAGAAAGACACTACTGCTCTTAGAATGTGTATAGATTACACCGGCTTGAACAAATTGTGTCCAAAAGATAGGTTCGTGTTACCGCGAATCGATCAAATAATAGACGCCACCGCAGGCTCTGAGCTTTTATGCTTTTTGGATGCTTATTCCGGGTATCACCAAATACGCATGAAAAAGGAAGATCAAATTAAGACTTCTTTTATAACCCCGTACGGGACGTATTATTACGTAACCATGCCATTTGGCCTGAAGAACGCAGGTGCAACTTACCAGCGTTGCATGCAGTTAAATCCATCAAAGTGCGTATTCGGGGTTCCCTCAGGAAAACTTCTGGGTTTCATCGTTTCTCACAGAGGAATAGAAGTTAACCCGGAAAAGATCAAAGCAATCTTGAACATCTCCAAACCCACGTGTGTGAAAGATGTCCAAAGATTGACGGGTTCCGCCGCTGCCGTCAGCAGATTTATTAGTCGGCTAGGGGATAAAGCCTTACCACTCTACAAGTTGCTGAAAAAATCCGACAAATTCGAGTGGACAGAACAGGCCGATGCAGCATTAGCCCAGTTAAAAGAAACTTTGATGAAAGCTCCGATTTTGGCATCCCCAAAAGACGAAGAACCTATGTTATTGTACCTCACGGCTACAAACAGGGTTATTAGTGCAGTAATTGTTGTGGAACGGAAGAAAGACGAACAAAGCATACCAGACCAGCATCCGGTATATTACATAACTGAAGTTTTCTCCGAGTCCAAACAAAGGTACCCACATTACCAAAAACTGGCATATGGCGTATTTTTCGCATCTAGAAAGTTACGCCATTACTTCCAAGGACATTCCATAACAGTGGTATGTAAAGCACCACTAGGGGATATAATAAATAATGCGGAGGCAACTGGCCGAGTAGCCAAATGGGGTATCGAGCTAGCAGCCTTCGACATTAAGTATCAGCCAAGGACGGCAATAAAATCCCAGGTTCTGGCAGATTTTGTCGCCGACTGGACGGAAGCAATGGAGAAAACACCAATGCCGGAGTCCGAATACTGGATCATGCATTTTGACGGATCCAAGATGAAGGAGGGCGCTGGAGCTGGTGTAGTCTTAAAATCCCCTAAAGGAGACACAATGGAGTATGTATTACAAATACACTTCAACGCCAGCAATAACGTGGCAGAATACGAGGCTCTGCTTCATGGCTTCCACATTGCAAAAGAAATATGGGTTAAACGCATCCTGTGCTACGGCGACTCGGATTTGGTACAGCATCAGCTTAACCAAACCTGGGACGCAAAGAGCCCTATAATGGCCGAATACCGGAGAACGGTGGACGAGTTCGCCATTTGTATCTTCGGATTCGAAGTACTCCACGTTAAAATGGAGGAAAATTGGAACGCGGATGCGTTAGCCCGCATGGGGTCAGAAAGGGTAAAAATCCTACCACCAGGTGTATTCGTCCAACATTTGTACGAGCCATCCATAAAAGGTGGAGATATCGATTATCCCCTGGCCTCCGAATCAATTGAAGTTATGCTCGTTAACCCGGACTGGACAATTTCATATTTAAACTTCTTAGTGAACCGGAAGGAGCAGACGAAGTCTTGCAGAGGAAAATTCAGCATCGATGCAAAGGATACACGGTAATTGACAATTGCATGTACAAACGCTGTACTTCCGGAATTTTTCTGCGGTGTATTTCACCAGAAGAAGGACGAGAAATCCTGCAAGAAATCCATACCGGAGATTGCGGACATCATACTCAATCAAAAAGCATAGTTAAAAAAGCATTCCGTGCCGGGTTTTTTTGGCTATCAGCCAAGACAGATGCTGAGCACATAGTCAACACATGTGCAGGGTGTCAATATTACGCCAAGCAGACTAATATGCCGGCCCAAGCACTCAAAACTATCCCAATTACTTGGTCGTTTGCGGTCTGGGGGCTAGATATGATGGGACCGTTCAAAACTGCGCGAGGTGGACTTACACATCTACTTGTAGCTGTGAATAAGGATACCAAATGGGTGGAGGCTAAACCCATCAAAAATCTTGATGGTGTAACAGTCAGAAATTTCATCATTGACATAGTCATGAGATATGGCGTTCCACACAGCATAATAACCGACAACGGGACAAATTTCTCCATTGGAGAGTTGGCAAAATATTGCCGACAAACGGGAATTCGCCTAGATCTCGCATGTGTAGCACACCCGCAATCCAATGGACAGATTGAAAGAATGAATAGCTCAATCCTGCAAGGAATACGCCCAAGACTCGAATCTCCTCTTCATAGAGCGGCTGGAGCATGGGTAGAGGAGCTACCTTCCGTGCTTTGGAGTATTCGAACGACACCAAACAGGTCAACTGGGCAAACCCCGTTTTTCCTAGTTTATGGTGCGGAAGCTATCCTTCCAACGGACATGATCCATGATAGCCCAAGAGTGCGGGATTTCGACGACTCGGATACCGAAGAAGCACGACAGAATGCCGTCGATCTCTTAGAAGAGGAACGAGAGCTTGTGCTTCAAAGATCCGCCATTTACCAGCAAGGTTTACGACGTTACCATAGTCGGAAAATCAGGCATCGTTCTTTTAAAGAAGGTGACTTAGTGCTGAGATTGGTGCAGCAAAGAAAGCACAAATTGGCCCCAGTATGGGAAGGACCATTTGTAATCAGCAAAGCTATGAAAAATGGGTCATATTATCTTGTAGATATTCGGGACACGGAAGACGATCCCGAAAAGCCGAATCGCAAAAGAAAGAGAAAGATAGATGATGAACTAGGAGAGACAACGAGGCCTTGGAGCATCCAGCAGTTACGTCCCTTCTATACTTAGTTCAATTTCTATGTAAACATCTTTGAGATCATGAAATAAAGTTGTCGGAATTCTTATATCCATGTTTTTACAAGTTTATTATAGTACAAAACATGATTCCACCTTATCTATTTCCCAATGATCTTACAAAATGCTCAATGTTAACCCGAATTGTGCCTGCGTGCTCGGTGTTTAAAAACTGAATGATTTTCAGCCTGCTAACGGCTAAAAGGAACTCGGATTGTGCCTGCGTGCCCAAGTTTCAAAAAATTCCTTACTTTTCTCTAAGTATTATCTAATTGTTTACGTGTTGGGTCACTGGAACTAGTTAGTAAAAATGTCTTTAGTATGATCCATGTTTCCGAGTTTGAACTGATTGGTTTTACCCAGTAATTCGGCATGATGATTCATAGTACTATTGAGCCATTTCAAACACTAAGGACAGTTAAAACACATAAGCCAGAGAACTTAGAAGACAAAGGAATATTAAAATCCGGAAACCTTGCAAAGAATTTCATAATTAAAACTGCAAAAGGCGGAGTTCTTATTTATACAAAAGGAATAGAAGCATTACAATATAAATTACATTGTAAAAGTGCAGTAATGCTTCTATTGTCTACTTTCATCATCCAGGTTAAAGACAGCCCTTCAAGCATCCGAGTCTTCTTCGCTGCTGTCATTCTCGGGGGCTTCGGGGATCTCCTCTTCTGGATAGGTGATGGAGATGTTCACCATGGAGGCGATCTTGGTGGCGTGGCCTTTGATTTCATCAAAGATGGTGGTTCGCTGGGTTTCCGTGTATCCTTGAGGGATACCGGACACCACGCGCCAAGATTTGGCACCAGGGTAATGCATACGCATAAGGCCGAGAGCCATGCGTGCACCGCCCCGTGCTGCGGAGCGTAAGGTGGACTCCTTAGACTCCGCCACCTCCATGATAGCACCCGGAAGTTTTTCAACTTCCGAGAATTCCCCAGTCCTTGTGGGAAGGAATTTGTTGACCAACTGCATGCCAGCAGCTCTGATCGCAGTCCATACCTTCCCAAAGGCTCGGATCCTCTCAATCCGAGTAAGATCTGGGTTATCTCCTGTTTTTTCAAACAAACAGCCAAAAGGTTAAACGAAAAAGCAGAGAAAGAAAGAAAGGTATAGAAAAAAAAACGGTAAATGAAATAAACTTACCGATAATCTTGTCGATTTCGGAGCCTTCCTCCGGGCGCAGATTTAAGGCATTTTCCAAGTCCTGAATGGTGGACTTGTCCTTGTCCGCCTGCTCGGAAGCCTTGGACTGAGAAATTCCAAGGGCCAGATTGCTGGCTTCCAGATCTTTTTGGGCCTTCATAAGTTGCTTATGAAGGTCCAAATTCTCCTCACGGAGACTGGCAGCATTACCGGCATCTTCAGCTATTTCCTTGGCTTTTACCAAAGCAGCTGGAAAGCAAGGAAAATTTCGAGTTTAGTCAAAACTCGGGAAAAGTACTTAGACAAAAAGCTGAATCAAAAAACTTCAAAGAAAAAAGTTTACCTGTTGTTTCCGACAGCTTCAGCTGAGACGATGCCAGCTCCGCATCTTTCACATCAAGAATAGAAAGAAGATTTCTAACTTCTTTATTCTTGACGGAAAGCTTATTGAAAATTTCCATGTTAATGGATTCAGCGGTTTGCTGGAACATGACAAGGAAAAGAGTAACTAAAAAGCATCAAGGCGAAAAGTATACATTTTGCTTAATGCTTGGGGGCTAGAGTTAAATACCTGGCTCATTCGCTGCAACCCCGCCAAGTTTTCATTGAACTCTTTTGCGTATTCCGCAAAAAGAATTCCGGCCGCGCTTAGGCCATCGTTGATGTTCTTGAAGTCCTTGTCGAAGGTGGGAATCTCCTCATCGGTCGTTCGAGAAGAATTTCCCACCTCTGGAGCCGCCCTTTCCCTCGTGTCCGTGTCTGGCACAACGGACTGGCTGGGCTCCAAAGACTCGGTGGTGGGGGTTGGGGTATGCTCTTCTGCCATCGTTGACGGTATGTCCGGTGCAATGACGGGAGAATATTGAGAGCATGTGATGGTCACAACCTTATGCCTTTTCAGCTTCTTTGGCTTTAAGGTAGAGGGAGGCAGGCTAAAGGCAAAAAAACAAAAAACCCGGAAAGAGTTAAAACTCCGAAGACAAAAGAAAACTTCGACAAAAGAAAATAACCCGGATGCTCTAACCTGGAGGTGGAGACGGGAACCCCGTCAAGATCAATGATTTCCTCAGAGGAGGAGATCTTCTTGCGCTTTCGCCCACCTGCAAAGGCAGCGCGCAATGCCTCCAGTTCAGCTTCGGAGGCCAGCTCCGATTCAGGAAGATCAGCAATCTGTCGAAAAGAAAAAGCAGAGTTAGAAGCGAAAAATCCGAGAAAACATGGAAAAATTTAAACCCAAATGACTGAAATAATACCTTGGGAGCCGGATTGTCGGCCGTATACATTGGCCGACTCGCTTCATATTGGTCGCGTGATGCGACCAACTGATTCACGCGCCTCCGCAGATCCCTCGCGGCCCAGTCTTTGCTGGTTGTCCGCATTTTATCGCCGGCACCCGTGTACTCGCAAAGGAGACGGCCACCATGGTTGGCTAATGGCTGGATCCGCCTGTCCAACTAGCAAAGGACTGTGTCCATGCCGGTTAGAGGCGGATCAGAGGAAGTGAGCTTGGCGATGCGCCGCTTGATCCTTAGAAGATCAGGCGGCAGAATTTGGACGGCTTCGGTTCCCCAATTTTCTTGGGGAACAGCAGCGGTGTTTGTGAAAGGTGGAACCCCGATGGCCTTTTTCGGGAAAGGAACATCGGGATGATAAAAGAAGGAACCCGTCCAGAATTTGACGGATTCCGAGGTTTTGATCTTGGGGAACCAATCCTCCCTAAATCTCCTAAGAGTGAAGGAAATGGTTTCGCAAGTCGGGAGTGTGCCCTCCGAAGAGTTCCGCTTAACCCCAAAGCAGTATAACCAGAAATCTAATCTAGGTTCTATACCTAGAAAACCCTCGAAGAGGGCCTGAAAGCCGGCCATATACAGAATAGAATTTGGTGGCAGGTTATGGAGTTGGATATTGTAATGGGAGAGGACTTGGAGGAAGAAGGCGGAAGGTGGTAGTCCCATACCTCTCAGAAGGTGGGAGGAGAGAAGAACCCGTTCGCCGTCGTTCGACATGGGTTCGTTCTCGTCCTCCGGAAGCCGCCACTTCCCTTTCAGCACTAATCCCTCCTTTTCCATGTTTGGAAGGAGGGACGGTGGAATGCTGCAGGCAATCCAATTGCCTGCAGTCTCCATTTCTTCATCAGCTCCGGCGGCGGCGGACGCGGCAGCCTCGGCGGCGGCGAGCTCGTCGCCAACGAGCGTGATCTTCTCCTCCGCCGTCTCGGGAGCGAACGGCGGAGTAAACGCGGAGCTCGAATCCGCAAGATCCGCGGCGGCGGAAGCATTTCCCTCGTCCGCCGCGGTGCTCACGGTCTTCACTGGTTCGTCGCCGCCGGCGTGCGTTGGGGAGTCCAGCACAGGATCCATCGTGTTGATGATATCCTCGATGTCTTGCGCGACATTGCGGGCTGGCGAGGACGGCGGAGATGCCATTAGGTGGCGGCGCTGGCTCGCCTCTGGTGAGATTTTGGGCGCGGTGTGCTTTCGGTGCTCTCTCTCTGCTGGAAGCTTGGGCGCTGTAATGGCGTTCGGAGTGGTTGCGGAAGGTTTTCCGGGAGGACGAAGAAGGCTATTTATAGCCGGAAATCCGTAACGATACGTGCTAACGGCTCTTTTGACCGTTGGATGATCAACGCGTGTCGCTCGCCGGAAAATCCGGGGAATGAATCGACAGGGTGATTATGGTTATCTCCTTGTTTCCCGCGAGAATCTGTCAGAGATATGTTTCTGGGTTTCCCGCCTGGAACCCAAACGTCCCTTACGTCAGCACGATTAAAGCACTGACGTAGGAGGTTCCTTCTCCACGAAGGATCGTGTGAGAAAAGCCGGATTTTCGGAATTCCGAGTTTTACGTTATCATCTCTTTTTTAAGAAGAATAAGAAGAATCAAGACTGCTGGTCAATATTTCTCGGACAATATGCATTTGGCGAAAGACGGCGAATCAGAGTTTTAATTCTTCTTGGGGGCTACTGTCGGATATATACTGAATAGGGGTATATCAGATGGTAGTCATAAGTGCCGGATTACCAGGGTGGCCCAAGTGGTAGTGGGCTATGGTCCATTGGGCGGCCCAGTAAGCTGACGCGCAGAAGCCGGATTCTAGAAGGACCCGGATCACGGCCCACGTGGTCTGGCTTGGAGGAGAAGGCGGATTCCTTACTTTCCAAGTTAGAAGTTACCGTAGTCTTCTAGGTTTCTATTATATAAAGCCGGACGGGAGATATGATAGATAGACACGAAGCTACAGGCTAACTCGCCGGGAAGTTGATCCTCAGCGAATAGCTAAACAGAACCTCACATTGTAATTGTATACACAGGCTTTAGTCCTGATTAATGAGATTGCAGGAGTAGGAACGCCGTACTGTTACAACGTACCGAACCTGGGTAAATCCTGTGTCTTTGTCTTCAACGCGATCCCGTTTCCCCACGTCTACCCGTAGTCTCATGGCACCCCCGTCTATGAAAACTACTACGATGTCTCGACACTACCGCTCACCGTCCCCCATCCTCCTGGGGAAGCTGCAGGGTGAAGGGCGGTGGATCGAAGAGATTCTAGAGAGTTGGCGGCGTGTTGGCCGCCGGGCTCGCCCATGACCTGGGAATAATTTCACGTGAGGCGAGAGGTAGCCGACCTCAGATATGGATGCCAAGGCTAGCAACATAGAGTACAAAATGAACCAACTTTAACTAACATCAGTCTCTTTGTGTGCATATATAATAATGAGGCACTATTTTTTATGGTAATACATTATCATTTATTAAATAAAGATGTAGTTACACGTAAACATTGACATTACAATACTGAAAAGACACGAAAATCCTATGCAAAAAACTAGGGCATGTCTCTCTCCTTGAACACCACCGAAGCGACCACAAAAGGAAAAAAAGAGATCATCTCCTCACCGGAGCTCGATGCGGCTCCGTCGCTAATACGCAGTTTTATGGATCTCTAAAATAGTTTGCCAGGAAAAAAGTTATTGTCGTTAAAAGAATCAGACCAGGGAAACGTGTCCCAGACATGTCATCGAACTCTAGAACTGACACCTCGCGCGACTATGATGTCGGAGGAGAAAATCAGAATTGTCATCCTCAACTACAAACCTAGCATAGGATGAACCAGAACCATCTTCCAGTTGTCACATACAATTGTATGCGCGTACTCCCGTATTTTTGGTCTTCCTGTATTTTTCACGATTTTTTAAGGTGGACAGAAGAAATCTATTTTCTGCGGAGAAATCCGAAAACCAACTTCAACTCTCGTCAGAAACTTTACTGGGCACTAATAAAACATGAAAACAAAGATACAAACGAGTTTCTATAGAAGTACACAACCCCTTGACACAAAGAAAACAGAGAAAAACAAAGAAAAATAAAACCATGGGTTATCTCCCAAGAAGTGCTTTTCTTTAAAGTCTTTTCAGCTAAGCATGATAATTTGAGAGGATGCTCACATGAGAAATATTAATTGAAGCAAAAGAGACCATCAAGAACAAAATGTAAAACAAATTTGAGTCTAACTCAGTTCCTATGAAAAAGAATCTTGTAGAAGAACAAATCAATAAAGCACAAAGTGGCTAGCATAGGAAGACAAAATAAGTTCAACTTCAAAAATTTCAACATAAAGATGGGAACTTGACATTTTTTACATACATAGGACTATGTTTCCCTCTCTCATAATAACTTTCAGTAGCATCGTGAATGAAATTAACAATATAACTATCACAAGAAACATTTTTATCATGAGCCACATGCATAAAAAAATTATTACTCTCCATATAAGCATAGTCATTCTTATTAATAGCAGTGGGAGCAAATTCAACAAAATAGTTATCATTATTATTCTCATCACCATAATCATCAAATATAGGAGGCATATTGTAATCATAACTAATTTTCTCCCCAATAATAGATGGGCTGAAAATAACGTATTCATCATTGTAATTGGAGGCAAAGTATCATCAAAGAAAATCTCCTCCTAAAAACCCGAGGGACTAAAAATGTCATATTCATCAAAACCAGATTCCCCAAGCTTAGACTTTTCCGCAGCATTGTCAATAATTGTGTTCAAAGAATTCATACTAACAATATTGCTACTAGCATGCAAATAAAGCTCCATAGGTCTTTTTATTTTTCTCTTCAAACACTTCATGTCCTAACTCAAGATAAATATTATAAATTTCTCTCATATTTTTGTTGTTTTCCATTAAGCCTAACTAGTAAAAATAAAAACAAGCAACAAGTAAGAATAAGCCTTACTAGTGAAAATAAAAACAAGAAACAAAAAGATATAATTGCAGAATCTAAAGGAAATAACTTCGAGCACTCACAGAGGATGTTTGTACCTTTTACCTTACCTCCCCGGCAACAGCGCCAGAAAAAAGCTTGATGTTTACGCACGCTTCTATTCTTGTAGATAGTGTTGGGGCTCCAAGTGCAGAGCTTTGTAGAACAACAACAAGTTTCTCTTAAGTGGATTACCCAAGGTTTGTCGAACTTAGGAAGGAAGAGGTCAAAGGTATCCCTCTCAAGCAACCCTGCAATCACGATATAAGAAGCCTCTTGTGTCCCCAACACACCTAATACAATTGTCAGTTATATATGTGCACTAGTTCGGCGAAGAGATAGTGAAATACAAGTAATATGAATGTGTATAAGTGATAATAGCAATCTAAAATAAAAATAAAACCAAGCAAACATGTAGCAGAAATGATTGCAAATTGTGTTTCAATGCTTAGAAACAAGGTCTAGGGATCCTACTTTCACTAGTGGACACTCTAGACAATGATAACATAATTGAATGCATAAATATCATATCTTCACTATGCTACTCCGAATCACTCTCCGGTTCCAGATTTCGAATTTTCCAATTTCGAGAATATTTTCAGAACTTTTTTAAAACTAAAAACAGCAGAAAACAGGAAACTGGCTCTGTGGCATCTTGTCAATAGGCTAGTCCGTAAAATCGATAAAAATGATATAAAATGTATAGCAAACATGTGGAAAATAACATAAAAATAATCATGAAACATCAAAAATTAGGGATACGTTTATAACGTATCAGGCGCTTCTTGGGTTTCTTGCCTGGCTCTCCTGCAAAGTCTTGCCGCATAAAGGCCAACTGTGATGCAGTATTGGCAGGCGTTCACCCTTGAGCCTTCTATCCAGGCAAAAGGCATGCGGTCTGCCATCACGCTCATCACTTAAGAGATTTGGAAAGAGAGGAATGGTAAGATTTTTTACAACAAGTTCGGCACTCCGCCGGTGTTGTTTCAGAAGATTAAGGATGAGAGCGGGAACTGGATTCTAGCCGGGGCTAGGCATTTGGAAGATTTAGTCGCATAGTCTTGTAGTTTGTCGGGCCGTCTCTTTTTGGGGCCTGTTTTTTCTTTTGGCTTAGGCCGTCGCTTATTTTCTCCTTCTTTATCAATATAAATGGCAAATCTGGTATCACCAAACACACGATGCCATGAAGGGCATCGTCCATGTGGGAGTGAAGGTGGGGCAAATTTATTCCTCCGAACGCCGTTTCCGCCACCTAAGGGCGCGCCACGACCTACAAACCAAACCCTAACTATAGAGCGGAGGAACGTCCCCCTTTCTACAGTCGCCGAAACGGTAGAGGAATGGATAGGAGACCAACGCGCTAGCTAGGAAGATGGAGGGTAAAAGCTTCGCTCTCCTGCCGATAGGTTAGGGTATAAAACCTTTCCTCCCGTCAATAATCACGCAGCGGGCTGAGGAAAAACCGCAGCAGCTCGGTAGCCAGGCAGCTACGGTGCTACCTGATTAGTTAAATAAATTCCATTTCACCCATCGCCATCGTCACCGACCACAACCGCACTGATCACGCAGGCTAGCTTGCTAGCTAGACGCATTTCCACCGATCTCACAAACTAAATCAGAAGCTTTTTTTTATTACACCGGCCCTCACTCACATCATCCATCGACTCCCGATCTAGACCCTGCTTTTGCATTGCTATCTGGTCAGATTGAACTGCTGAACTCTCAATTCTCTGAACGTGAAGATGTCACCTCCAGCTACGTACGTACACTGTTGAAGCAATCAAGGCGCCGGTCCTGGCTTGGAAGCTGAGAGATCTGCCGCTGCGGTGAGCCGGGCGAGACGATACGAGACGTCGTGGTCATCCGACTCATCGGCACCCGGAAAACCGATGGACGAAAGTGACCAGGAATTCTACTCCCGTTTGGTCAGAGGCCGCGAATCGCAGACGCAGCCAGCCGCGACATCGCAGCTTTTTTGGACTGGCTAGTTTATTCGGAAAATTTAAGCTTAACAATATCGACCAGGCCACCTTTCGATTGGAGCCAAGATCGATACCGTGCCGTCTTTTGTTGCTGGCTCATAATTAAAAAAAATTAGAGTTGCAAATTGTTTACTGTTTAGTGCACACGCATGATCCGGGCTAGCTATAGCTCTCGTGACCAACCTTTCGGTGACCGACCCTTTTCATATTGTGGCTGGTTCGCATGGCTCCAATTCGATCCTATGTGGCGCGAGCGAACTGATTAATCTCGGGTTTAAATATACCGACCGACAAAAGTTGGGTGACGATGCACTAGATCGAAAGAGGCATTTGCTCTTGCACCACTTAATCAATGCAAGTTTTCAGTGGCGCTTTTCCTCTCTTGGAAAGCAGAGCACCTTTCGCTCATGGTGGATTAGGAGGAGGAGAAGAAGAGAAGCGTGTTAAACACGAGCAGCTAAGCATGATTGCCTCATGATACCAACGTCTGACGACAGGTTTCATTCAGCGCCACCATGTACTATATCAGATGCATGCTGCGTCGGCGGCGCGCATGATTTCTGGCTGCGTCATCGTTACCATCATTATTGCTTTATTATCTGGGGTTTTGTCTTGATTTACCTACTAACACATTCTTAATTAATTTTTTAGAGCATGTACATTATTTAGTAAGCCTGTGCCAATGCATTATTTGTTAGCACGGTATCATAGATACATTAATAATTTAAGAGACTATTAGTCCAATGGATTGTTTCTTCGATGGTGTATCTAAATTTAATGATTTAGTGCTCATGCATAAATGTGATTGGTCTACTAACTATTTTTGTTTATCATGACGTGCAAAGGTTGTATCTTAAGCAAAACGCATATGAAACCACGCTAAGAAATCTCCATTGGCACAGGCCTAACATACACATTTTTTAGACTATGTTACTACCTCCATGGTGAAAAGTAACATATATGTAGTGTCATATTTATTAGGGTGTAGAATCATTGTGTATTAGAATATGTGATGTTATGGTAACATAGGTAGTTACCACTCTTATCTCTCTCATCATCAAATACGTGTCACGTCATTTTTTTGCCTACGTGACACTTATATTACTACCTATGTTACTCCTCGTGTGACCAGTCTAAGCAACGACACTAGCAGAATTCTCAGGATTTGCCAGGATTTCGTGATAACTACCAGGATTAGAAGCCTAGCAACCGCCTAAGCGTCGCGCGTTATACCTGCCCTTATTAGATGATTCTTATAATTAACTTATTTGCCAAAACGATGTCTGCAATTAATTTTTCATCAAGGCGGGTTTCCACTACCCTTTTGCTAAGTTTTTTTTTGGAAATGGGGTTTAAAACCCTGTCTATGCATCGAAACGATGCATTTCTTTTTTGTCACTACTCCTACCAACTTAATGAAGTGGGTACATCTGGTCTGAGCCGCCTACCTGGACCTCACACCAACACACATCATCTAAAAACGAAGGGTTCAACCAAGCCGCTGGATGGCGGTCAGAAGTACTAATCGGTCCAGCAGACTCAAATAAGGCACCGTTGTGCACGCTCTAGAAGTCGTCGCCGCCATCTTCCACCGATCCCATCATCATAACAAGTCAACACATTGACTTTGGACCAGGCATGCCATCGATGCCACCATGGCATCAGACTACGCCTCCAACCTGCGTGAGTCCACCATGTTGCGACGTCGACGAGTCCCTGCTGCACCAGGCTGTCATAAGTACCCGTCGTTTCGTCAACGAAGATGATACTCCACTCCACCAGCAGTCCCCTCCAGGCATCCCAGGTTCCAAAAACGAAGCCCCCAAGGGAGAAACTACACCGAAAGTGCCGCCATCATCCGATCTAGGGTTTTTTCCTTCGAACTCAATGGAGGAGGCGGGTGATCGTGGCGGCGTCAACAAGGTAACGACACCCATAAGTGCCGCAATCGTCGGCCTGAGCACGGCTTGCACCGGCCATCCTTCTCACCTCCAGGATCCGACGACCGAGACGGCCGGGATCTGAAGGGAGAGATCACCGCACTGTTGACGCCGATCTTCCATGGGAACACCCACGCCACACCACACGGCCGCGAAGACAGCAGCGACGTGGCGTGGATGGCTGCATCACGCTCCAGCCCGGGGGTGCCACCCACGCGGGCTCTGCTGGGCACGAGGACGGGAAGAAGCCTCGCCACCTGCGGCGACAGCTAGGCCGTGCCCAGGCGGGCCCCTTGGCGATGACGAGGGAGGAGGGGAAGGGGAGTGGGAAGACCGCCGACAGATATTGGGATGTCCTCCCTCCGTTGCGCGGGGGTGGCCAGGAGGGTTACCAGCGGGTTGTTGTTCGGTTGCAAAGTGTAGGGTAATGGATGCAAATTGAGATTCATACAAAAAATATATGATTTTACAAACTCTGCGTACAACTTACCGCACTTTTCACACTTCACGAACAAACTATTACAACACGGTAAATATTTTTAAATTTCATACTAAAATTTGGGCCTGGACAGGATTTTTTTTTAATTGATGAAGATATATATTATTATCCCTTTCAGTTTTGGTAAGTCTCGGTTGATTTAGATTTTCTTAAATCTCAGTTTTCTACTTTTTACTGAACTAAAGTTACATTTCTCTGAATCCTTTGGGACTTAAAAACCCATAGTGGACTAATACATTATTATTTATTAGAATAATTTGAATTTTTATATATACTAATAAATCCATAAACTGTACTGAGAAATATGATATATTTTTTTCCACTCACAACCCTTGCTTAATGCAGTGAGTTATAGCACACTGAATATACAAATCGATACTCCATTCTGACATGCAAAGTTGCGAACGAATTCTTGCCCCCCTTGAATTCAAGCAACACGTGAATCTTAGGCTGGCCACAATGGGAGTAACTAAGGTAGTAACATCACACATTTCAAAGCAATTTTGCTTATGTGGCACATATTTAATGAAGAGAGAAGTGTTTGTGGTAACTAGCTATGTTACTAGTAACATCACACATACCAAGGAAAAATGTGTCTATAGCCCTAATAAATGAAGTCATGCATGACACCACAAATATGTTACTACCCACTGTGGAGGTAGTAACTTAGACTAGTAACATCATGATGTTACCACTCTTAGTTACTCCCCATTGTGACCAGCCTTATGCATGGCTGATGAAGCAAACATGGAATAATTACCTGGTGCAATGCATCCAGCTTGGTCGACAGGGTGGCCATAATTTCCAATAGCACCAGCTACAACTGTACCTGTACGGGCGGGAGATGTTTCCACCGGCTGCTGATTCTCATGGTCGACCATAACGTGCGGATTCTGTGGCTACAATTACAAGAGAAAATGACAAAAATTAAAACCACAATTTCCAACGGCTACTGCTTCACATGGTCCAGATCGTCCATAATTGTGCTGAAACAAACAGTATTAGTATGTACTACAATGGCAGCATTACACATGTATGACGCGCTACGACATGAAGAGAAAATGCCAAAAACCTCAGGTTATTTGCGGCTCAAATTCCTTCCTCTTTGTAGAAAGCAAAGTTTGAACAGCCCTCACATGCACGACCACTCATCATGCACCGGATATTACTCATACAGTAGCTTTTCTTGAAAGATGACGTGGCAGCACGTTACAATACCATCTACATTTTCTTTTGCAGGTGTACTAACTTCATCTTGCAAACCTTGTTTTTGGTCTCGTAAAAAACGATGGAGACATCATACTATACAGATGGCCGATTACCCCGACCTACGGCCTCAAGCAACGAGAGCAAGGGACGTTGTACGTATATACGCATATGTGCGCGCGCGCAGCGCGGACGGGCTTAGCAGATGACGCACGAGTTGGGGTTCTCCTCCATGCTCATGTTCCGCACGTAGTAGTACTGCGGCGGCACGTACGCCGGCGGGTAGGCCGGCGGCGGGGGCGGCGGGCGGTACTGGTTCATCATGTAGTCGGGGTTGAACATGTAGGGCGGCGGCATGTGGTGCGGCAACGGCATGTGCAGCTGCGGCATCGCGGCGGGCTTCTTCTGCTCGTCGTCCTTCTTGGCCTCGTCCTTCTTCCCGTCGCCCTCCTCCTTCTTGTCGCCGTCCTTCTTGTCACCTTCCTTCTTGTCTCCGTCGCCCTCCTTCTTCTCGCCGTCGCCCTTCTTCTCGCCCTCCTCCTTCTTCCCGTCGCCGCCTTCCTTCTTGGCCCCGTCGGCGCCTTCTTTCTTGGCCTCCTCCTTCTTTGGCTCCTCTTTCTTCGGCTCGGGCTCCTTGGCCGGGCCGACGGACTCGATGTACGCCGCCCATCCCTTGCGCAGCTTGCTCACCACGTCCACCGGGTCCATGGTCCCGATCACCGTCATCTTGCGCGTGGCCAGGTCCACCGTTATGGCGTCGATCCCTGACAAAACAGAGCAGAACAGAGTCGGCTTCAGGCACTTGCTTCTACGGACTCATCTTGAAGCAGTAGGTGTGGATGGACTGATCTGCGTGGTAATTACCGACGAGCACGGAGACGGCCTTCATGGCCTTCTGCTTGTCCTTGTTGTCATGCAGATCCAGCTTCACGATCACCTTCTGCAGGCAGGAAACACCACGCCACAGTTAGTCACAAACGGAGGAAGGAACTCCGATGCAGGCAATGCATGACTGAATCTGAACAAAGTGCGTGCGAGCGTGCTAGAGAGAAAAGTGAAAGCGTTCCCGGATCCTAAAGCAAGATCCCCGGGACGAGAACCTCAGGCAATCGACAGCATGCGTGTTTACGGAGTACGTGGAATCAGGATCAGAAACTCTGGAAGCCAAGAACATTACAAAAGGTGAAGCATGCATGGGAGCACTCACCTTGGACATGGCTTGGGCCTGGTGTCCGCGAACTGGCAGTCGGAGAGTCTGACGGGCAGAAGGAGAATGGGGATGATCGGAAGATGAGGTGGATAGGAAGGAATAAGAGCTGCAGGGTGAGCTAGCAAGCTAGTTGGCGAGCGAGCGGGCAGTGCGGTACAGGCAGGTCAGGGCAACCAAAGTTGTTAGGCAAGGGAATGAGATTGTTGAGCGGGAGGCCGAGAGCGTTCCCTAAATACAAGCGGCGGGCGCGCGTGCAGCTAGTAGGTGGCGTTGGTGCGAAGCGCAGTGTGCCTAGTAGTGTGGCCCGGCCGATCGATCGCCTAGCTAGCTCTGTGTGTGTGTGAAGTGGACGTATGGTAGTAATGGTGAGTCAGTTTCGGCGCCACTCTCGCTCTCCATCTCGAACCGGCCTCGTACGCCTCTGCCTTTTGGTGCGTTGAGGCGATCAGGTGGGGAGAGGTGAGGAGGAAGAACGGGTGGAAATCCCTGTGCCTGCTCCGTTCCGGCAAGCTCCGTCTATCTAGAGTATCTATCGCGCGAAAGTATAAACGCGGGATAGAGGTTGCGTAAAGTGCGTTCTTGGGTAAAAAACTGCCTTGTATTTTCTGGGTAAACCGACCGGTAAAGCAGATTTTGTTTTATCGGTCGGTTTACGGGGGACTGCTATGGCGCATCAGTTTTCAACTCGTAATTAGCATAATTTATCGCAATTTCAAGAAATGTTCGACAATTAAAAGAGTTTGAATGCTCGAGTGCGACAAATAGGATGTTCATGAAGAACACACCGAACAATCTAAAAAAAAAACGCCATAGATAACCAAATCAAGCAACACAAACCCCACCACCACCAGCAAATGCTGCAATCATACATTGCTTTCTACGCGCAAGGATTTGCTGTTTTGCAATGTTATGCCACTCGAGGGAGATTTCATCCATTTCAGAGCGGTTTATCATCATGATCTTGTTCTACTTGGCAAGCAACTTGGCGAGTGCACTGGTCTTCTCGGGATTGGCTCTTACTTCTTTGATGGTAGTTTTGCGCTCGTTCTCCTCAATGGTAGCTTTGCGCAGCTCCTCTTCGACAGTTGTTATATGCAATAGCAAAACAACGATGAAGTTAAAGCAAGATCGAACCAACGGGGACACGAGATTTTAACGTGGAAAACCCTTCCAACAAGGAAGAGAAAAAACCACGGGCGCCAGCCAGCAATACTTCACTATTTCGGGTGAGGTTACAAACACGCCGGGATTTACAATGTGTGGTTTATCCCGTGCGGCGGCTTACAAGAGTTATATAAAGGCGGTTCTGACCTAACTAGGTCGGTAACGGTGTATCCAACCCCAACTCGGTAACAGCTAGACGGGCCCAACGATCACCACAAAATAACAACAACGGCTTTGCGCAATTCCTCTTGCCAGAGCATTTTCCATTTCTCTCTTTCCCCTTGGGCCCTTTTGTCAGACAATTACTTCTTTACTTCTATACTCTTGGTCGTCAACAACTCATTGTATTTCACCATGTTGTCTATCTGATCCCGCAAATTTGCAGCATCGGCTTGCGAGTTGAGTCTCTCTTTGGCTTTTTTGTGCCCTCGGGCCTCCCATAGTTTTCCCCCTTCATCGTACTCGTCGTCGATCAAGTTCACTTCACCCCTCTTTGGTTCCATCTCTCTCAACTTTCATTTCTCACTCTGTTGGAGCAAAACCCAACAATGATGTAATAGAAATGATTTGCGCTTGGAAGAAGGCATGTCTTTGAACCTCTCATTGGCAATTTGTTCCTCCATAAACAAAAACCATATCAATGTGACAGCAATGACAAAGAAAGCAACAATTTCGAGGCGTGCAAACTCAAATAATCATAATCAACCTCATTAGTTTCACTTGGAGGAGCATTCCGAACTTGATCCAAGTATTTACAGAACCTGCTTACTATTGGTTTGATCATATCCCAACAATCTTGGAGTGATAGATAGGTGCATGAGGTAGGCATCATGTGGAAGCACTGATCCTCGACCCTTTGCCAGTACCGCTTGCCGGTTTGATCCGTGCCGGTAGTGGCGTCGAGAGAAACGACCTCCCAAGCTCTGATCAAGGTCTCATCTTCCAACTGTGTGTAATGCATCGCTCTCGGCTGTTTGCTCGCGGTGAACATCGACCCCTTGATCTCCTCGACGTTGTCATTATCGGCACCGTCAACCCCTTTTTCAGCCTCGTTGTATCCAAAAGCACCAAGGGGGGTTTCATCGAAGTTTGTGCCGATCTCGTTCAACATGTCGATGTATGCGGCCGTATGGGCTTTACGCACGGCCAAGCTACACAATCGGTACAATCATCTGCAAGGAACACATCGAAATTGTAGCAAAATCGAATCGAAGAGGAGTAAAATCGTACCTTTTAATCGGCGTTGCGGTTCCGGGAGGAGGGGATTTCTTCTTTCTCGGCTACGGTGGTTTTGTCGCCCCTGCTATGGCGGGCGCGGCCAGCAAGCCGACTCATCCTTCAGTGGCAGCGGTTTTAGCAGTTTGCCCGGTGCCGAGCCGCTTGCGCTTCACCGGAGCGGGACCGGGCGCAGGCGCCGCCACGGAGGCCACCTTCAGATCGGAACGACCCACGGGATGCGATTTTGACGGCTCGCAAACGCGAACACTTATGAAGGAGGACTGCTCAGATTCTATGGCGGTGCTAGGAGCAAGAACGACGAGAGCCGGAGAGGAAGGTCGGAGCGGGGACGGCGGCAGCTGATAGCGGGAGCTAAAATTTCCGTCATGCCAAGCCTTTCAGCGCGATGGAGGGCACACTCGGTTCGGCGTGAAAACCATTGGATTTAGGGATTGGAGGGGATTCTTCGGGGCCCTAAAACGTTTTTATATATATATGGGCCGTCGTAGTTTACAGGATCTCCTATTTCTAAAAATTAAAATTTTTGATGCGACGGTTATTTTTCAGTTTCGGACCCTGCTCAAACCATTGCTCGGGTGCGCTGCCTGCCTCCGGTCTCCTCCAATTCCATGCCTTGGTTGAGCGCGTCGTGGGGTACGTGTGTTGTGATCTGGGCATGGGGTCCGGCCGATTATTCGCTCTGTTCCGCAAAGCGCCCGCACCTCGCATCGCAGGTGGTCTGCATGCAACGCACGTTACATACGCCCGTTGTTGCGAACTTCAAAATGGATTCGAGAAAGATAACCAATCAGTGAGCCCGGCACTTTGCTTGCTGTCCTTGTCACTTCTTCGGGAATCATGACGTACATGCCACACCTGTCTCACTTATATCTATTATCCAAGGACGACCATCAACAATTATTTTTTCCGTTTTAAGATATCCTGTAGGCACCAACTAGCCATTCCTCGATCACCATTCAGCTCTTAATAATTGGTTCGTGACATCAGAATCAGGTGACACCATACTGATCATCAAGCTCTGATCAACAACAGGAGCCGTGATACAGCTTGTAAAATGGCTGTGACCATCGGTTAAAGCCGCAATTCATCAGGGACCCAAAATTGACCATGCACATGCATCAAGGGGTTTCGTACGGACTCTTTTTTCACCATTGATTAATAAGCACCGGTTTTTTTATTTATGGCCGCCGATTCATGTCACTTTCTACGCTCGGCAGTTGCAAACTTGAAGCACACACATTTGATTAATTAGAATATCGAATCTAAAGCACCTTTTCCTCCTGGGACCGTTGATTGCTCAAAGGGTAACACGCGTGATCCCAAGTTCCTTTCGTGGCCAAGAAGTTGGTTTGTTTTATAGACAGTAGCGGAGCTACAGTGGAATCTGTGGGCGGGCCAAGGCTGCACATGAGTATGGATTTCTCCAAAATTGGGAGTTTTGTTGGGCCAGCCCAGCAAGGAATACAAAGGATTGGCCAAATCCTGGGCGGGCCAAGGCCCGGTTCGGCTCCAACGTAGCTCCGTCACTGTTTATAGATGCTAAAATAGTTAGGAATTTAGCAAATTTACAGATTAATTTAATCCAAGTATAAACCATAAGCATGAAGTAAACATACCGATAATTTACCATGTTTCTGCATACTAGATTGATAGTGGATACATCTATCAGAGTTGTAATACTGGTACGTATACAATATGGTGTAGTACACCAATTGTATACGTACTCCACCTGTACGTGCCACGTGAGGGGCTCTTCCTCACCATATTAACATGCAAGGGGCCACAAATCATGTTATTGGACAGCTCAATAAGCTCAATGTTCAGGAAAATTATCAGGGACGTGATCAAATCCACACTGTTGGTAGTCAAGGTATGGACATTGCACATATTGGTCATTCTGTTTTGCACACCCCTAATAATTCTCTACAACTCTGTAATATTTTACATGTTCCTGATGCTTCAAAGAATTTAGTTTCTGCTCATCATCTTACACTAGACAATAATGCCTTCATGGAAATTCACCCATTCTTTTTCTTGATAAAGGATCAGGTCACGAAGGAAATCATGTTTAGGGGTCCCTGTCATGGTGGCCTATACCCCCTTGTTCCTGTCTCGGAGTCATCCAAGCATGCTCTCGCCACCATCAAACCTTCATCCTCTACATGGCATCGCCGTCTAGGACATCCTTCATCTTTTATAGTTCAGCAGATTCTTAGAAAGAATAAACTTTCATATTCCCCAGAAATAAATCCTTACATATGTGATCCATGTCAACAGGCTAAGAGTCATCAGCTCCCATACCCAGTTTCTACTAGTGTTTCCACTGTTCCCTTGGAGCAAGTTTTTTCTGATGTATGGGGTCCAGCTCCTCTCTCTGTAGGCAAACATGCATATTATGTAAGCTTTATCGATGATTTTAGTAAATTTTCATGAATTTATTTGCTTAAGAAACATTCTGAGGTGTTTCAAGTGTTTCTTGATTTCCAACAATATGTTGAGCGTCAGTTTGGTCGCAAAATTCTCACCATGCAAACTGATTGGGGTGGTGAATATGAGAAACTAAATAGCTTCTTTCAACGTGTTGGCATTGTTCATCATGTTTCTTGTCCACATGCTCATCAGCAAAATGGTTCAGCTGAGCATAAACATCGTCACATAGTAGAAGTAGGTCTTGCTTTATTAGCTAATGCTTCCATGCCTCTCAAAATTTGGGATGATGCCTTTATTACAGCCACATATCTCATAAATATGCTTCCTTCCAAAGTTATCAATCTTGAAACACCTACAGAACGCCTACTCCAAATTAAACCCAACTATGAGTCTCTTCGTGTTTTTGGTTGTGCATGTTGGCCCAACCTTCGTCCCTACAACAAACACAAACTCTCGTTTCGTTCCAAAAAAATGTGTCTTTCTGGGTTATAGTCCTCGCCACAAAGGAGTCAAATGTCTAGACACTGATACAGGACGTGTTTATGTCTCTCGTGATGTTGTTTTTTATGAGAATATCTTTCCTTTTTCCTCCATGAATCCAAATGCAGGACGTCGTCTTCGTGAAGAAATTATGCTTCTTCCGTCAGATGAACTCTCCTCGGCGTCACATGATAGGGGTGTGCACACTAACGACCATTATTTGCATGTCTTTCCTGTTGTTCCCTCTACCCAGGTACCCCCTGTTGCACCCGCCGCGGATCCCTCTCAAAGTTCTGCGTCAAACTCCGAAGAAAATGATGAAAACAGGACATGTGATCATAGCCCACTACAAGACAGAGAACCAGGTGCTGCGCACGGTGATCCCGAGGCTGATTCCCTGGCAAAATCCGCCTCGGATCCCGGTTCTGCATCTGCTGCTGATGCCAGCAGTGGCAGCGGTGTCAGCTCCCGCCCCATCCAGCCAGAGCTCGACACGTCGCCTCCCTGCACTGGCGCCGAGTCGCGTCGGTCCCGTGCGCTGTCCCCCATGACAGCCACGCGGCAGCTGTCGCCTCCGCTGTCTCCCGCGCGGACTTCGACGCCCACGCGGCAGATGTCGCCTTCGCTGTCCCCCGCGCGGACTCCGACGCCTTCTACGCACGACACGTCGCCTCCGCTGTCCCCTGAGACAGCCCAGCACTCCCCTGCTCCGGACAACTCGCTGTCACCTGACAGCGCGGAATTTAGTGCTGATTCTGGCACGGAATCCCTCGCAGATCAACACCCAGATCAGCCTACGTCAGGATCTTCTGCGCCACCACCAGTTGTTGGCGTACAAACTCGTCTTCAGAAAGGTATACGTCATCCGATTTTTTTTACTGATGGCACTGTTAGGTATGCTTTGCTTACGTCTACAGGGGAACCAAGAAATCTTTCTGAGGCCTTGAAGGATGATAATTGGAAGCTTGCTATGCAAACGGAATATGATGCTCTTATTGATAACCATACCTGGCATCTCGTTCCTCCCAACAACACCAAAAATGTCATTGACTGTAAATGGGTTTATCGTATCAAGAAAAAGGCTGATGGTACAATTGACAGGTATAAAGCACGTCTTGTTGCGAAGGGTTTTAAGCAAAGGTATGGTATAGATTATGAGGATATCTTCAGTCATGTTGTTAAAATTGCCACTATCAGGACTGTGCTTGCTATTTCTGTTTCTCGAGGATGGAGCTTAAGGCAGCTAGATGTAAAGAACGCGTTTCTTCATGGTGTTCTGGAAGAGGATGTTTATATGAAACAACCACCTGGTTTTGAGTCTTCCGCTACTCCTAATTACATTTGCAAATTTGATAAAGCTCTATATGGTCTTAAACAGGCTCCTCGAGCATGGTATTCTCGTCTCAGCAACAAACTACAAACACTTGGATTCACACCATCCAAGGCAGATACATCATTATTTCTTTATGATCAGTCAGGTATCACAGTATATATTCTCATTTATGTTGATGATATCATTGTGACCAGTTCTTCCAACCAAGCTATTCAAGTTCTTCTTCATCATTTGAGTACTGAGTTTGCTCTCAAGGATTTAGGAGATCTCCACTATTTTCTTGGTATGGAAGTTCATAAGCAGGCTGATGGACTGCTTTTAAATCAAGAAAAATATGCAAATAATTTGTTAACTCGAGTTGGTATGCAAGGCTGCACATCCTGTCCCACACCTCTCTCCACTACAGAATCCCTGACATTAACAGCTGGTTCTCCTCTTAGTCCAGATGATATAGTAAATTACAGGAGCATTGTTGGAGGACTTCAGTATCTTACACTGACACACCCTGATCTCTCTTTTTCAGTTAATAAAGTATGCCAATATCTTCATGCTCCTACTACTGCTCATTGGTCAGCTGTTAAAAGGATTCTCAGATACATTCATGGCACTCACAGTGTTGGTCTTACTTTTCAAAAGTCCTCTTCAACACTTCTTAGTGCTTTTTCTGATGCTGATTGGGCAGGTGATTTAGATGATCGACGATCCACTGGTGGTTTTGCTATATTTTTTGGTCCAAATCTTATTTCATGGAGTGCTAGAAAACAGCCCACTGTCTCGTTCCAGTACAGAAGCTGAATACAAAGCCCTTGCAAATGCCACTGCTGAACTCGTTTGGGTTGAGGCTCTAGTTCGTGAACTTGGTGTTCACTTAAACGAGAAACCATGTCTCTGGTGTGATAATCTTGGTGCTACCTATCTGTCTGCAAATCCAGTTTTTCATGCTCGCACTAAGCATATTGAGATTGATTTCTTCTTTATCAGAGAACGTGTTGCCAATAAACAATTGGATATCAGGTTCATCTCCAGCAATGATCAGATAGCAGATGGGTTCACTAAAATATTGTGTACCAAGAAACTTGATGAGTTTAAACGTAATCTCAACCTCTCCCAGGTTTCGATTAAGGGGGGGGGGGGTATTAGAGTTGTAATACTGGTACGTATACAATATGGTGTAGTACACCAATTGTATACGTACTCCACCTGTACGTGCCACGTGAGGGGCTCTTCCTCACCATATTAACATGCAACCGGTGACCCTAAGGGGCTACACCGTTCCGGCCTAGGGTTTAACAACATCTACGCAAATTACTAGTATTGCAGACATAGAAATAATAAGAACAGCGATAAACGTGTTATACCCTGCGGTCGGCCAGTTGGCAGTAACCGTAGCAGAGGCGGCAGCCGCGGTGGCGGCCTCAGCAGCAGTGGCGGCCTCGGTGGCAACAGTGGCGGCAACAGCAACTCGTTCGGCTTCGGTGTCCATGTTGACGATGAGGACGATGCGGTAGTAGTCGAAGTAGACGTACGGCAGCGAGCATTCGCGTAGGAGACGCTCCCCAAAAACCTAATCACCCTCTTCCCGTACAGGATCTGGAGAGGCGGGGTTTCGGAGGCCTGCTCTCCCGTCGGCCGTGTACGCGGTAGACGGGATGGGATCACCGGTGGCAGCAACAGAGAGAGGAACGACAATGGGCGCAGAGCGTATGAGTTGTGTGTCTTTGTGTCCGCCCTGCGCCCTCAATATATAGGCATGGCCGGGTAGGAGAACGGTCAACTCACAAATTAATTTGGCGTTTACTACAGCCGTTACCACGTAATCAATGCGCCGTTTTACTGCGCGCGGTTACCACGTGATCAATGCGGCGTTTTATTGCGCGCGGCTGTTACCAAAATAAATGTGACGCAATAGACAGCAATCAATATGACGTCTCATATAATTGGTGTGTCTGTTGACTCTCCGTTTTCAACTGCCAAAATAAAGGCATCGGCTCGGCTCATTCCCGCAACCCGCGGCGCGTCGTGACGTGACGTGTCGTGACGAGACGAGGCATGGCGAGGCGGACGGCGGAGGAGGAGGAGCGCGCGTGTGGAACACCTCCACAACTCATCTCTTTTCATAACAACTCACACTAGTGGGGAGAGAGCTCACCTTATAAACTGGTGCAAAACTCTCCCAACTAGCAATATGGGACTAAACTCCCACCATTTGCTATGGCAGCATGGGCCTTAGGGATTAAATAGAAATTGCCTAATGGGCCTGCAAGCCCATCCAAATTTCAGCAATTCCCCACCAGATCCCGAAGACCCATGGTGTTGTCTTCTGTTCCATTCACTGTTTTTATATACCGGCATTTTCAGTGGAGACCCGTTAAGGTTGAACATTCACCTAGAACAAATAGCTACACTACATCACAACTGAACAATAGACTATGCCTCTAATTATCAGTTTGGCGTAAAACAGTTTCACTAAATGTCTTGCCAGTACTAGGCTGCCGAAGGCTGACCCCTCGGGTGGAGCATATTAGTCATACTGCTGGCCTATTCATGAACTTATTAGAGATCATCCAATATCATAGACTGTGACCAGCAGTCAGGATCATATAAGTGTGTTCCTCCAAAGATCGCTCTGTAGGATAGCATCTTGCTTATACAAGCCTTGGAACACATTAAGACAAAAGTCAACCTGTCATACAGTTTTTGAGAGTACTTCATATCCAGTGGAGTGGGTTAGTAAAAATTACTCTCCTCAGTTAACCACTAGCTTGTTTTCCCAGGTCCCACTTCACGGGATCTCCGATCACATAGGTTGGGCTACTGCCATGGCAACTCATGTGGGTCTCATACCCATCTCCCTCGATGCACTTTCTATCACAACACGTGATAGCCCTTTAGTAAAAGGATCTGCCAGATTCTTAGCCGACTGGATATAATCCACCACTATCACTCCGGAGTTTCTTAAATGTCTGACATCTTTTAATCTCATTTTTATGTGCTTTGTGGACTGTGCATTGTCCTTTGAACTCTTCACCTTGACAATTACTGTTTGATTGTCACAGTTCATAAGGATAGCCGGTACTGGATTTTCAACCACATGCAAGTCCATCAAAAGATCTCGAAGCCATCCTGCTTCGACACTAGACGTGTCTAATGCTGTTAATTCTGCTTCCATTTTCGATCTCGCTAAGATCGTTTGCTTGCAAGACTTCCAGGAAACAGCACCACCTCCAAGGGTAAACACATACCCCGTTGTGGCTTTCATCTCATCAGCATCAGAGATCCAATTCGCATCACAATACCCTTCAAGTACCGAAGGATATCCACTGTAGTGGAGTTCATGGTTCACGGTACCTTTCAGATAGCGCATAATTCTTTCTACAGCATGCCAATGCACATCACCCGGATTGGAAACAAACGGCTCAAGGGCAAGACTGTCAAGGTTGGTTTTTAAGCTGGCAGGGCCCAGTGAACGAGTTCGCAGGGCTCTACCAGCTTCGGGGACTGCTGTCGGGGGGTTACCCCCGAGTAGGGTAAAGGCAAGTGCTAAAGGCATGATCAGAGGGGATGATTGGCCGAGTAGCCGGCTACCTGGTACTCGCTACCCGGTCGACTGCTACCCGGTCTCACACCTAGACGTTCAGAAGAATGAGCCAAGAGAGTTATGCTCCTCTGAATAGAAGAGCTGGTCCGAGTAGAAATGGCGGGAACCTACTCGGGCCAGAAGTCAAAGGAGCCGTTCTGACACCGAATCCCGCGTATCCCGGGTCCGTACTTGGCACTGTTCACAGCACTGTTCATCTGGGGACGGCGTGCCTGACAGCGACAGTGTGTCAGCAGGGTGTCGCAGGATAGGGGGGACCTACTCTGTGTTCGCCACAGTGATAACAGACTGAACACTTGGTTTTGCCCAACGACTTTCCGCACCGGGACAAATCTAGAAGCCAAAGCTGTCAGCGGGAACTCGGAAGAAGGACGGTGTGTGCACAATGTCGACACTTGTTTGTATTTGGCTGTATCCGGCTGGGCACCAAGTATATAAGGTGCCCTGCCCCCTCCTGCGCGAGGGATCCTGCGGATGCGGACCTAGAGCGCTCACTACGTAGAGATTCTTGACCTAGTTCTACCCGTAGAGAGAAGAGTGGCTACTCGGTAGCAAGAATCATTGTACTGTGGCTACTCGGTGAGACATCAGAATACAGAAAGAAAGGCAGGAGTAGGGGTTTTACCTCCTCACGAGGGCCCTGAACCTGGGTAGATCATGTTGTTTGCAGTGCTAGTTTCATCCTTCACGCGTCTACTCGTCGCGTGATCCCTCCCCGAGCGCCTCCAGCGTCCTTCGTCCCCACATCTTTAGCCATCCCATGGCATCTGCCGTGACACCACCACGACAAGCATCTAGTTCCAGGTCTGATTTGTCTTTGAAAAAATTGCGTGAGCCCATAATCAACTGACCAATTAAGTGTTTTTTCCGCCAAAACGGGCAGTTATACTTCTCATCGCAATTATGTTGTGATTAGGACACGGGAGAAGCAAGTGACATTTAGAAATTCATCATTTGCGTGGCAAAAATTGAAACTTGGAACTCATTTTCATCCCTACCATCGGTATTGCAAGATCAGTCATATTGGTGCGAAAATATAGACCAGAGGAATAATCGGTTACTTTTTTCGCGGGAAAGAAGCGTTTTGATTAGTTGTCACACGCACTGAGTGCAGTGTTTCAATTATTTATGTCCTTATGGCAAAATTTCTAAAAGGTTGCTTCCGTGCAATGTGTTTTCAGCATGGATCTCAAGCACCTGCCATGTGGTCGATCTCTAAGGTGCTTTTTAAGTCTTTGTCGTACAATAATTGCAACAATAATCCATACTGGTTTTCGTTTGGATCCAACACGGCAGCATAAACGTCATATGGGCATGGCCACTTATAGTTAAATAATACTTTTTTTTTTGGAAAAGGGAGCAAAGCCCTAGCCTCTGCATCGGATAGATGCATACGGCTTTTATTAGCAAAAACATTCAAATTACAAGGTAGATGTCTTCAATGTTGCAGGCAAAACGAAACGAAAAAAAAGAGGACCATCGTCCACTACGAGGCACAAATCATAAAATTATGCTGCCACCCGTTGGAGGAGAGGACGGCCCGGACTAAAGCCAGCAACCGGTTGCATCCAGCCTCCATAAATTGGCGCTGGTCCTGTGGCAGAAGGAGCGACCATGAAGAAATCCAATAACTAGCCTTATGTACAACCTTCAAAAAATGAATATTATGCACTCTGTTAAAAATCGCATCATTGCGACTGTTTCAAACTGCCCACAAAAAGGCACATGTCCTAATCCGAATACGTCGTCTATCATGTTTGTGAATTCCAAGCAGCCATCCACCAAACATATGGTTCACTCTCAGGATTGGAGATATTAAAAGTAAAATGGAGCAATCTCCAAATTTTAATAACAAAGGGACAAGAAATGAATAGGTGTTCAATAGTTTCGTCATGATTACAAAAAGCACACTTTGTGCAACCATGCCAATTACGTTTCATTAAGTTATCCTTCGGTCAGAATTACTCACCTGTTAAGAGCATGTCTAACAGGCCCCGTATCACGCGAGCGCCCCGTAAAATTCCGGCGGCATACGGGGTGCGGGCCAAAACGGCCGTCTAGCACGCCCCGTATGCGGCCTGGCCCGTAGGAAAAATTTACGGGGCCTGCCAAACCGCCCCCGCCGCCCCCTACAAGTAGAGGGTGAGGGTCGGGGTGGGGGTCCAACCCCCCACCCGCAACCCTAGCTCCGCCGCGCGCCGCCGCAGCTCCGGCGAGATATTACGCGCGCGCCGCCGCCGCATTCCAAGCGCCTCCACCGCGATGAGCTCCCCCGACGCTTCCGGCTCCTCCACCGCCCGCTCCAAGCGCCGCCGCGAGCCGGAGACGCTCGAGGAGGCGTGGCGGCTCCACTGCAAACATTCCGTTGCAGGGAGCCGCCGCGGCAGCGGAGGAGGAGGAGTTACCGGCGACAGAGGAGGAGGAGGAGGCCGCCTTCGCGGCGGCGGTCGAGCTTTCGAAGATGGAAGCAGAGGCCGCGGCGCGGGCGGAAGCGGAGGAGGAGGCGAAGGCCGTCGCCGACGTCGAGCAGTTCAAGGCGATGGAGGCTTCCGGCCCCGTCGTCTTCCTAGACTAGATTAGGTTAGGAGTTCATGTTCGAGCAGTTCATGTAGCAATGGTGATCTTCTGATGAATGAAATCGAGTTTATCTTCTCTCCCGCGTAGTTCGAATTCAAACATACGGGGCGGAGATAGGGGGACTGCTAGACGAACTTCTAAATCTTAGCACGGATTTTCCTAGATTTCCTGTACAGGGCCCTCTACACGCGATTTAGGGGGCGAAATTTTAAGGGTCCTGTTAGACATGCTCTAAGAAGCCACATGAAAATTTTGACCTTCAGAGGTATTTTCATCTTTAAATAATACTATGGCAATATGGAAATGCAGAGCTCTGCTATTTTTGTTTGTAACATGATATATGTTGCCATTTTCCTGCTCTTGCATATCCGGAATAGTCCCATGCAGAATAATCAACACACTGTTGGCGCAATCCTGTAGCCCGTCCGGCCAAGGCGATATGCGTTGTGTGTCAGCTTCCTTTCCAGAAAGGCATGGACATTTATAGTTGTGACGTCTCCGCTTAATTAGCTGCTACTCCTATAGCTAGTAGTTCCACTGGCGTACAACATGATCCTGCCCGACGGCTGGAAGATTTTTCGATGTGTCCTCTCTTGGACCGGTTTGAGCTTGAAGAGTACGCTGGCTGAAGCAAAGCAGAGGAGAGGTTCCAGAGTACGTACGCCGATTTCAATCAAGCAGACAGAAAGTCGTTGCGATGGTGAGAATACCCTAGGTGCGTGCGTACGTAAAGCTGGTCCCGGTCTAACGGGAAGCCGTACCAAGGAAGCTTCAGGAACGTACTGTGCGTCGACAGATACGGAGCACCGGACACACGATGAGTAACCAGTGGATGAGGGACCGGCTTCTCCCCGAATTCGCCGAAACATGCGGTGGTTCCGCTTGTGGTACCTCTGTTTTCAGAAATCAATCGCCCTATGATCCACTAATGATGCATAGGCTAGTTGTAAACTGCCAATTCTCTTCAGATCGATCACCTGAGCAGTTGCATCGCCGTCAGAGTCAGAGCGTCGAGTGTCAACAGGTTACAGATAGCCTTACCATTTCCATCAGCGCATTATCTCCGTTCCCTTTTGGCACCATGATTTCATCTTTCCCACCGCCGCGGTCAGCTCGGGATTTGCGATGGAGGGCGACGCGATTAATCAACTAGTCCAATCTAGTTCAAAAGCGATTGCGAGTGCCTCAGTGGGGGTGCGGTGCGCGTGAGCGTAGCTCCACCGGCCGCCACCGGCTTGGTCACGGCTTTGCACGACCACTCGACCGGCCGGCCATCGCGCAGTTTTTCCCGTGGTCCGCGTGAGTTCCACGCAGGCCTCCACGCCCCGGTCCGGTGGCCACCTGTTGGCGTCAGCCGTGATCAGGCCGTGGTGGAGAGTCGATCGGGACTAGCCTAGATACAGAGAGCGAGCTAGCTTATCTACGGAATTCCAAGCTAGGCGCCATTTCGATCGCCACTGTCTTCGTCGCAGCCCATCCATCAGTCCGCCATCATTGGCTAACGAAAATAACGTTACGGAAATAGCCGCCAAAACATCAACTGCCCCTCGTATGTCTAGACTCCGGACTCTAGCTAGGTCCTGCCGGAGAAGCTAATCTCAGATCGATCGCGCAAGTGCCCCTCCCTGGAGCGTCACCAACTGACCATGATGCGTGCAAGAAAACACGATCAATCGAGACAAATTCATACGCTAAGATCAAAGAAACCATGATTGCGCCAGGACGATTATGACCAGACGTGTATGCATCAATATATGCATGCGTATCCCAGTCTGATCTGAGGATTTCTCCAGCAAAACTGAATGCAGGGTCTCCTGTACTCTAGCTCCCGCAAGCAAGCTTTATGTCACTTACTCGATCTAACTTTAATTATTGAGTCTTTAGCTTGCGCAACTATATATGGTGATTGCTGCACTCGATATGAGATAGACGACACAGAGTAGCAGAAACCAATCACGAAACTAATGGCTCGACAAGCTGATGTGCTCGTCTCTGGGCTCGTCCTCCGTCTCTCTGTTCGACGCGTCCTTCTCCGGCGGCACGAAGGAGGAGCCACGCACACGCCGGAGCGGCGTGAGGGGACAAGCGGATTTGCGAGATGGGAACCTGAGATCGGAAAACAATGGCTCACTTGCAGAGACGGCGACGCTGCTGCCTAGCTGGCTATCGTGGTAGGCTGGAATCGTTGGCCGGCGGAAAGGAGCTCTACACAGTTCCGCGCTTTATCGGACAGGGACTCTCAAATGTACTAGGGTAGGCACTCAAATAAAGACAACTGAGCAAATCGTATATTTTTTTCAGAAATGAAAATGCCAAAGCAATCACTAGTCACATTTTTTTTACGTGGTTTCTGTTGCTACAGTTTGTGCATGCACCACATTTGTGGGCTCATGTTTTATCTCCAGAAACTTTGTCCTTATTTGATGCCCATGGTTTCTTCATATATTTTGAATAAATTTTATAATTAAAAAGAGTTCAACGTCGTGAAAGAAATTTACTCATAAGCCATAGACTCAAAGAGCACATTTTATTGAGCATAATTTTCCGCCATGCGTGCTGTACGAAAAGCTGGCACGCCTTTCCATCAGTTTCTTGAAGACATATCTTCTCGAAGCATCTTTTTTCAGATCAAAATGTTTCTTTCTTTTTGGCAAAATCACTAATTCAGCTTTTATGTATAGATCATGGAAAATTGGGAACGAAAAATGGGCAACGTTTCCTTGAACAAACAAGGAGTGGCTTCCGAAACGCCATGTTTTAGGTCGTTTCCTTTTTCTTTCTACCGACTCTCACTTGTCTCGATTTCTTGGCAATTGTTCGTTTCCGCAAATGGGCCGACCCAGTAGAACTTTTATCTCCGGTTTGTGAAAATTCTAGAAGTTTTTTGGGCGGTTTTTCTTGATTTTTTTTTGTTGGTTCAACTTGTACCGTCTGGTTTTACTTTTTTTTCCCTGTTTTCATGTTATTTCTTCTCATTTTTTTTTCTAAACTCATGAACATTTACAATTTTTTGTGAAAACTTTCAAATTTAGGAACAATTTAGATTCATGGAAAATGTCAAATTCATGATTTTCTTAATTCATAAACATAATTTTCAACTTCATGACCTTTCTCAAAATACGATATATTTTAAATTCACAAACCATTCTGAAGCTGGTGAACCATTTTTCAGATTCATAAACATTTTTTCATGAATTTGGGAAATTTTGTATTCAAGAACAATTGTCAAATTAATGAACATTTTTTCATGATTTTTTTAAATGCCCAGACATTTAAGATGTGAGAAAAGGGGTAATAATCCCACACTTGATACAACGTTGTTAGGTAGATGGGATCCCGGTTTATTCGAGCGCATGCAGTCGTAGCTGGGATTCGAACCCGGGTGGCTTGGCACACTCCCGCAACCTCTAGCCACTAGCACTCAGTTCCCAAAATTCGAGATATTTCATGAACCATTTCCAAACTTATGAATTTTCTTCTTGGATTTTATTTTGAAATTTGGTATATTTTAAGTTCACAACTATTTTGAAATTCATGAACAATTTTCATATTTATGACCATGTTTTTGGAATCTAGGATTTTTTTAAAAAACACTACCATTCTTTTTTTCAACCGGAGATGCGTCCCGAAGGACCGAGACACTTTCATTGATTTTGCATTACAACACAAGGGTCCATGGACTTACAACCACACCCAGGAACTTAACTCAAAAGATCCTGAAGACATGTTGCATAAAGAAATCGGGTTCAACTTCCACCAGACTCCATCGTCGAACAGAAATCTTCACTTCCAGGGACGGACCACTTGGATCAAGACCTCATCGTCGCTATGTCGCACGCAAATACCATAGAGACGAGCAACAAACGCCAAACTGAAGCAAAACTGCTTCCCACCAGGCCCCAAGGCTGGGAGGAAGAAAGGGAGGCTGCGCAGCTTGCTAGCACTCCAAACGGTCGCCATTCGGCCAGCAGATTCGATGGCGACACACGTCGCCGAGGATGAGCTCAAGATGGAGGAGCAGAACCTGCTCGTGGCCCAACGCCGAAGACCCATCTCTGATGCGGTAACGAATCTGACGAATGTAGCGACGAACAAATCCTGAACCTCTCCACTTCCACCGTAACAACGTAAAAGGCAGAACGAAATCGTCCCCAAAATCGCCATGAGAAACCACCACATCTATCACCAGATCCATTCCAGCCTCGCGCCATCCACCATATACAGCCCGACCGAGGCGAATTCGGAAGCACTCCCAATGTATCTCACCTGCACTAGGGGATAGCTCAAACACAACATAACGTCAAAGACCACCAGGACGGCACAAAGCCTAGACATAATCCTAATACTACTGTATAATGTACAAGCTGACCACTTACTCCATCTTCCCACCAGTCAGCAACGCCGCCGAAGAGAGAGACTGAGAGGGGCAGAGAAAAGGAGCCAACGGGGACCGCTGAGAGAGCCCATTAGTGCATCTTTTAAAGAGAAAAGAAGAAAATAAGATGGAAGCAGGGTTCGTCTACGGTTTTCGTTTTTAACCTTTTTGATTGCGTCTTTTTTTATGCTTTCATTTTTTTCCATTTTCTTTTCTGTTTTTGTTTTTTTGTGCAGATTTTTTTTGGTTCAAACTAAAAAATGTTCAAAATTAGAAAATTTTAAATTTGAAAATTGTTCGGATAAAAAATGTTCAAATAAAAAAACGTTCAGATTAATATTTGTTTAATTCTTAGAATTGTTCATATGTAATATTTGTTCATGTTTGAAATCGTTTATATTTTAAAAATCGTTCAAACTTAAAAATTGTTCAAAATTAATAATCATACATATTTAGAAAAATGTTAAAAAATGCAGTTCTAAAAGAAATAAAAAGAAACAAACTATCTAGGACGTAATGGGCCGGCCCACATGCGCCTCCTCAAGTGCAACCTCCAGTGCGGGGTTTGGATCTTACGGCTCGCGACGAGCGAGACATAGGGATCCCCCAGGAAATGCACGAGATAAAAAAAGATTTAAATAGTGGAACGTGTCAAATGGGCTGAGCCCGAGGAACCATCTGGCTAGGCGTTTCCGCGCAAGGTGACGCTTAAGGCGTAGGAATAGCCGCAGACCCTATTTATCGTCCACTCGGACTCGCCCGCGTACAAATTTTAGATGGCCTGGCCCATTATTTATTCCTAATTGAAAATAAGGTGTAAGGGGATTCAAACCTGGTACCTTAGCGCCCGGGTCATAGGGGCACAACCAGTGGCCTACAACACGTTCATGTGTAACTTTTTTAAGTTTTTTATTGTCTAATTTTTTCCCTTTTTGTGTTACTCCCTCCGTTCCATATTAATAGGTGGTGAAGTGGACGTATCTAGACATGTTTTATTGCTAGATACATCCACTTCAACACCTATTAATATGGATCGGAGGGAGTACTTTTTTTCATTTCCGTTTTTATTCTTTCTTTTCTGTTTTATTATTTGTTTTTATTTTCCTTTTATTGGAATTATTTTTTGATTCACAATTTATTTCACATGCATTTTTCTTTCATAATTAGTTTACGTTCACGGGAACCGGAATTCCTGTTCATCGGCATTGTTGGTTCACTATTATTTTAATTTATATGTATCTTTAGATCACTATTATTTTTGGTTCACTATTTTTTTTGTCCGCATGCATTTTTAGTTCACCGACATTTTCTGTTCACCGCCATTTGGGTTCGCCGCCATTTTTATTAACTATTTTTTTTCAGTTTGCGTGTATTTTTCGTTCACTATTATTTTTTGTTCACATTCACATGCATTTTTAGCTCATTATCATTTTTT
Organism: Alopecurus myosuroides; assembly: GCA_028641055.1. Taxonomy (NCBI): domain Eukaryota; kingdom Viridiplantae; phylum Streptophyta; class Magnoliopsida; order Poales; family Poaceae; genus Alopecurus; species Alopecurus myosuroides. The sequence continues at coordinate 357,258,173 of CM054062.1, read as the reverse complement.
GTTCATCTATATTTTCTGTTCACGGCATTTTCAGTTCACTGGCATTTTCGGTCGCACCCAAATTTTAGTTCATTTCCACCTTTTTAAATTTTATTTTTGGTTAACTATTTTTACACTTCAAATCTGAATATTTTTCAAAATATGGAAAACATTTTTTAAAAAAATTAAACATTTTGAAATTAGACTATTATTTTTAAGTTGGAAGAAAAAAATAAAAGAAATACGAGACGTGCATGCATTGGGGCGGATTGCTAATTTTTTTGTGTGGAAGACTTGAGCTATACAGTGCCACAGAGTGGAGGGACGTGAGCGAGTTGAATAATCCTGTATCATGTACGTGAGCGAGGCGAGCGATCCGACTCGCCTTAAGCGATACCTAGTCGATCCCGGAATAGCAGCTCCCGGCTCTCTCGTTGACACGGCCGCACTGGGCTGGCTCCAGGTAAAGCAACCTAAGTATACCGGGCCGAAATTTCAAAAAAACAAAAAGTATACCAGGCCGGTAGCCTGGTACAACAAACGGTCGGGGCACGGGCAGGACGCCAGTCCCAGCCCAATTATGTCTCCAAAAAAAAGATGCCAATCCCCAACGCCATGCTTGTCACCGAAAATTGTCAGCAAGGGGATCAAGCTGGGGGTCCATCCAATTCGGTTATTGAGAAGAATTCGTGGAAGTCACTTTGGCAACTTAAGGTTCCACCGAAAATAAAGTTTTTTTTTTGGAGTTTATCAAAACATTCCTTACCATCTGCTGATGTATTACATAACCGGAATATGGCTGCTACTAGTGGCTGCTCATTGTGTGGTGATTCAGACTCCTGGAGACATTCTCTAATAGACTGTCCTATGTATAGAAGTGTTTGGGCTCTTGAGGAGGATGATTTGTTTGAAAAAATACAAGATTGCGGAGAAATAAATGCGAAGAAGTGGCTATTTATTCTTAATGATTCTTTACTGTTGAAAGAATTTACACGGGTGGTGGTTAAACTGTGGGCAATCTGGTCAGCAAGGCGGAAGGCGATCCACGAGGACATTTTTCAGAGCCCGTTTTCCATACACGGTTTCGTGGGGAGATATATCCAAGAGTATGAACAAGCTAATGGGTCTCCACCTTCTAATTCTAGGGCGCATAACCCTGCTGTTCGAAGATGGATTCCCCCGCCGATGGGAGCTGCGAAGATTAATGTGGATGGAGCTGTTGATCGTCAAGGTAACCGTTGTTCCGCTGCAGCTATTTGCAGAGATGATATTGGACAATATTTGGGATCCTCGGTTCTTGTGGTGGATGGTGTTACTGATTCAGAGGTTTTTGAAGCCCTGGCGTGTCGGGAAGGATTGTCTCTTGCAATAGATCTAGACTTAACTAATTGCCTGTTGGCATCAGATTGCAAGAACGTGGTGGAAGCAGTCAATAGCAACAGTTTGAGTGTGTTTGGCTCGGTTGCTAAAGAAATCCAGAGAAGAATGAGATCCTTTGATAATTGCGGTGTGGTTCATGAGAGAAGAACGGCGAATGTTGAAGCTCATAATCTCGCAAAGTTTGGTCTACATTTGGGGATAGGTAGACATGTTTGGTTAGGTACCCCTAATGATACATCTATTGTACCTGTAAACTTATTGGTTGTTTAATATAGTGCGAGTGGTTTATCAAACAAAAAAGGTACAAGCCATTTACAGAGGCAACGAGGCAACATTCAGACTTTGGGTTCTGTTCCACTCCACTGCATTTGCACCGACCACCACTAGTCCACTACTCCTGTTCCCAATCGGCTACCCTGCCTTTTCTCAGCTTGATAAACCTCTCTTTTTCAGGGAGGAGCAGGAGAACCCTTGAAATTGCTAGGCAGGAGCTGGACACGCGCGCATGGATGTGTCACCGATCGATGGATTCCCTGTGCTCGAGTCAAAAGTTGGCTAGGTAGCCTCTCGAAACATGCAGGCCGGCCCACCGGTTTGTAGCACAAACTCGAATGCATCAACCGTGCATGTTGTCGATATTCATCTCCGCCATCTCTTCTTTTTTTCACCAAGAAAATGCTGTCTATTACCGTGCGCTGGCATGTCCGAGTCAGGCGGATCGATGCTTAGTTAGAGCTAACTAATCACATGCCTAATAATCATGTACGTTTATTCAATCTAGATTAGATCGCGGGAGTAGTGCGATGGCAATGTTTGTTAGCCTTCTGGTTGAGCTTGAGTGCATGCTGGGCGCCACATCTCGTAGCGTGATGTAACAAGGACGGGGCGATACATACACATACGGATGTGACTTGATCTAAAAAAAACATACGGATGTGACAGGAAACAAACAAACAAACGAACTGGCGTCCCGTTCCAGCACACTGTTCCTTCCAATACATCTCATCTCATCTCATCCGGTATTAGTCGTCAGTGTCTGCAGTAGGTCCGCTCCATCGGATACAGAAATCAAATCGGTTGTTAGCATACTATGTACTCTCCCGTTCCCGTCACCTTCGCCTCGACACTTCCGTTGTCCCTTGCTCTGTTCTGTACGCTGCAGGTAGCGCGGAACGCGAGCACGCCAGCGCTGGCTTTGCCGTTTTGCCGGTCGTAGCTTACGTCCGTTTTGGGGCTTTGCTTGCGTGCGTCCACCCCGTGACCATGGACATCACGGCAAGGAAACGCAAGCGCACAACTCGCTGAAAATTCTTAGGTTCAGCCCATCCGGAACCCATAATAGCATCTCTAACTTAGGGTATCGTATAATGGTGCTATCTTAGAGATGCCATGTCGGATGATTGCTGAGTTTGAGGATACAGAAACAGGAAAAGAGCTTTCTCTTCTCTTAACTAAGAGATGATCTCTTAGCAACAATTATCTCACCACTTTTTTTAGCAAATCTGATTATTAGAAAAATGGCTAAGAGATAATCCATTGTACACCATGTTTTTAGTCTTATCTAAAAATTTAAGATAAGACGTCTTATCAACCATTATACCATTATACATGCCCTTACACTATGAAAGGCTATCCCTTAAAACATTTTTGCAGTTCGTTCCCCTCCACCCCTCCCACCACCACCATTTTAGAGGGTTATATAGTGCGTCGTGGCAGAACAGAAACCCTAAATCAGACTAACTTTTCTTTTTGAAGTATTTGCTGAGAGCAAACAGTAGTCGGAGGCGAGGTTCATCATCGATTTTTACATGCAAAACATCATCATCATGTTCATGTGTGCGGACTATGTAACGTCTGATCTAGTCTGATCTATACGTCCAGTGAGATGGCCCTTCGCTGGCTCCACGCGACACGCGTTCGCTCTGAGGCGATCACGGGCGATCATGGCGGCGCTCTCGAGCTCGATGGCGGTCCCGAGGAAGGGTGGCCCCTTCACGAGGGCGCTGTACGGCGTTCGTTTCTCCCCAGCGACGCATCGTGTGGCCAGTATTAGAGGCACCCGCTCCAGTGATGGAGGCCTTATCAAGATCCAGTCACCAGCGAATGGATCAGAGGAACCAGGAGGAAGACGAGGAGATCTCTCTGGAGGAGTCTGGAAGAGCGATCCGCAGAGTTCCATGGGTTGCGGAGAGGTCGGAGATTGTTCGATCTCATACGAGAGTGATGGCACTGCCAGCGCCTGGAGCAGCGGGCCGTCGGGCCATTCCGAGCATGACCCCGCCGTATCCAAGGTAGGGGGTCAGCCCGGAGGAGGAAATGGTGCACCTAAATCCGAGGGTGGATCCCCTAGGAGAGATTCCGATGATGCCAATTGGATATGTGGTCGCGGCAGCGACGTTGACCAAAATTCAGGCGCAAGCAACGGAGGAGGGCCTCAAGATGCTAGCAGATACAAGCACTGCGGATTTGGAGCACCAGGAAGCGCGTTGGAACTGGAATCGCCGCCGTGGCGATGGGCGGTGAGCTTCATCACCTGCCTGCTCAAGCGCCACGGTCCCAGGATTTATCTCGGCCACATGCTGCCGCACCGTCGAGAGAGTAGGTTGGTGCTAGTTAATGAAGATGGTGTAGTCCTCGACGCAAGGATTTTCCGTGTCGGGGAGGAGGTGAATCGGAGCTGGTTCGGAACTTTCATCTTTCTTCTGGTGCTGCCAAGACCTCCCTCAAAATAGATCTTCGGAAAGCCTACGACAGCGTGAACCGACAATTTATCTACAATCAAAAAAACCAATCTTCCCTTCCGGCGACTTATGGATTCCATCTAAATCTACAAACGCGTCTTTTTTGAAAAAACCTCGATTGAGTCTAGGAGACAGGCTCAAAAAAAATCCAAACAGGTTGGAGCTGCTTTTGCTTACTCCTTGAAGGCATCGGAGCCCTGGCTATCTCCGTGCGGGTGATTACTTTTCTGGCTTATTTTTACCAAGAAGTCAACCAAACCCTATTGACCCCAGCTGCTCCAAGTGTTGCGTGTGGGTGTTAGCTTCTTGCGAAAGATCTTATGGCAGAGGAGACTTGCCGGTACTTGCCCACGAATTGCGTTTAACGGACGGCTGAGCAATGACTCGTACCTGTGCCCAAAATGGCTTGCTTGCTGCGAGAAAACGCCCAGCAGCTTCCTATTCTTCTTCAATGGGACCTGGCCTACTAGTTTAGTTTGGTTACTACCCGACTTGGTCGATGTGACACGGTGATAGCGCTCACCATCGTACCTTGATCGAACCTATGCCCCTGGAGAGACAATCAGGTTCTCGACTCATTCGGCGGTCCTCGGCGTCAGAATTGATGATAACAAAGAGGTTTCGATGTCTGCGATTGAGAGTTGTGATGCCGGAGCTTCACTCCGAAGCAATTGGTTGTTGCGCTCCTCTCCGGCTAGCCCTCACCGGAATCGGTTGCCGAGGAACAGTGGCTATGCGGGGGGGAATTTTCAGAGAGGGAGAGGGGTTGCAGAGAGGGTCCTAGGCCCAATAAGCTCTGAGGCGCATGGAGGTGTACGTTCACCTGATGTTGCAGCCCCACCCATTACTTCCCCTTCCCCCGGGTCGGAAAACCCTAAATCATACAAGGAGGCTCTCCTTTCTCCCCCACCCGATCTCAAGGCTAAGAAGAAGAACAGGAGAAAGGGGCGGAGGAAGATGGCGAGCTACAACCGGGAGCGTGAGGAAGATAGAAGGAAGAGAGAATGGAACTGATTACAGGAGGAGCAATACTGGAAGAGGACCTACCCATGTTCCCCCTCCACACCAACGTCCATCAAAGACCTAGCAGCAAAAGAAAGGGCCTGATCTGCAAAATTCTTCAACGCCCTCGCAAGTGATTGTTGGTTCCTCATCCTCTGTTCCTGGTAAAAATCCTGGACTCGTAGTTTATTACAAGTGTGAGGTTGAGGGACACAATTCCAAGGAGTGCACTGTGAAGGTGTGTTGTCTAGTCTATGATAAAGACAACCATGTCACTAAGAGATGTGTGTGGCCCAACCAACCCAAGCCAGTGATGCCAGGAGTTGGCCTAGCTGATCCTGATCTTGGTTTCTTTTTTGATCAATATGCAAAAACATCACAGAAGCCAGGGAAGACATCTACTCTTGGTTTAGTCAAGGTCACTAAGGGACACCTAGATGCCAAGCTACTCTTTGATGGTCTGTCCCAACAATTCCACTAGGGGACCTGGAAAGTAGTGGAGAAAGGGATGGATTTTGTAGTTCAATTCCCTTTTGAGGAGAAGCTGAATATGATGGTGGACTTTGATGAATTCAAGCTTAAAGGGGCAAATATGTTTATCAAGGTGCTCAAGGTTGATGAGGAGATAAAACCAGTAGGGAGACTCTACATTGTTTGGGCCAGAGCTGATGGAGTTCCAAAATCCATGAAACATTATAAGGGGGTTTGTGAGGTGGGCTCCCTGATTGGAGATGTGGACGATCAGGATATGCAAATACTTGCTAATCTGGATGTTGTCAGGTTCCAAGTCAACATGATGTCTACCAAAAGCTTCCCCATGAAGAAAGAGTGGGTGATCAAGCCATGGATCTATGAGATTCACTTCTCTATTGAACAGATCATAGAAGCTGGAACTGTAGTGTTTGCCCCCTCTGATGCTGAGACAACTGATAATCATCTTAACAAGAGAGATATGAGTGTGGAAGATAGAGAGAGAGAGACTCCAAGAAACAAAAAGCAGTTCTAGAAGATTTTGTTGAACCATAAAAACCCACAGAGGTTCCCTGTAATTCTCTACAGGATGTTGGGATGGGTAGTGAGAGAGCCACATTGCCTGCTTGTAATCAGATTGCTCCTGCTCCCCAAGCTGCCAAAGATACAGGAAATTCCCAGGAATAAGATGAAGAACTTGTTGATTATGATTAAAGCCAAGACAAGAAAGACCCTGGAGAAGATCAAAATGGTCTGCCTGAATCTCAAGACTCGTTTGCCACCCAGGTAGATGACATTCAGAATGGTGGGAGAGGAAAAAGAAAGAGATGGATACTATTGATTGATACTACACTTAGAAGGTGTGCGCGGCTCAAGGATAAAAACACAATACATAACCAAGAAAGCTATGAAAAGAGCATCTCTCAAAAACATATCGAAGGCTCGGGTACTTCAGAGCTCACTCCTACTGTTGCTAATGCTGATAGGAAAATTCTAGTTAATACTGGCCATGTCATAAGTGTTAGAGACAATGTAGACCATGGTGGTATCCTTGATGTAGTTAAAATTGTTCAATCCCTTGATTTGGCTAGAAAAAACTGCCTCTTAGAGAGTAAACATGACCAAAAAAATGATTGAATCTTGTGGTAGTAACCGTTTTACTCAAGTTTCTGATGAAGTTGATGATTTGGCTACTAATTAAGAAGATGAGCTGGGGGTGCCTTAAATACTATCCCTGAGAGGCTTCAGCTAATAAAACATGCCCCACACAAAATTGTTAAGTTGTGCTCCCCTATTTTCAGGGTGGAGCTAGCTAAGAAAAAAGGGGGAGGCCCCAATACCACCTTAAAATGATTGGTTGTTTCTCTAATATTAGGGGTGTTAAACACCCTGATAAAATACAGATTTATTATTGAGCTTATCAGAGAGGAGGGTGCTCACTTTATTGGTCTAAGTGAGACCATAAAAAACATCTACACCCCTCTCTAGTTGGAAAAACTTGCATGAAATAGGGAATTTTATGGAGTTATGTTCCCTCATAGGAAGATCTGGTGGGATTCTTTTAGGGGTGGACTCGGATATGTATGAGATTTTGGATATTGAAACTGGTGACCATTACATTAAAATGCATATTATGGATAAAAATTCCAAAATGCATTTTAATCTAGTCTCAGTTTATGGTCCAGCACAACATGAGGGGAAGAAACACTTCCTAGTTGAGCTAGCAAATATGCTCAATAGGTGTTCTGGTGCTACCATAGTGGGGGTGATTTCAATATCATCAGGAAAGTCAGTGAAAACAATAAACCTAATACTCTATCCAAATGGAGTCATATGTTCAATTCCATTATAGAGATCAATGGATTAAAAGAACTTAAACTTCTTGGTAGACTCTTTACCTGGTCAAACAATCTTCCTCAACCCACCTTTGAGAAATTAGATAGGATTCTAGTTTTCCCTGAGTGGGCTTTAGCTTTTCCCCTTGCCACTGTGACAGGGATGAGCCGAGAAGTCTCAGACCATGTTCCCCTTCTCCTCTCCTGTGGCACTCCCCCACATCATTGCAATCTCTTTAGATATGAACATTGCTGGAGAGAGAGAGAGGGTTTCAAGGAAGTTGTGGAGAAAAGCTGGAATAAGAGAACCTTCAATTTACAAGACATTTATAAGTGGCAGGAGAAGTGCAGTAGGTTTAGGAGAGATGTCAAGACGTGGCACTTCAATGCAGAAGGGCTATATAGAAAAGAGAAACAGATCCTGATAGCTCAGCTAGACATGCTAGACAAGAAGGCTGAAGTCTCTTCTCTAAACCCCACAGAAAGAGAATTACAGCTGTGCCTTCATGGCAAACTAAAAAAACTCCTTAGAGATGAAGAGATTAAATGGAGACAGAGAGCTAAGGAAAAGGACTTGCTTGAGAGGGATGGAAATACTAAATATTTTCATATGAAGGCTAGTGGAAGGAGGAAGAAAATCCATATCTTTGTGCTGCACAACAATGGAGAAGAAATCTTTGGCGATGATAATTTGATAAAGCATGTTACTGACTACTACAAAACCATCTTTGGACACTCCTCTATGAATAATTTGAGTCTTGAGAGCCTAGATTGTGACAAGCTATCTGTGGATGATGTGGAGATGCTCACAGCCCCCTTTGAGCTTGATGAAATTAAAGAAGTACTCTTCAGTCTTAAGAATTTTAAAGCTGGTGGTCCTGATGGATTGCCAACGGAATTTTATCAAGACTTTTGGGATATTGTTAAGTTTTATCTTAAAGAAATGTTTGATGCCTTTCACCAAGATAGACTTCCCATTAATAGACTCAACCATGGAGTGATAACTCTGGTACCAAAAGCACCTGATGCACTGGTTATGCAGAAATTCAGGCCTATTTGTCTTCTCAATGTTAGTTATAAAATACTAACAAAATCTCTGGCCAACAAACTAGGTAAGGTCATTCATAAAGTAATTGCTGAAAATCAAACAACATTTATCAAGAATAGATTCATCATGGAAGGCATTGCGCTCCTTCATGAAACTATTCATGAGATGCATCATAAGAAACTGCCTGGAGTTCTTTTCAAAATAGATTTTGAAAAATCTTATGACAAAGTTAAATGGAATTTCCTGCTTCAAATGATGAAAGACAAAGGGTTTGGAGACCAATTCTCAGATTGAGTCATGAAGACTGTGAGAGGGGGTAGAGTTGCCATCAAGGTTAATGACTGCATAGGGCCCTATTTCCCTACATATGCAGGTGTAAGACAGGGAGACCCTCTTGCCCCTCTACTGTTTGACATTGTTGGAGATGGTTTGGCCATGATGATCAACAAAGCTAAGGATCAAGGCATAATCTCACGATTGATACTTCACCTAGTAGATGGGGGGATCTCAATCCTGCAATATGCTGATGATACAATACTCCTGCTTGAAGATGATTTAGAGAATGCTAGGAATATCAAGTTCATTCTATGTATATGTTTGAACAACTCTCTGGACTGAAAATAAACTTTCACAAGAGTAAAGTCTACTGTCTGGGGGATGCAGCCTAGAGGGAAGCACAATATAGTGAGATTTTCACTTGTCTGGCAGCTAAGCTTCCCATGAAATACCTTGGGATCCCTATTGATGAAAAGAGACTAGCAATGTCCCAATGGGAACCTATTGATGACAAATTTGCAAGTAAGTTAGCTGGGTGGAAGGGGAAACTCCTTTCTTATGGAGACAGAGTCACTTTGGTTAATGCTTGTTTATCTAGTCTTCCCCTATATATGATTTCCTTCCTGGAAGCTCCTAAAGGGACAATTAAGAAGTGGGACATTACAGAAAAGGATGATTTGGCAAGAGACCGAGAACTCCAAAAAGTACCACCTAATTAATTGGGCTATATTTCGTAGTCCTAAAGACTGTGGTGGGCTTGGGTGTTAGATCTGGAAACAATGAACATCATCCTACTGTGTAAATGGCTGTGGAAATTAGAAACCTCCAAAGGTCCCTGCCAGAACTGTTAACCAACAAATATCTCTCAAAAAAAGTGCTGGCCCAGGCCACTGCTGGTCCTGGTTGTTCACACTTCCGACAGGGGCTGATGAAAGCAAACTTCCTATTCCAACAATATGCTCAAAGAATTACTAACAATGGGGAGAAATCACTGTTCTGGCAGGACTGTTGGGTGAATCATTCATCACTGCGAACACAGTTCCCTAGGCTCTTCCACATCTGCTTTGACAAAAACATATTAGTAAGCACCGTAAAAACTGGAGGGAGGAATGGGTTGATATTAGGAAGAACTTTGCGGGGGAGTTACTATCTCAATTAGAGGATATGAAAGAGATTGTTGACGCTTCTCATCTAACTGATGATGAAGATGGTTTGAGGTGGAGAATCAGCAACTCAGGGATGTTCAAAGTTAGTGAACTCTATTTTCTTATAAAATCAAATGGAATTTTTCCCAGAAATTCTTGTGGAAAGTTAAGAGTCCTTTGAAAGTCAATGTGTTCATTTAGCTCACTATCAAAAATAGGATTCTAACAAAAGACAACTTAAGTAAAAGAGGCTGGACTAGCAATAAACAGTGCATCTTCTGTACGGCAGATGAGACTGTATACCATCTCCTCTTTCAATGCTCTCTTGCTAGGCTGGTCTGGCAGATTGTAACATGTGCACTAGGCTTTCTAGGGCACCTAATAGTGTCACTGATATGACTATGGAGTGGTTAAATCTCTTTACTCCAAGCCAGCGGAAGATTGTGCTCAGTGGAAGCGCAACTGTATGCTGGACGATTTGGAAAACTTGAAACGATGTGTGCTTTAATAGGAAAATCCTTTCTGACCCTGCAAATGTTGTCTACAAGCTTGTTTCCCTAATCAACAGCTGGACATTGTTGCAGAAAAACCAAGATCGAGGAAGGCTTGATGCTGGAGCGAGATCGATCGTGGTGGTACTCAGAGAAGTTTACTCAAGATCACATGGGTGGGCGATCAACAGACCAAGAATCACTAGTGGCTTAGGAAAAAGTTTCTGACCAGTGGGAGGCTGTGTACTGCTTGTTTTCCCTAGCCGTTGGAGCTGTATTACTGTCTCGCGCTGTAATGACAAACTCTAGCTCCTTTTTTTGTTTTCCTTGTTTTTCTTTCCCCTTTTTCTCGCTTTAGTCTGTATAACAACTGGTGGTTTCTTTATATGAAATCGATGAGGGGATCGTTTTCTCAAGAAAAAAACATCATCATAGGTGAGGATGCCGCCATAACCCTAAAACTATGTACAAAATCGACTCACCGGAGCCCTAAGGGTGCAGCGGTGACTCGGAGGTGGTGCTCACTTCTCGTCAGAGATAAGGTCAACAAAGACACGTTTCTGCTCCACGGCCACGCGCTTCTCCCGGAGTGCGCACTCGTCGGTGACCCCCTGTTCTAAGAGGAGGTCGTCAAGCTTCTCGACGCGACTGCGGCGCTTCCTCTCCTCTTCTTTCCCCGCGAGAAAATTGCACATAACATCATGCTTTGGTAGTAAAGTTGCATAGAACACATAATCAAACAACTTTTGCATCTAGCCGTAGTTTTTCGTCTAATAAGTTGCAGCTAGCCCAAAACATTGATTTGGAAGCTTAATAGTTATATGACACGCGGATCTATGAAAAGTGTATATTGTATGTTGATGCTCTCTATTATATATATGCTCTTATGTTAATATCAAAATATTTTTTATTGTTTTAGATTATAATTTCCATACCATAATCGGAAAGTCAAAATGGAGGTGAGCTACAAGTACACTAGTGGAGGGCAACTCTTTTGCCCCGGTTGGGGGGAGGGGGCTTACGCACCGGCTGCCTAACCGGGTTTCGCAAACCCAGGCTAAAGGCCCCCCTAATGACTCGGTGGTTGATACCAACCGGGGTAAAAGGGGTGCCCACATGTGCTCTGCGCAGCGTGCAGGCTGGCGCCCTTTTACCCCGGTTGGTAACACCAACCCGGGCAAAAGGTTCTTTGCCACGGCAGAGTTTTGTGTGTTTCTCTGCCGCGACAGAGCTTTGGCATGTTTCTTTTTGGGGTTTTATTTCTCTGCTGTTTTCTTTTCGGTGATTTTGTTTAGGCTGTAAATGACATATTTTTTGCACATCGACAGTAATCATCATAAAAATCATTGCATGCATTGATATCATTAAAAGATAATTACATTGATCTCAATTAGATCATTACATCTGAATAGAGTTATACACATTGAGATCATTACAAGCAGATCATTGTTTATACTTAACAATTTAATCGCCCATTTGGAGCTATGCCCTCCTTCAGCAGAAAACCCGCCAATTCCTCTTGAAGTGCTTGTATGCGGTCTGCCAGTAGGATCTCCCTCCGGAGACCGTGGAGAGTTATATTTGTCCTTCTGCCCAACCGCTCATTCACGATTGTCCTTATGTTCTCCATGACATAGAAGCCACATAAATTTGTTCCCTATGGCTGCTGAGGGAGGGCACGTTACGAGAAATATAATTGAGTCAAATAATGCTCAAGGAATTAAAAAGAGATGCGTGGATGTAGCAAGTACTACTTACGATGAGTGTGTCAAATCTCATATTCAACTCCGTTAAACCGGGTTGTTGCTTCCTGAACCGCTTCCAAGCCCTGTGCGGGAAAAAAATGGGTCATCGTACGATAATGATTGAACAATAGGGGACGGTTTAGTGCGAAAACGATTGAACTTACTTTGTGAGCATTGAAATAATGGGCTTGTACTCCTCTTGGCATGTATCCATAGAGTCCATGAGATCAACTATTCCAGTGTCAACGTGAATGTTGAAAAGAATCCAGTGAAAATTGCACACGCGATTATATGCAGTCATGCATAACCCATCAATTACACTTAACATCGACTTAGAAAAATAGAAATGTAAAGGAATATGCATAAGACAGTAACACTCATTCTTGTCTGTACGGAAATAGTATTTAACTACAGTGAAATTGTTTCCTCAAAAAAATAACTATGTTATCCTCCGTCTCTTCAGGGTATTCCACTAAAATGTAATCATTGATGATATATGGGCCAATGAACCCAATGCCACCGTTTTCATTACATTCCAGAATCTTCATCACGCATAATATATATCGTGCAGTGAGGATAATATATATAAGAAGCAATGATCGAACTAGCTGAGGTAGATACTTATAGATAATAGGTGCTGATGATCGATTTGTCGAGGGCATCTAGATTATAGAAGAAAAAAAGATCTTCAAAATCAATAAAGACCGAGTCATTGCGGAAGTAATCCTCTTCTCTAATTTTCACCATGAGTTGGTCTAGCCCTTCATTTGCGGTTTGGATATACCACGTGTGCAGTTGGCGCTTGTATGTTGTCAAAGAGTTGAGCTGATCAGGTTTGACGAGAGACTTTCCGAACTCATATTTCCATGCCAATTCAGCTGGTTCGAAGTTGTCGGATTGTCTTAGGAGTTGGTCAACTGGTATACCACACTCTCTGCAAATTTCTCAACTTCTTCACGATCAACTTGATTGTAGGGAGTCTGTATAGTGTCGAGCACCTTGAGCGGGGGGGGGGGGCGATTGTTTTGGCTGCTTCACGAGCTGGGGAATTGTTTTACCCACCTTCTTGACTTTGTTATAAGTCATCATTAATACGCGATCATAGTCAGATGGAAGATTCATCTGAACTTGGGATGGCATCTCCAGCATATTCTTGAAGTTCTTCTTTACAGCTGGATCTATTGGTTCCTTTGGCGGCTCCGAGGTTCTCTTTCCCCATGAAGACATCTGACGTTTCGTGTCCGTAGTCACCCAGTCGTCGGTCTCCTTGTCATTCATATGGTAAGCCAACTTTTCTGGCTGCTGCTTGGCTTTCTTCTTCGTAGCACATTTCTTCTTCGGGGAAGACTTAGATGCAGCAGCCTTCCGCTTAGAGGACTTAGTGGGCGGCGGAGTCGGCTCAGGCATCACAGATCGAGCCGGACTCGGGATGCCGACGTCCATGGCATCGATGTGTGCTGGCAATGATCGAGCCGGACTGTGTCTCGGAGAAGTAGGTGGCGGTGGTGGCGGCGGTGGACTGGGTCTCGGAGAAGGTGGCGGTGGTGGCGGCGGTGGACTGCGTCGCGGAGAAGTAGGTGCTTGTTGAAAGTGCATGGTGCCCCCATATGTGGTTTTGATAATTAATGACAATCCTTATGGACTAATGTTTGCATTGAGTTATCCTTCTAGATTTTGTCCATAGGAAATAATGGAGTTCATGTGTTGAACTCTATTAGCTTCCTTGATGGCCATTGTTATATTCAAGGATTTATATGAAGAATGGTCATGGTTTGAGTTGAGCTTTTCTAGTGTGTCTTGAAGAAAATTATTAGGTTATCCTTCATGGCTATCTTCAAGACATCATCATTTGAAGTGAGAAGAAAAGATACAAGTTTGATCAAGCTAGTGATGAACACACAAAGCTACAAGATGTACCAAGTGGGATTGTGTATCTCATGGTATGGTATGCAATTGACAATATAGCTTTGTGATCTAACCCATATATATGTGTGTGTCATCTCTATGTGTGGTTAGGTATCTTTCCATGGTCATGAACAAAAAGGAAGATTTCATATTGCCCATGGTCTATGTCATCGTCAAGCGGTGTTCGTCACCTAGCTTGACGTGGAAGCTCAAGTGAAGCATCTAGAAGAAATCCTATGTTTGATGCTTGCCACCCTTTTGGAGTTTGTGGCCTCGTGAAGATTTGCCATTAAGGGTCTCTCCCATAATGGTGTATGGGGGAGCATCCTCTCCCATAGTGGTGTATGGGGGAGCAACTTGCAAGTCTTCATCAAGCGGAGCATGTGCTAGCAAGCACGATCAAGAAAGAAGATCCAACTTGAGAGGGTCAAGATCGTCATCATCTAGCTCAATTGGAATGCGCAAGGCAAAGATATGACTTAGATAGGGTTTCTATTTTACCGGTCTCATTATGCTATTTGGGAGACCAGATTATAGGATAGATAACCGTACTATCAAGAGGGGCTCTTGAATGCATATCTTGATCGTATCTATCGTAGAGAGCTCAAATCTTTGCATACTTGGCATCATCCTTCTTGGTTCTTATTTGGCTTTTCTCCATGTAAGGTTTTAGGACTTGTCATGTTCTTCATGTCAAGCTCAAGTTCATCAAAAATGGATTTCGTATGAAAAACTTATCGCATTTTTGTTGTTGGATGTTTCTACCGGTTGTCCTTTATTGATAGGCCAAACCTTTCATAATTTGGTTTTATATTCCCATTTTGGACTATTATTTTTCTCTGCATATTCTTTTAGTGCTCGTCGTTGCAATTTCAACGAGCTCAAGAACATCGAAAACAGAGTTCCGATGCAAAAGTTATGACCGTTTTCATATAGGGTGTTCTGCAGTTTTTTCCACCACCGGAGGTTCCGGTGGTGGCTCCGCCGAAAACCCTTTCGGGATGATGTTGGCGGAACCTCCGGTGAAACCACCGGAGGTTCCGGTGTTTGGGGCAGTTTTTCAGCCCTTTTGGTGTTCTAACTCATCCGGGGGTGGAGGTTCTGGTGGTTTCACCGGAGGTTCCGGCCCTGCGCGATTTTGTCTCCAAGGGTTGGATATTTGGGTGACCTATTTAAGGGGCCTTCTTCCCCAATGGTTCCCCAACCTTTTGGGCAAGTTTGACCTCCATTGCTGACCTCCAAAAGCTTTCTAACTCTCAATCCCTCCAATGATTCTTGTTTCCACTTGAGGGAAAAGAGAGAGGAGATCTAGATCTACCACTTCACCAATCAATCCCTCCTCTTTGTAAGGGGAACCTATTGGATCTAGATCTAGGGATTCATTTGTTGTTTTCCTTGTTCTTCCTCCTTCCTCCCTCCATAGCATTAGTTGCTTTGGTTGGATTTTGGAGAGAAGTTCTTGACCACTTTGTGTGTTCTTGCCATTGCATTAGGTGCATCGGTTTGAGTTCCCCACGAGATTCGTGAAAGAGAAGTTCGTGAGCTTGTTACTCTTGGGTGCTTGGACACCGGAGAGATTGTTCCTCTTGGGTGTATTGAGCACCCTAGACGGTTAGTGCTTGGGGCTTCCACCTTGTTGCAAGAAGCTTCGTTGAGAGCCTCCAATTGAGTTGTGGAGATAGCCTCAACCCCGTGTAAGGTTTGGTCAACGCCTTTAAGTCGGCCTCATAGTGGAAACGAGCATCTCCCTCACCGGAGAAGCTCAAGGAGAATATGGTGTGCACATCCGTGCTATTGAGGAGCCTAGGTGGCTCCCCACCTCTCCAACGAAGACGTACTTCCCTTGGGAAGGAACTTCGGTAATCACACCGGTGTCTCCTTGTGCTTCGGTTACTTCTATACTCTAGCTCGTTAGTTATGCATTTACCTTTGAGATAGCCATCATGCTTGAAGTCATCTATCTTGCTATCTCATAGTTGTATATCATGCCTAGCATAAGTTGTTGGTGCACATAGGTAAACCTAGCTTGCATAGGTTTTGTGCTTGATAAATTAAACGCTAGTTTTATTCCGCATTTACTCAAGCCTAAAGCGTAATTATTTTAAAGCGCCTATTCATCCCCCCTCTAGGCGGCATCCTTATACTTTCACTTGTGCTGGCGGTGGACTACGTCTCGGAGAAGGTGGCGGTGGTGGCGTCAGACTGCTCGGGGGAAACACTATGCCACTCTTTTTCCATTGAATGATGGAATTGATGGCTTCTCTAAGTGTCTCTACCCCATCACCTCTGGGGATGTCAAGCCGCATTATCCTCCAATCCGGCTAAACATCATCAACGCCGACACGAGCATAGCCAAGTGTAATCGGACGGCCATGGGAGGTCGCTCCCTCTACACAAGGTAAAGCGTAGCTGTCCGCCACCTTGATGGATACGGTTGAGACCGACACGTATAGCGCACAACTTGTCTTCTCCTTGATTGCATCCATGACCTCCGTCTGTGTAGGGGCATCAACAAGCATAACTGCAGCGGCAGCCGGTAACTCCGTTGAAGCCACACTGCTCCGGCGTTGAGATGGGTCTGTTTCTTCGAATGTAGTGTCTTGCGTCTGGGAGCGCCGGCCAGTAAGCTCATTAATCTGTTGTTGCTGCTTCATCATTGTGGCTTCCAAGACACCAACCCGTTCTACGACCGCTGCCTCCTTATTGTTTTCCCTCTCTCTCGGCTTCTATATGGATAGAGACAATCTTCCGGCTTGAAGCCAAAGCACCATGGATATCGTCCTTTGCTTCGTGTCCAACCGCCATGTTCTGCATTCCCGAGGGCCTTTGTAAGCTCGTCATTCTCTCGATCTGGCTTGAACTCTCCCTCTTTAACCTCTTTGAGCACTTTCTCAAGTGCCGCAAAGGAGACCTTTATTTTTCCAGTCATAATAAGGTGCCCTTCTTCGTCAAACGTCGCCCCATGCCCAAGCAACCAATTCCTTGACCTCCGCGGAAAATCCTGAGTACCTAGAATGATCCCCTTCTCTCGCAGATCTGCCTCGAGTTTGTCAAACTTAGGCACTGCAAATCTGTAGCCACCTGAACTCATCTTATGGTGATATACCTTCCTCGCCGCATTTGCCGCATTCTTGGCTGAACTTTTCTTCCCCTTTTCTGATTCCTTGTACGTCAGAAATGCTGGCCAGTGTGCCTTCTGCTTCTCAAGCGGCCCCTCGAATTTTGGGACTTCTTTTTCTTCTGATATTCCTTCCATAATCTTTTCTTCTAAGCATTGAAAGCCTCGACCATCTTCTTCAGAGCCCAGTGCATCACTGCGTCGCACATTTTCTTCTATGTCTTCTCGGTATCAAATTCTGGAAGACTGAAATGGTTCATCAGCTTGTCGAACATGAGTTGTTTGGACCGGTCTGAGACAAAAGAAACTACCAGACGGTCAGGATCGTCTTCGTCCTTTGCTGGCGCATTCCATTCTTCAGTACTTATTGGGATCATGTCCCTAACAATAACTCCACAGTGGCTTGTTGTGACGCCCCGAGATCGGGCACTATGCAGATTTCAGCATTTCCGCCAAAATCCACATAATAACCGATTCCAGGTTGCCACTTGTGATAACATTACAACAATTCACGAATATTCCACAACAACAGAAGAGATATATACAAGACGACTCAAACGAGTCAAGTGTCGCACCCGGACTTCTAGGGGATACTCACAGTCCGCTAAATAGTAGAACAAATGGCTTACGGGGCATACCGGCACCCGCATCTAA